>MEJB01000031.1:580796-680078 GCA_001752375.1 Rhazya stricta
GCATCAGGGTGAGGGATTCCAAGGCAAGGCAGTGTCTTAATTAATTCCTTAATTCTTTTGACTACATTAGTATGTTCATCAGTCCAAGGAGATGCATTTTTTCTTAGTCGTTTATATAAAGGTTCAGCTATAATTCTTAAATCTTTAATAAAATCAGATACATAATTTAAACATCCTAAAAATCTCTGTAATTGCTGTTTTTCTTTAATTTCATCAGGAAATTTATCACCAAAACTTATTGCTCTACAAATTGGTTTATAAGTTCCTTGACTCAATTCATGACCTAAAAATCTACAAGTTGTCTGAAATAATTTCATTTTTGTAGCAGATAGAACTAAACCATTTCTCTTAATTGTCTCATAGAAAATATGCAGATGTTTAAAATRTTGTTCAATAGATTTAGAGAATATAAGCACATCATCAATGTATACAATACAAAAATCAGTATAAGGTGTAAATATTTCATTCATCATATTTTGAAATTCAGAGGGAGCATTCTTTAAACCAAAAGGCATCACAGTCCATTCGTAATGCCCAAATGGTACTGTGAAAGCAGTCTTATATCTATCTTTTTCTTCAATCTGAATTTGCCAAAATCCAGATTTAAGATCAAATTTACTGTATAAATTTGCACCATATGTTCTTTTAAGTAAATCTCTTTTATTAGGTATTGGATACCTAATCCATTGTAAAGCTTTGTTTAAAGGTTTATAATTAATAACTAATCTAGGGGCTCCATGCTCCTTTTCAGCAGCATTGTTCACATAGAATGCAGCACAACTCCAAGGTGACTTGGATGTTCTAATCAATCCTTTATCTAATAAAGTCTGTATTTCTTTTTTACAGTATTCTAACAGTTCAGCATTCATCTGAATCGGTCTAGCTTTTGTTGGTATATTCTTATCAGTAAAACCCTGTTCATAAGATAAACTAACTATATGCCTTTTGCGTTCCCAAAACGCATTAGGTAAATCTGAACAAACTTCTTTTATAAGTAAATCTTCAAATTGTTTTATCTGAGTTTTAATCTTATCTGTTTCTAATAACTGTTTAATTTTTTCTAGTTTTATTTCTTCTTGTAAATAATTTATTTGTTTAGTTATAGCATTTATTCTTTTACTTATAGTAGAATCTTTTAAATCATTAATCTCTTTAGTTGTAGGTGCTGTAACAAATTTAAATACAATATCTTCATTTAAAATTCTAGTATGTACTCCTTCTCTATCTACGGTAAACGGATATATCTGTGTAAGGAAAGGTGTTCCTAGAATTATACTCTGTGTTAAATTTCTAACTAAAATAAAAGTATTCTTAAAACAAATCTGATTATTGCATACTAAAGCATTTGATAACTTATAATTTACTATCAATTTAGATCCACTAGCACTCTTTAATCCTTCTTTTATTTTTTCAAAATACTTAGTTGGAACTAAGCCTTCCTGAATACAATTTTGATCAACTCCACTATCTAACAATGCTATTGTATCTAAAATAAATTCATTTCTAATTTTAATATAAATATGTACATACCATCTTTGATAATTTACTTCAGAAATTAGAGAAATAAAATCAGTATTAAATACTTCTAAAGTTTTTTCAGAATTATCTTCTTTTTCTGTAACTATTTCTTCTTTAACTTCTTGCGACTTCTTTGTTTCATCATCTTTTACCTTTGCTGTTAAAAGTCCTACCTGAAACTGTAATTCTTTTAATTCAGTTTTTAAACTATTAATTTCTTGTTGTAAGTCTGTTACAGTTACTTNAATGAGCTATAAAACCCAGTAAGTAAATCTCATGCATAAATGCATAAACATGTCCTACATGTTATGAAATTATAACATTTTGCCTTTTAAATGAAAACTTTTTAAACATTTCCTTTTCGTAATCTTTTTACAAAATCTTTCCTTTCAAAATATATAACTTGTAAAAAATTTCATTTCATTTCATTTCATTCGTAAGCTCATTGAATGTAACGCCCAGCCACTAAGCTCTGCAGTGGGCCATTCTTATTTGGACCGATTACATTCCTACCGGTAGAACTGCAAAGCGGTTAATATCACATTTCTTTTCCTTCCATCTTTTCACCCTCAAAGAGGTGAACATTACATTCTTCCCTACCCTCCAAAAGGGTAGGGTTAGGTGCGCCGGTCCCCTACGCCCTATTTCCCACTCACATTTTTCATTACTAGGTTTACACTCCTTTCCAAAACTTTAACATTTTCCTTCAAAATTTCATTTCCTGAACCATTCACTTTCTAAATGTATGAATGGCTTATACAAGGAATGATGTAGAACACTAACTACATGCCCATGACATGAAATGCATACAACTGTATATAACATATCATTCGACATAAAAACAATACAGGATATGAAACACATGAAACATTCCACACAATTAACACACCTCATAATACAATCCCATCCCACCACCACACAACACGCAACAATTGAGATAGGCGATATGGGGGGTTTACGTGAATAAAATCCATATACAAYACATTATCCTATCTAAAAAATTCRATTACATCCATTCATAAGCATTAATGAGATGTGAGAATTCACCTACCCGAAGTCCTTTATGTTAAAGGTTTCTTATTTGAATTGTGATGTGAAATCCTTCGACCGTTCTCAACATTAAGGCACTTGAAACGACCTAATTTTGATTCCAGAAAGAAAGTCTATTCAGTTCGACTGTCCAACTTAGATATTCAGTGTTTAATCCAAGAATGTCATTTGTCACCTTCTAATCCATACTTAGTTCTCATATTATCAATTATTACGTTTTTAAGGGTACAATTCAAACTCCTTAGCTCGGGTATAAACCTAACCTATGTTCTCCCACAAATTCACTTCAGGACATAATTATATACAAGTCATAAATTCTAATATTAAGTGATGACGTTTTCACCTTTAAGTTCACGAGGTCTCAGTGTCGTGGGAGTGGTATTGGATTTTCGAGCGTGAGCTCAAGCAGCGTACGCAACAGCCTTGGGCTTCTGGGCGCCTGGCCGGCTGGTGCTGGCACTGGGCACCTGGCCGCCTGGTGCTGGCACTAGGCGCCTAGCACTGGCGTTGGGCACTAGTGCTGAACACTTGCGCTGAGCACCTGCTAGGTGCTATACCTGTTGCTACGCCTTGTCAAATGACCAGAGCACCTGCTGGGCGCTGCACCTGTTGCTGCCCCTTGTTGAACGACCATGCAGCAATAGCGAGTCGTGATTTCGGCCGCAAACGATGGAATGGTTCGATGACGTAAGTAGCAAAGAAGAGAATAGAGGTAACGGCTAGGGGCAAGGGGTTCAGATTCAGTAAAGGAGGACACAGATCTGGACGGACTCCACTGCGTCGAGTGGCCGAGCACTGTCCTTCCTCTGTATTGGCAAAATCGTTGAGCAGAGAAGGAGAAAAAGAAGACGACGAAGGTAGCAAAGAAGAGAATAGAGGTAACGGCTAGGGGCAAGGGGTTCAGATTCAGTAAAGAAGGACACAGATCTGGACGGACTCCACTGCGTCGAGTGGCCGAGCACTGTCCTTCCTCTGTACTGGCAAAACCGTTGAGCAGAGAAGGAGAAAAAGAAGACGACGACAGATTTGGTGAACTTCTGGCGTTGGTATCGCACAAATCGGGTCAAGCAGAGAAGAAGAAGAAGATGGCAGAGACCAGATCTAGTAGGCGCGGATCGTGCGCCTCTGGCGGACGGCTTGGTCGGCAATGGTTCGGACCACAGACCACCAATCTGAGCCTGAGAGTGAGAGAGGGAAAGCCGGGGAAGAGACCTGGAGTGGTCTGCTCAGCTCAACAGAACCAAGCGGCCTCCTGGCATGCGGCAACTCGCAGCGACACGAACCAGGTGATCAACCTCGGTGAACAGCGGTCGCAACCGCACGAGCTGTAGTAGTCCTACTCGAGACACGGGTAGCTTGTCGATCGCAACCTAGGCGGTTAGCGATCTCGGCGAGCAGAAGATGGCGACCTCAAACTCGGTAAGTAACCGAGCAAGGGTTCGCACGGCCTAGCTGAGTCGCGGCAAAATCCTCCAAATGGCTGAGCGGCTAGTCGTCGATTGAGCAGTATAGCACATGGCGACCAGCAGAAGGCGAAAAAGTTGGTGATCAGTCATAAGGTTTTCTAGTAGTGGGGGGCGGCGGTGGCGGCGGCGGCAATATTAACGAGAGGAAGAAGAAGGTTTTTTTTCTTTTGGTTTTTCTTTTCTTTCTTTTTTATTATTTTATATATTTTTTTTATAATTTATATTTTGGGCCGTAATCCAAACCCTTCGAGCCTTCCCATCCATACTTAACCCAAAATCCTTAAATTAAATAACGAGCTTTCTTTCGATAAAAGTCCAACTTCCGATTAAGAAATAAATAGACCCATAAATCRAACCTTTAATCAACCAATGACTCTTATTCGACAAAAATAATATTTTTGTACTCATTAAATGTGCGATGTYAAAATATTAATCACATATAGAATTTTCAACCCTAGTTGGCACACAATTTCACACGATCAAATAAAAATTAATAAAGAAAAAATTTCGGGTATTATAATACCCCACCCCACCATAAAACAAATTTCATCCTCGAAATTTAGGACTCATCAAACAAGTGTGGGTACTTGTCATGCATTTCCTCTTCCTGTTCCCAAGTGGCCTCCTCAACCGCATATTCCTCCAAAGAACTTTGACTAACAGTGTCGCCTTTCTCCTCAAAACTTTTTCCTCCCTTTCCAATATTTCCACCGACATCTCTTCATAAGATAGTTTCTCACGAAGATCCAACGCCCATAACTGAGAATGTGAGAGGGATCCAAAACATATTTCCTTAGCATGGAAACATAAAATACATTATGTACACCTGATAGGGTTGGTGGCAAAGCAACAAAATAGGCTAAGTCGCCCACCCTTTCGAGGATTTCAAAAGGTCCAACGAATCAAGGGCTCAACTTTCCCTTTCTTCCCAAATCTCATAATTCCCTTCATAGGCGCCAACTTTAGGATGACTTTGGCCCCAACATCGAATTCCAACTGCTTCCTTCTCCTATTCGCATAACTCTTCTGTCTATTCTAAGCAGTTCTCATCCGTTAATGAATCTTTTAAACTGCCTCTGCGGTGTGGTGCTCTATCTCGGGACCCAACAACTTCATCCCAATGAACTGGCAACCTGCACTTCCTTCCATAAAGTGCCTCATAAGGGGCCAAGCTGATAGTAGCCTGATAGCTATTGTTGTACAAAAATTCCACTAACAGAAGGAATTCATCCCAAGTTCCTCGGAAGTCAATTACACAAGTTCTCAGCATATCCTCCAGGATCTGATTTGTCCTTTCGGTCTGTCCGTCTGTTTGTGGGTGAAAAGCGGTATTAAAATTTAATCATTTACCCATAGCCTTATGCAAGCTCTTCCAAAATGTAAAAGTAAACCTTGGGTCACGATCAAACACAATGGACAGTGGGACACCGTGCTCTTCCAAAATGCATATTTCTCCATACTATAAGTAGTCTTAACCGACAAAAAGTGTGCCGACTTCATAAGACGATCCACAATTACCCAGATAGCATTGTATCCCTTCTTCGTCCTAGGCAACCAACAATGAAATCCATACCAATACGCTCCCATTTCCATTTGGAATCATAAGGGGTTGCAGAAGACCAGAGGGTCATTGATGTTCAGCCTTCACCTGCTGGCAGGTAAGACAACACTGGACAAACTTCACTACATCATGGCTCATACTAACCCACCAGAAATGCTTTCTCAAATCTCGATACATCTTCGTACTTCCTGGGTGAACTGAATAGGGCGTATTATAAGCTTCTCTCAAGATCTCCTCCTTCAAACCATTGTTGTTCGAAACCACAAGTCTGTCGCCATACCGCAGGACTCCATCAACCGTGATTACAAAGTTTGAATGTTTCCCATCTGCAACTTATGTTCGCCATTTCAACATCAGGGGATCATCCATCTGCACATCTCTTATCCTCTCAAGGAGAGTGGGTGTAAGACTCATATTCGCGAAGTAGCATGACAAGTCTTGCGAAACCATTTCCAAGTCGAGCTTCCGAATCTTTGCCATCAACGGTTTTTGGGAGACTCGTAAAGCGGCCACAACTCTATGATTCATCCTGCTAAGCTCATCGGCCACCACATTAGCCTTACCCGGGTGGTAGGCTCTCACGTAATCATAATCCTTTACGAGTTCCAACCATYGTCGTTGCCTCATATTCAACTTCTTCTGGGTGAAGAAGTATTTGAGACTCTTATAGTCGGTGAAAATTTCGCACCTTGCTCCATACAGATAATGCCTCYAGATCTTCAATGCAAAAACAATGATAGCCAACTCTAGATCATGCGTTGGATAGTTTTTCTCATACTTCTTCAATTGCCTTGAGGCATAAACAATCACCTTACCATGTTACATTAAGACACAACCCAAACCTTTCATTAAGGCATCACTATAAATCACAAACCCTTCATAACCTTGTGGAATTCTCAAGACAAGAGCGGATGTCAGTCGTCTCTTCAACTCTTCAAAACTGCGTTCACAATCTCCATTCCATAGAAATTTTGTGTTCTATCAACGRGGTCATAGGAGAGGTAATTTTGGAGAATCCTTCCACAAACCTCCAGTAGTAACCAGCTAACCTAAAGAAGCTGCGAACCTCACTAATATTGGTAGGTGCCGGCTAACGTCGGACTGCCTCAATCTTACTCGGGTCYACTGCAATGCCTTTCTTGGACACAATATGTCCTAGAAATGGCATGCTATCAAGCTAAAACTCACACTTCTTAAACTTTGCAAAGAGTTTCTCGACTCTAAGTACTTGGAGTACCTTCCTGAAATGCTCTTCATGCTCTCCCTTAGATCAAGAGTACACTAATATGTCGTCGATGAAGACTATGACGAATTGGTCCAAGTACTCCTTAAAGATTCGATTCATCAAATCCATAAAATGCAGTAGGTGCATTGGTCGACCAAATGGCATCACCAAAAATTTATAGTGCCCATACCGAGTTCGAAATGCTGTCTTATCCTCATTTCGAACCCTCAACTGATGGTAGCCAGATCTCAGGTCAATCTTGGAAAATATCCCACTCCTTGGAGTTGATCAAATAGATCATCAATCCTTAGCAACAGGTATCTATTCCTTATCATCACCTTATTCAATTCTCTATAATCTATGCATAACCTCATCGATCCATCCTTCTTCTTCATGAACAGCACAGGCGCACCCCATGGCGGAAAACTAGGTCGAATGAAGCCCTTATCCATGAGGTCATGTAATTGCTCCTTCAAGAGGTCTTGTAATTGCTTCTTCAACTCCTTAAGTTTCGCAGGAGCCATTCAATAGGGTGCCCTAGAGATCGATGCCGTTCTAGGTGCCAAATCAATGGCAAAGTCGGCGAACAGCGACACGAACCAGGTGATCAGCCTCGGCGAACAGCGACCGCAACCGCACGAGCTGCAGCAGTCCGACTCAAAACGTAGGCGGTTCGTCGATCACAAACCTAGGCAGTCAGCGATCTCGGCGAGCGGAAGGTGGCGACCTCGAACTCGGCAAGTAACCGAGCAAGGGTTCACGCAGCCTGGCCGAGTCACGGCAAAATCCTCTAAACAGCTGAGCGACTCGTCGTCGATTGAGCAGCATAGCACACGGTGATCAGCAAAAGGCGGAGAATGTGGTGATCGGCGATAGCATTTTCTAGGAATAGGCGGCAGCGGCAGCGGCAGTATTAACGGGAGGAAAATAAGGGTTTTTTTCTTTATGTTTTTCTTTTCTTTCTTTCTATTTATTTTTTATATATTTTTTAATAATTTTATATTTTGGGCCGTAACCCAACCCTTCGGGCCTTCCCATCTATACTTAACCCAAAATCCTTAAATTAAATATAACGGGCTTCCTTTCTATAAAAGTCCAACTTTCAACTGAGAAATAAATAGGCCCACAAGTCGAACCTTTAGTCAACCAATGACTCTTATTCGACAAAGATAATATTTCTGTACTCATTAAACGTGCGATTTTAAAATATTAATCGCATATAGAATTTTCAACCCTAATTGGCACACAATTTCACACGATCAAACAAAAATTAATAAAGGAAAAATTTCGAGTATTACAAAATAAATTGGAAAGTTACTTGATGAAGTAGTGAAAACTTATTCAATGCTATAAGAATGGATTTCAATAGGTTAAAAAGGCGATGTTGCAGCAATAGTTTGAGAAACAAATGAGAATATAATATTTGAAGAAAAAAAGTCAAGAAATAAAGGGAATCATCATTGGAAAGAGAGAAAGTCAAGTTTGAAGCCAAAAAGAGAAGCAAAAAGTTGAAAAGCAAAAACAACAAGTGGGTCTATGACACCTTTTTGCCAAGCTTCCAAAGGAATTTCAGTAGACAAAAAAGAGAGGAAAGAGAAGGCAGAAGACATCCAGCGAAGATAGAAACACGGAGAAGAGAGAAAAGGTAGAAAAGAGGAGAGAGAAAGGGAGCAAAAAGAGGGAAGCTTAGAAGAAGAAGAAGAAGAACTCAAGGAGGACTTCACCATTGGGCTTCATCAACCTCTTCAAGCTTTGTTTCTCCTTTTTTTAGTGATTATTTTGAGATGCACTTTAAGATGTTAAGCTTTCACTTTATGTATTTTCTTACATCTAAGAGCATGAACTAACTTCTTAGAAGTTAGAGTTTTGATGAACCATTGAACTCAATGTTTATTTTGAATGATTTGAGCAATGTTTGCTCTTTATAAGTGCTTTACTCAAGGATACCAATTGTTTACATTCATTGTTTTATGGCCATGAATAGTATTTTGTTGAGCTTCTTAAACTCCGAAAGGTAGTAAAAGAAGTGAAAAATTTGAGTAGATGTGGGTTTGGTTATCTTGAGATAATGTTTTATATTTTAGGAATACCATTAAATATTGGAGACGTCCATATTCAACCCATAGAAAATCATATGGGACTTGAAYTGTATTTGTGTTCCTTAATCTAAGTAACTTTTACAGGTAGAACAACTTAGTGAAATAGGAACAAGGACCAAGAAACTGAAAGGGTGAGGTCATTTTCTCTCTCGATTTGTGTTTCTATTGTAGCTAAACCTTTGCTGTAGCATTTTACTCAATATCCATTGCTGTAGACTGTCTGCGACATTGACATTTTGACTTCTTGGACATTAGTACATTGGGGATTCTCAACTCTAACTCACTTTTAAGCTCTTACTTATCTCTGCATGAATTGTTGTGTTTGTTTCTAAATCCTTGTGATTAGACAATTTTATGTTATTCTACTTTATTTTTATGACAGCCATCCAAAACTATTGATTTTATTAGGAGCTTAAATCACACTTTAAACCAACAATCCTTTTGGGACAATAGTCTTATTCACCACATATTACTTATAGATCATGTATACTTGCATGAGTGAAACTTTATTGCATATGTGATTTTGTCTATCGAAGAGTAATGTCRTCTCTTCAAGGAATAGACAAGCAAATTTCTTTCAATTAAAGTACGAAAAATGAGGGGTGTTTGAAGATATTATTAAAGTAACATTTATTATAAAGCAAGCAAATCACAGAARCATCAGAAAATAACAAATAAGATGTAGGAAATAATATATGAGAAAGATCCAGTTAAACTTTCTAATTTCATTTTGATTCTATTCAATCAATCATAGACACAAGGATAGCTTAATTATTGCAAGCAAACTGGTTATAATTGTTTGGGACGCTCGCTAACAATCAATCTCTCCTTAGGTGTCAGTAACTAAAAGGACGCCTTATTAATTACTCCATAATCAATAGATAACCGTAGAGATAGCTCGTAAGATTTAATATATCGACAACTCGAAGAACTAGAGAGACCCAATTCATAATCAAGAAACTCAGACACTGTTTTATTTTGGATTAAATTACTCACTCCCATGATAAACATGAACTCATCAATTACCACTAATTTAAACCTAAAAAAAAAATACTGATTGGAAGGTTTAACTGGCTGCAAAATAAAGAGTTTAATCAAGTAATGAGGTCAAATTACTGACTAAATTGAATACTTGAACTTACAAAAAATCAGAGAGTAAATAAATACTTACAAATAATCAAGATGATAAATAATTACATCTCACAATTTTATTGAATCAAAGCGTCCTCAGTACTTCAGCTGGAATAAAGTGTTTTAGCACATACTCATGGAGCAAAAACATAATCTATAACAAAAAATGTTGAATAATAAATAATCTCTAAATGAATGAAACTGTGGTTCCTATCCCATATGTATAGGATAATGAAACTCACCAAATCCTAATAAAACTCAATTACCTAATAGTACTAATAAAATCCTAATCCAAAAAGGAAATAATATTTTTTGAAAATAACTCTGAATTGCAGGAGATACATATCTCATAATCCTTCTGAAACAATGGATCTTCCAATAGATAATCTTCATGGCTGACAATACATCCTCAAATTCATCCATCCACGTACCTACACAGTAGATTTCATGTTGCTGGAATTTTGCCTCAAAATGCACCAATAATGCCTCATTTCTCCTACTACCCCCAAAAAGTCCTAAATGGATAAAATATCAACAAAACACATGATTAGTGTAATAAATATGTTACTTGATACATCAAATACTCCACAATTATCACACTTATTTGGACTATATCAAACATTCAGTTGCTCATGTCCACACAAAAAATTATTTAGCTTCTGTCTTTTTCCGAACAACTCAAATTAATTGCTCGACCATTACTTATGAGGTTTAACCTCCTGACCTCTCCTTAGGATCATGCCATATTGTATACTACAACATTGGTCTAAATAAGATGAAGTGTATATCATAAATATTGCCTATTGCAGGTTGTTTTTGGTTGAGAATCCGATGTTTCTCACCTATGATTTTTTTGTTATGCTATTCAAGTACCAATTTATCCTCCACAACATACTAAAATAGGTCSCAAATGAAGACTTGAAATTTATGTTGGGTTTGATTCACCATCTATTATTAGGTATTTGGGATCTTTAATGGGTGATTTATCTACTGAAAAATTTGCAGATTGCCATTGTGATGAGATGACTATCCCAACTTTCGAAGGGACTAAGCTACATCCTGAAAAATAACATGATCTTTCATGGATTGAAACAACTCTATTTTATTTTTATTCACACAATAATCTATGTGAACAAGAGGTCGAAAAGATCATTCATTTGAAATCTCAATAAATTACTCATTATCTCATAAATTTGAGAGTGAGAAAACATTGTCATAGACAATATCTTTGCATTTAATAGGGCGCTTGAGGTAATGAAAAGTGAAGATCCTAAATCATAGTATGTTAAAGTTTGTCAAATAGAAATGATTGGCCTAAATGGAAAAAAGGCCATACAAATAGAATTGGATTTCTTAAAAAAATAGAAAGTGCTTGGGCTTGTAACTCCTGAAAACATTATCCATGTAGGATACAAGAGAGTCTTTGTAAGAAAGAGAGATGAGAAAAATGTGATTACGATGTACAAAGCAAGACTCATAGCTCAAGGTTTCTCACAAAGACCAGGAATAGACTATGAGGAGACTTAATCTTCCATAAAGGACACTATCACATTTAGATTCTTAATAAGTATAGTTGTATAATGAAGGCTTGATATGCACCTTATGGATGTAGTGTTTGCATATCTATATGGTTCGCTTGATAGTGACATACACATGAAAATCGCTGAAGGACTTAAAATGACAGAACCAAATGAGACTTATCTAAAGAGTATGTTCTCAATCAAATTGCACAGATTATTGATTATACCGATTGAAACAATTCGGAGGGAAATGGTATAACCATCTTAGTGAATATTTGTTGAATGAGGAATAAAAATGATGATGTYTGCTCTGTGTTTTCACAAAAAAAATAGATATTGAATTTGCAACTATTGCAATTTAAGTTAATGTTTTAAATCTATTTGAGATTTATGAAGAGCTCAACAAAACTGCAAAATATTTGAAAAATGAGTTTGAGATGAAAGATTTAGAAAAGATAAATTTTTGTCTTGGTTTGCAAATTGAAAATTTCCCTAAGGGTTATTTGTTCATAAAGCCACCTATATAAAAAAATATTTTAAAATAATTTTATATAAATAATGCCCATCCATTGGCATCACCCATGATTGTTAGGYTACTTGAAGTTAGTAAARATTCGTTTCATCCACTTGAAGATGGGGAAAAGATTTTTGATCCTGAATGTGAATTGACTTATCTTGCAAATTACACTCGACTTGACATAGCTTTCTATAAATCTCTTTGATAGATATAGTTCTACACCAACTCAAAGATATTGAAATGATGTTAAGCACGTCATTTGATACCTAAAAGGTAAAAGGTACAATAGGTATGAGCTTGTTATTCACATAAGCCTGATTATTTTTTGGTGGGATATGTAGATAAAGAATACCTTTATGATCCACATAAGTCTAAATCACAAACAAACTACTTGTTTACATGTGGGAGACTGCAATATCATAGAGATCTATTAAGCAGACTCTAATAGCTACATCCTCAAACTACTTAGAAATTATTGTAATTCATGAGGTAAGTCGAGAATGTGTATGGTTGAGGAATATGATGCATCAAATACAATCATCGTGTAGATTAGCTTCAATAAAAGAGGGCCCAACTATACTATATGAAGACAATACAGCTTGTTTGCACAATTCAAAGCAGGCAATATCAAAGGAGATAAAACAAATCTCCAAAGTTCTTCTACGCGCATGAGCTTTAGAAAAGTGGCGACATCGATGTTTAAGAGATTTGTTCAAGTGATAATGTGGTAGACTTATTTACCAAAGCGTTGCTAACATTTACATTTAGAAAGTCAATACATCATATTGGAATGCGTCGACTCAACGACATTTAGTGATCATTTATATTTAGTGGAGTAGCTATATTCTTTTTCCTTCGTTCAGGTTTTGTTCCACTGGGTTTTCTTGACAAGGTTTTAATAACGCAACCACTGATACTCCGACATCAAATGTATTATTTTTTCTTGGTTTGGTTTATTTTTTCCCACTAGATTTTTCTCAAACAAGATTTCATGAGACAGTTATTATATAGATTAATCATTTAAGGGAGTGTTGTAAATAAATAGTGAATGACTTTTCTAAAACCCTAGAAACCACAGGGTTTACCTCTCTAAATAGAAGCCTTTGGTTCATATAAAGATTTATCACAATTGGTCTAGCATTCTCCCTAAACTTCTTCTCTCTTTTCTTCTCAATTTATAACATTTTTTTAATTTTTGTAATTTTTAAAAATTATCTTCCATCATGGAATTAAATTCTATTTTGAAAATTATTAATTTTTTTAAGCAATTTAGTAATTTCATTTTGTTTCTCTTTTATCATTTTGAATAATTTTTCTTGTATATGCTCAAAGTTTCATTATTATTTTTGACATAAACATATGCCTTATTTTTTTTGAAAGGAAACATATCCCGTATAGAAATTAACTTAATTTTGAATATTAAATTTTTAATACATAACACCTCCACTGGGCTGAATTTTAGTATTCAGAAGTTGTCAGTTTTCCATGGGTTAATTGTTTCTTTGTCACATGTTTTTTTTATGTTGCTTAAGTTTCAAATTTTATTTCATTTTTATTTTTTAAACATTTGTTTTTACGTATATGCATATTATCTTATATCTTTTGTTTCATTTCTTAGCCACATATGCATCTTTTTGTATAGTTTCTAAATTAYTAATTTAATAAATTGAATTGAAAATGATAAAATAAATTAAATCCATGCGATGCATGTGCAACGAGTGACAAAAATCTTTTTTCTTTTTCTTTTTCTTTTTCTTTTCCTTTTCATTTTCCTTTTTTCCTGTCAAGTTTGGAGTGGGGTAGTAAAAAAAAAAAAACAAACAAAAAAAACCAAAAAGGTTTGGAGTGAGGTTAGTGAACTTCTGTCAAAGAAGCCCGTACAAACGGAAAAGTCTTCGTATTGGGCCTAAAGCCATGGGAATTCATTTTCCTCGTCAAGCCCACAAAGGCCACTTCCTAGTTGGGAGAGCCACCTAGATTGTTTCTAAATAGAGAAACGCCAGAGTTCATGTTTGCCGTTAATTCGAGTTTCACTCTCATAAACCCTAAAGCCCTGCATCTTCCGAATCATCACTATTTGTTCAACCCCACSCACCCCAAGCTCAGATACATACAATATATGCATGTATTAATACACGAGCAGAAATGAATGCTGATTGTTTTCAATGTAAATGGAGGCCATGACTAAAGCTGCTATCACATGTTTCATTGCTCTAGCCATGCTATTTCTTGTCCGCGGCCTTTTGGGCAGCTTCAAATTGATCAGAAACTCTCACTGCGTGAGAATCTCTGGGTTTTACACTCCACAGCCTCCATTTGCTGCTTCACAAGACTTCCTTAATTGGGTCACAAGTTTTTACCTCTTTTTTCGATGTCCATTTGCCACTAATGCTAGTTTTAGTAGTTTAAATAATGTTTTTGACAGGGAATCGCTAAGGAAAATAGTAAGTGAAGATAGATGGGAGGATAGTAGAATGGTGGGTTTGTTTAGTTCTGCTTTAGCCCCTGTTTGGATGTCCAAAATCTTGGTTGAACTCAAACGAGAACCTGAATTAGCTTTAAAGTTGTTCTATTGGGCAAAAACACTGGACGGGTTTCTTCATACTTCAGAAAATTACTGTGTTATTGCTCACATTTTGTTCAGTTCTAAGATGTACATTAAGGCCAATAATATTCTTAAAGAATTAGTTAACATAAACAGTGGTATTAAGGTGTCTCCATGTTCTGATATTGTTGATGTCTTATGGTCTACGAGGAATGTCTGTATTCCAGGTTATGGAGTTTTTGATGCTTTCTTTAGTGTTTTGGTTGACTTAGGATTGCTAGAAGAAGCAAGCCAGTGCTTCGTAAGGATGAGAAATTTTAGATTTCTTCCCAAGGTACGCTCTTGTAATTATCTTCTGCTGAGGCTCGCAAAGGTGGGCGATAGGGTCTTGGCAGAGAAGTTCTTTAAGGATATGATTGGGGCAGGATTGGATATATCAGTATATACATGTAACATTATGATAGATATATTTTGTAAAGAAGGGGACTTGAAAGCTGCAAAAATTTTGTTTATGAGGATGAAGGAGATGGGTGTTACTCCAGATATTATTACTTATAATACTCTTATGGACGGGTGTGGAAAATTTGGGCACTTGGATGATATGTGTTGTATATACCAAGAAATGAAGGACGCAGAGTGTCTCCCAGATGTGATAACATATAATACTCTGATTAATTGCTTTTGTAAATCTGATAAAATGCCACGAGCATTTGAATTTTTTCATGAGATGAAGGGAAGTGGTCTGAGAGCTAATGTTGTGACTTATAGCACATTTATTGATGCTCTTTGCAAAGAAGGATTGTGTAAGCAGGCTATCAAATTTTTCCTGGACATGAGGAGAGTCGGTCTCACTCCAAATGAATTTACATATAGTTCTTTGATTGATGCAAATTGCAAAGCAGGTAGACTGGATGATGCCTTAAAACTAGTCAAAGAGATGTTAGAAGCAGGAGTAAAATTGAACATTGTCACCTATACTGGATTACTTGACGGCCTCTGTGAAGAAGGGAAGATGAAGGAAGCAGAAGAGGTTTTCAAGGCAATGGAGAAAGATGAGGTAATCCCTAATGAGAAGATCTATACTGCTCTTATTCATGGGTATATTAAGGCTCGAAGGATAGGTGATGCTATGAATGTTCAAATTCAAATGAAGTCAAGAAAGTTTGAACCGGACTTGTTACTTTATGGAACTATCATTTGGGGCCTATGCAATGAAGGAAAGTTGGAACAAGCCGAGCTTCTAGTGGATGAAATGAAGGGACTTGGTGTCACAATAAATCATGTAATATACACAACACTTGTTGATGCATATTTTAAAGCAGGAAAATCTATGGAAGCACGGAATTTGCAGGATGAAATGCAGGAAATGGGAATTACACCTACGACTGTGACCTATTGTACGTTGATTGATGGTTTGTGCAAGTCGGGGTTTGTCGAGGAGGCTGTTGATTATTTTAATAGAATGCATCAAGTTGGTCTGCAACCTAATGTTTTTGTTTATACAGCTCTAATTGATGGCCTCTGTAAAGATAAGCGCTTGGAAGCTGCTAAAAGGTTGTTTGAGGAAATGGTTGACAATGGTATAATGCCAGACAAAGCTACGTATACCTCTCTCATTGGTGGCTACTTAAAAATAGGCAATATTGACGATGCATTGGATTTGCGGAAGAGAATGTGTGAAACTGGTCTGGGACTTGATCTTCATGCTTATACTTGTTTAATTTATGGGCTTTCCAAATGTGGTCAAGTGCAACAAGCAAGGAATTTGTTTGACGAGATGATTGAAAAGGGCATTGATCCTGATGAAGTTGTTTTTAGTTGTCTAATAAGAAAATATCATGAGCTTGGTGACATGGACGCAATTCTTGTCTTGCAAAATGAGATGATGAAAAGGGGTCTTCTTCCTTTCAGAGGTGAATATGCTGCTCAAACTGTACAAACATAGTCGGGCTAAACTGGTTGTTCGTAGCACAAAGTTTCTGAATAATTCCTGGTTAAAGAGTTATAGGTCAACCTAAGGAAGCTCCAATGCTGTTTCGTACTTAAACTTTTTCCATCTTCCAAACTAAGGTAGTTGCTCTTGTATTCTTTCATGATGCATGCCCTTTGGAGCAGTTACTTCTTTTTATATATATATCTGTATGCATATGTGCACACGCATACACAGAGAGAGATGTATGGTTATGTATATAAAAGTAGTACATCATACGTTTATTGAGCACATTTATCTTTAAGGACAACTTTATGTGAAATGATGGAAAATAGATTTTCACTGACTTCCCTCCAGTTTGATCATAATTACAGAATTTTCTCGTAATACGTTTTAAATTGCATTGATCTTTCCTCAAGTTCCATATCATGTACTATGGAATCTCTCTTAAAAACTTAAAACGAATTCTCACAATAGTTAAAAGATGTCTCTTCTAAATTATTGAAAGAGATGTTATTGCAATTAAAGAATAGAGGCTGATTCTGTACATTTCTCATCAATAGAAAAAGGTAACTAAGGGCAAATAGTTTTTCACTGACTTTCCTCCAGTTATAATTGCAGAATCTTCTCATGTTAATTTGGAAGTTACATTGACTTTTCCTCAAGTTACATATTATGTGTACATACCTCCCTTAAAAACATCAAGAAATTATATACCTAAAAATTGTCCCTTCTAAAATTCATAGAAGGAGAGGTTGTTGCAATTAGGGACAGGCCCTCAAGTTACATATCATGTTTAGAGACCTATCTTAAAACCATAAAGAAATTCTAAAGCTCAAAATTGTCCCTTCTAAGAGGTTATTGCAATTAAAGAATACGGTTAGAATCTGATAGATAGTTATCATCGAAGAAAAGGTGAATAAGGGAATATAGTTTTTCACAGACTTCCCTCCAGTTTTATCATAAGTACATAGTTTTCTCATATTATCTTTTAAATTACATTGAACTTTCCCCAATCACATTGACCTCCGTCCCTTGAAAACATAAAGGAACTCTATAGCTCAAAATTGTCCCTTTTAAAATTCATAGAAAGGGAGGTTATTTCAATTTAAGTATAGTGGCAGATTTTGAGACATTTCCCATCAGAAAAAGGTTGCAAGGAAGGACAGTGCAATTTCAGAAATTAGGAGGGAAATTAGTGTAATTTAGACAAATCTCAATGAAGGCGACTGAATGTATGCAAAAAATGAAAGAAAAATAGAAGGTAATTGATAGTATTATCTCTTATTGAACTAGCAATTTTACGGAAAACATTCTTCTCTTGGTTAAATTAGTAATGGTTTGATATCCAATCAAACTAATAGTTTATTGATTTTGGGAAACAGAGGAAGTGCTCTTTGGAGGTTGTGGAAGAAGAATACATTTCACTTTTATTTATAAACACCTTGTATTTGTTTAATTTTTTTTATTGGCAGTGACTAACTGGTTTTTATTTAACAGCTAGTACTTTGTATATAATTGTTGAGTGCTTGATGATTGCCTTTTCATAGCTTATTTTCATGCTAGGATTGCTGTTTACCATTTCTTTCCTTTAATATGATAGATAGTGGCAAGCTTCTGTTCTGGTAGCTACGCTATTTGGGGATTGCAATATCTTAAGCTAATAGTTTGGTGTCGAACTATGATAATAAATGAAGGGAAAATGGTGTAAATTGCCACTCAAGAATGTATGTTCCTTTAAAAATGGTACTAAACATTTTTTCAAACTACTCTATCACTCAACTATTTTTGAGCATTTATTTATGCTACACCACCACTCATAAAAATGCCCCTAAACTTTTTTTTTTTYCCCCCAAACTATTCTACCACTCAACTATCTTTGAGTATTTATTTATTCCAATCCACCACTCAGTGCAGTGGTTTTCGGCCAAAGCAATCATGCGAACAATATGCGATATTCAATTGGAGGGTAAAATTGTTGAATGAGGACTATCTAGATATATTTGGGTCATACGATGGATGAGTCGGGTGTATTTAGGTCGGGCAAGAAAGGGGTTATTGCTATGAGTAATTTTGATTTAGAAGGTCAATCGAATTGATTGGACGATTTTGCCTTCCAATTGAATGTCACATGCTGTTCGGTGACTTTTTTTGCCAGAAAATGCCACTTTGGGGGTGGTGGGGCATAAATAAATATTTGAAAATCGTTGTGTGGTAAAATAATATGAAAAAAAAAATGGTTTAGTGACATTTTTACAGGAACATAAACAGTTGAGTGGCAATTTTCACTATTTCCCCGCAAATGAAATTGGATTTCTCAATTTCAATCATATGATAAGTGAAACATTGGAGTAAAACTTTTGGTTAATTTTTCTTGTGCAATGAATTCCAAATTTTCATTTTGCCCAATTGTTTTTTGGATGTTCTTAGTATTTAGGAGGCTCTTTTCGTTGTTCTTTCCTGGTATGCTTATTGCATTTTCATGTTGGTATTTGGGCTTAATCAGTATTTTCATATGTTAACAGTACTCCTTCATCAAGGTTTCATATGCACTATGGAGCAACAGAAGTTATGTTCTCTCTGGAGATGACATCTTTGGAGTTTATCAACATTGTATGCAACTCTGTGCCCTAGTCTTCTTTTGTCTTTCTTCTAATTTTATCAGGAGAAGAAAAGGATTTAATGTTATATAGGTAACTCAATCAAAACTCTACGTAGCTGGATCTTATTTATGTTACAATGGGTTGCCTCGAATGGCTTGTTATCATTTTTTAAAATTTATTTATTTATTTGGGTCAGTTATTATGTTGATTCATTTAGGGTTTAACTGTACTATCATATGGAGCCCATAGCTCATATTATCTGAAAAGGCAAGCTGTAAAGTTTTGCTAGTTTTCAATTTTTTAGAAAACCTCTCCCTCTTGACATTGCATCATTTTGAACTTTGCACGAAACAGGTGTAACCTCCCCCTCTTTACTTTTTAGTCAAATCTTAAAAAAGAGAAACTGGAGATGCACACAGTGCTCTCTGTGTTTGCTTCCTTTCCTGTCTTCCGCCAAGTTTGTATATGTTGGTGGTTTCTCTCCCTGGAATCATTCCATATCCTTAGTATCTAACTATTCAATTTGCATGCTTCAAAGTTGGTTCAAATTACAAGAGAGTAGATGAGCAAATGAGAAAGATGAAAAGATAATAAATAAATAAACATCAGTAAGTTGGGTGTAATTACAAGATAGTAGTGAGCAAATGAGAGATGAAAAGATGATAAATAAATAAAACTCAGTCTGATGTTGAATGCTGTTAAGTTCCATCGAGTAGAAACAGAAATTCATGATACTTGCCTGACTCTTGGACTTCTGTGGTGGCAGAGGGCTTATTTTCTTGGGTTTCTTTATCAGAAGTTGCCGGGGCAGCACCTACGACCACATGACTACTGTAGATTTGGGGATCAAAAGTAAACACTGACCTGTTACTCTCGTGGGTTGGTTGTACATAACAGATTGTCAATATAATCAGAGCTGGTCCGCTTGTTCTTATGTGATATTGAGGTAATGTTTGTATACTGATAACTTGTTTAGTGTGTGATTTGTACTTTCTACTGCCTGTTCAATTACCATGATCCAGTATATGGAAGGTCATTTGCCGTTTTTGTTTTTATCATGTCAGTGCCTTCTCCAGTATTTCAGGAGACAAAGAACCTCAGTGCCTTCTCCAGTATTTCAGGAGACAAAGAACCTATGTGAATTGACTTAAACAATCTCAGTGGACTTGTCATTTCAGCCTTTGTATAACAAGCAGCAATGCACTAGCAGGAGGTAAGATATCACGTGTGCATAATTATCCAAAGCTTTTTGTCAAGAGTCTTTCATCCTTTGAGTGGTTTTGGATAAGGATGCCCGGAAGGTTAAGCACAAAAAGTTGCTAATAGTATTTGAGCAGAATTGGGGGGCCCCGGGGGGGGGGGGGTGGAGGAATGGTGATGTGAAATTGAAGAATATTAAAGCTCCATTTGTATTGGAGTTTTATTGGAAAAAAGGTTTTCAAATGAAAAGGACGGGAAATTTGATATTTGTATTTTTAACTTAAATGAAAAAGTTTTTGGTTGAAAAACTCCTTTGAATTGAAGAATATTAAGGCTCCATTTGGATTGGAGTTTTATTTAAAAAAGGTTTTGAATGAAAAAAGACAAGAAATTTGAAATTTAAATTTGTAACTTGAATGAAAAAGTTTTTGGTTGAAAAACTCCTTTTTTTTTTTTTTAAAAGAAAAACTCATTTGTATTGCAGAGATTTAAAAGATGATTAACAAACACAAAGCGCAAGCAAGAATCAAAATTCATGTGAAACACTTCAGTACCCGGGTATTGTGTTGATGATACCTAGGTATTCATTATCAAACTCAACTATTTTTGCTTCAATAACCGGGTATTGTTGGGGTACTACCTGAGTATTCAATGATTCAGTTCAATTTTTTGCTTCAATACTAGGCAATACCCCGATATACTTTTTCTAGTCAAAACTTTGTGTTTAGTTGATTCAATACCCGGGTAATGTTTGGGTCGTACATAGGTATCCATTGTCTAGTGCCAGATCAAAATTTTGGTTTTTTTTGTGAAGAAAAGTTGACTGTAGATAGTTTCTTGTTTGAAAAAGCTAAACAAATAAGTTTTTAGTTGAAGCAAAAATTGTGTATTTGTTTTAAAATGCAAAACAAATGAGTTTCTGTTTGAAACAAAATCCATTTTTATTTGAGACTCCAATCCAAATGGAGCCTAAGTTCCAACCGATAGATAATACTCTGGTCTATTTTGATATTTAAATCTGCTTAAAAAGTGATTATATGAAAATCTATTTAAAAAAGATTTGAAGGTGGCAGGTATGTTTAGAAAAATATCTGTAGGATTATGTTTTGAAAGATAGTTTCAATGTTCCAGCTTCTAATAAATTGGAAACCCCTCTTCCAAATCGCACCTTAAATTAAAAAAAAAAAAAAAAAAAAGGAAGAAGGAAAAAAATGTACGAATTCCTTAAAAATGCATCTTGCTTTGAAAAGAGATTAACTTGTAATCAGTTTTAGCGAAACAAAGCATGACTGTAAAATTATTGTTTCATTTGGAAAAAAAGAAGGTTGGGGTAAGGCGATACAAGTATAAATTAGAACGAATTATTCAGTAGGTCAGGTCAACATATGATGTCACATTAACATGTTCTGATTTCGTTTTTCTTCAAATGTATGTTAGGTAATTCCTGTCTTGAATTATTAAAATTGTGACTCAGGTGGGAACAACATAGCAACTGCTTGATACATATATCCAGTTCGAGCAAATCACGCAACTTCTATTTCTTCTACTTTAAGGTAAAATGCGAGTATAATAGTATGTATAGGATGCATACAGATGGTTTAGCTACTTTGATTGTTGAATTGTATTTGTCTTGGAAAAGTTTCGGATGCAAATTGCCACTTGATTTGTAAAATTTGGGTGGATACAAGTTAAAGTCATGTGTTCTCTCTGTGCCAAATAGGTGGTTTAAACAGTTCTTTTACTTTGAATTGTGTTGGGTTCGTGGTGGGCTGTCCTGTTCTTTTGCCCATGAACCCCGAGTCATGGGTGTTGGCAGGTCAGTCCAGTCTGTGCCGAAGGGTTTTATGGGTGGCTCAGTACAGACTGCAAGCTAGGCACAGGCTCAGAAGTCAGCATAGGTGGTTTGTTTTTTTCTTTTATTTTTTAAGATATTTGTTTACTGAACCTAGATTCAAATATTCTTTTAGCTATTTAATGAAGTAAAAGCTGGTTAGCGGTTACTTGATAATATTTAAGAAAATGATGATATTGCTTGAAATTGAATATTTGGAAGTGATCTTTAAGAAAAAGAATTATATATAATAGGAAACTCATATGGAGTGGCAGGGTGTTTTGCATGGAAACTCATATCAAATACTAATTCCGTAAGGGAGGTTTTGCCACTTTGGCTAAAATTGAGAATTCAATGCTGTCGGGGATAAGGTTTTTAAACATTGGCAAGTTCACTGAATGTGCTGTGCTAGAAAAGGAACATATTTACTGAATACATTGTACTTTTGGGATTCTTGTCGTTGAGCTTTTGAGTCACAGCCATAGTTTGGAGTCTGTAGCTTCATTATATTGAAGTGGAAGGAGATTTTAGATCTCAATTCTAGGAGAAATCTAGAACCGCAGAAAGTGAAGAGARTCCCTTTTATCCTTCTGCATCAGAATGGCAGCAAGATGTGCAATGTGCTGCGAGATTATACTTGCAATCGAAGTTCCTCCTCCGGTGTTTGTATGGGACACTGTTGCTGCACCGTAAGCATCAGCTTTGATTGTTGCTTCTCCTCTTCATCAAAATCTTCTTGTGATTGTTATGTTCATGATCTGTGTTCTTTTATGATTTTTGCAGGTTGAGTCTTGTATGCTTGGTTTTAACGATCCCAGGGTACATTCTGGAAATCATTTACACCCTCTAGGCAATCTTATTCATTGGTCGGGATCTGTCAAGCGGCAATTATTATCAGCCTCTTGCCTAGCATTCTGCCTCGGATCACYGTCTCTGATCAGTCAAATTTCTGCTGCCTTAGGACTCTAATACGTTTACATTGGGCATTCTCAATCTTGTGCATTCACTAAATGCATTCCTTCTAAATGTATTGTGTTTATTGTTTTTCAGTGTCTTAAAAATTCGTTCCCTAATGATGTTTCTTTTARCTAAACCCCCTTAGAAGTAATACAATTCTACAATTCCTCAATCTCGTTCTTGTTCATCTTCATTTTCATCTAAGTCGTCCTCAAGATAGGGAAGTTTTAATTCTTTTGTCGTTATTTGACTTTTCTAACAATTACGGGCAAGTGACTATCTTGTATAAGATTGCCTTAATCTCTTAAAAAGAGATTATGGGTCGATCCCTCGAGATGATTAAGCGAACGCCTGCAGTCGGTCAAGTTCAAAACCCGAGATTTCCACCTAGGAATTCAATCACGAGTTCTAACAGTCGGTCAAGGGATAAACAAGTGAAGCAAAGTATTTCTCTACTTACATTAGCTTCTAACCCAAGTAATCAGTTCAATTTTTAAGTTCCGAAATTTTCACTTTGGGAATCAATACATAAAGGAACAACATCGTATTACTTTTAAAAATTCCAAAACATACATCTCCAAAAGTTGTGTTGCTGATACTACTGAAAAACATAAGTTAGTGTTGGAATCATGTTTTCAGTACTAGGATAATAGGAACCGTACAAAATTCTTTTGGCATCTCTTAAATGGGCTCACGAAGGAGGAAACGACCATAATTAATGGATTTTATTGTAAATTGTTGACGCTTAATTCTGCTTGTGATTAACGATTGGGATAAGATGTAACGGTTGATTCATCAAGGCTAATGTAGGAGAATTCCTAAAATAAAAATAGCTGAAATGGCCAAGTACTCAACAGTTTACGAGAATAGAGAGGAGCAAAATTACGAATCAGCCTATGAGCATAAAAAGGAAAACAGTTGAATAAGAAAATGAAATATAAATATCAGGCAATTAACTATTCAGCAAAACAAACCAGATTCACCTATCAAAAATCAAAGAGCACATTCAACCGAGCAGTTGACTAAGGCGGAAGTGGGCTAAAATAGTTGTGCAGAAAGAGGAACATGGCAAGATGACAGCAGCTTTTCTTGGCCTCAATTCTGCAAAAACGTTCCAGCTAGAGTTTAGATAAGAGAAGATGAATCAAACAAAACAAGAACAAGCATCAACCCAAAAAATCAAGCAATTCATCTTCGTTTTTTTACATCTTTTATCCATGTTTTCAATATTTAGCTAGCTTTACAAATAATTTTATATTATTTTCTAAACTTCGATTGCCTTATTAAGTACTTTCTTATGTACTTTTGCAGTGCTTTATGAATTCGAGTTCTTACTTTTCTTCAGTTTCTTACTTTCTTAGTTCTTAAATCCTAGTTTCTTATAGCTTTAGTAGTGTAACTTGTTAATTTGCTCAACTTGTCAGCCTTCTCATTTATTAGCCAAATCTTATTTTGCTTAGCAGAACTTACTATTTACTTAAAGATCTAGGTTGCATAGAAYTACTTGCATTGTTTAGTTTTTGTAATACTCGGGATATTACTTTTTCATTTTTATGAATTTTGTATTATCATATGAATGGTGTGCCAACTAGGGTTTGATAATTTTCTATGTGATCATTATTTAATTGTACATTTAATTAAGTATGGAATTATCGTGTTAATCGAATTAGGGTCTTTGGTTAGTTAGTAGTTTGACTTGTTAGACTTATTCGTTTCTTATTCGAAAACTAGATTTTTATCGAAAGGAAAGCCCGTAGAATTTAATTTAATGATTGGATTGGTTATGGAATTGGGAGGCCCAAAGGATTTGGGTTAGGGCCCAAGTTAAATAAAAAAAAAAAAAAAAATCCTAATCGGCTTAGCCTAGGGCTGTCTGGGTCTCTTCCCCAAAACTGTTCCTCCTGCTTGCATCGCCTCCTTTTTCCCTTTGCCAATACTGCACCGATCATCACTGTCGATGCCACTCAAGCTTGTCGCCTTCCGCAACCAATCGTTGTCTGGCCGATTGTTGCTCAACGGGATTTCTTGCAGTGATCCCGTTTCTATGCCATCGCACCATCGATCCACCGCTGCTGCACAGTTCTAACCGTTGCTGCTTTGCAGAAGTTGTCGTTGCTGCTCTCCTCGCGATCGCTCGAACCAGATCACGTCACTGGTCAGGCTTGGGCACTAGATWTGCTCGCATCGAATATGTAGCTGCTCGAAGAAGCTCTACAGCACGACTACTGTTCACACAGCCAGGCCTCACTCTTCGCTGTTGCGCATCGTTCCGTCCTCGACTACTCACCGTCGCTCTAGTTACGCTACTGAGGATTGCCACATGCCAGGAGGCCACTCGAGTTCGTTATGCCTAGAGGCCACCTCCAGATCTCTTTTCCAACTCTCTCTCTCTCTCTCTCTCTCGGGTTTCAGACTGGCGGATCCGTGGTTCGCACCATTGCTGACCAAGCTGTCTGCCAGAGGCGCCCGACCCGTGCCTACCAGATCCGTTGCAGCACAGAGACGCCATTCTCCTCTGGTGGATCGGTGCTATCCGATTCCGTCTAGCTTCTGTTCCCATTTCGATCGGTAAGTTTCCAGCCAAAAGCGATAAGGCTGGTCAGATGCCCAGCAACCGAGCGCCGAAATGCCCAGGCGACCAGGCATCGTGCGCCACCAGGGCTGTTGCGCTTACGCTGCCTGAGCGCACGCCCGAGGCACAACACCGCTTCTGCGACACTCAGAGTTTGTCGATTTAAAGGTGAAAATATTGTTATTCGATTTTAGAATTTAATAACTTATGTAATTATGTTCTATAATGAAATTGTGAGAGAACATAGATTCGGTTTAATACCTGATCTAAGAATGAGTTTAAATTGTATGAAGAATGTGTTTTGACTTAGAAATGTATTGTTTTTGGTATTACCATTATCAATTGTTGAGAGGGGTAAAAAGCTATGAAATAAGTTRTACCTTTAAGAATCTGATAGTTTTGGCAAAGTGGGAATTAAGTACGRATTAAAATTGGCAAATGACGTTCATAGGATAAGCGTTAAATGTTTTAAGCTTGGACAATCATGTTAAATGAAWTTTATTTTTGTAATCATAATTAGGTCATTTTCGAGCACATTGACGTTAAGAGCAGTCGAGGGACTCCGCTTTGCAATTTAAATAGAATTTTAACATGAAGGACTCCAAGTAAATAAATCCTCATACCCACCTACTTATTCCATTGTGTGTTATGTGGTGATTATATTGGACTGTGTTATGGAATGTGTTATGATTGTGTTGAATTATTTCATGTAATATATATTTCGTACTATTATTATGTTGAATGATGTTTAAATACGGATTTATATAGTTCATGTCATGGGCATGTAGTTATAGTATTCTACAACATTCCTGGCATGAGCCATTYATACATTTAAAAAACGAATGGTTTAGAAAATAAAATTTGAAAGGAAATGAAATTTTATAAATGAATTATTATCAGGAAAACTTTTAGATTTTGGAAAGGAGTGTAAACCTAGCCATGAAAGATGTGAGTGGGAAATAGGGTATGGGAGACCAGCGCACCCGACCTAACCCTCTGTAGGGTAGGGAGATAAGTAACGTTCACCTCTTGGGAGGTGAAAAGATGAAAGAAAAAGTTAAGTGATGTTAACCATTATGCGGTTTTACAGGTAGGAAATGTAATCGGATTCCAAAGAATAATGGCCCACTGCAAGCTTAATAGCTAGGCGTTACACTAAGTGAGCTCACGACTTTAATGAAATGGAAAGATTTTACAAAGTTCTTACGTTTTGAAATGGAAGTTTTATGGAAGTATATAGAAAGTTTTATTGAGGAARTGAACTATGAATTCATAATATATAGTGCATTTCACATACATTCATGCATGAGATTTGCTTATTGAGCTTTATAGCTCATTCCATTTCCTTCATTCTGCATTTCAGGTGATGTGTAGCCAGATGATGCGTGGAGGTCGCTTGTGGGCAAGCCTTGATACCCCGACGTGTTATTTAAATAAATTTAGTGAATAAGACAAATGGTTGATTAGGGAAGTTTTATGTATTGTTTAAGTTATTTCTTTATTGATTTAACCATTCGTGCTTTAAATTCTTTCAAGTTCCGATAATTTCAATTTTGGTAAATGTTAAGTTAGTAAAASATTGTTGGAGCACTCTATTTATTTATATTGGATGTTTGTTGGGTTGGAATGCATGCTATTTGTGAGTATTGAAAATGTTTGTGAACCTTTTGATTGTATACAGGGGTAGTTGTTGAAATTACAGAGGAAACTCTGTCGAAATTTTTATAAAACTTTTTAGACAAGTATTCAGATCTCTTTTGTTTCATATAGTAGTTGATATGATTATGAGTAGGGTCAGTAATACTCTCGGCTTAGGACAGTTTCTAATCTGGGGGTGTTRCAGTTTTATTGTTGTTCTTGCTTTTTTCATGCTKTTAGCTTAGTCATACTAGTTTAACTGCAATCTATAGCATTATTTCCTCACTTGATATTAASTGCATCATTTCCACATTCAGGTTAATTGCATAATTTCTTGTTTAGYCGTAGCTTTGCTAATTTTTAGCCATTTTAGTTGCATCTTTGTGTTATTTTGGTTTCTTGCGTTAGCAATTTATTATCCAGCTTAATCTTTTCAACTTGCTTGCTTTTTCTTTTAAGTTTAATCGAATATGAGAAACTTTTTTTAGTTGTCATTTTAGTCGTAACAAGCAAACAGACATGCTCTTGGTTAAACAATTGATTTGCACACTTTGTGAGGGCTTACTTAATCTAACTCAAGAACCCCACACTAAATGAAAGAGATAGCTATGGATCAATGAGCCAATCAGATGGCTAACTAGTTGAAACTTCGGCCTCGTCGTGTTGAAAAAAAGCTTAGCATGCCACAATCAGAATAGTCGATTTGGCTAGGCAATTTTGCACACCAACACAATTGGCACGCTCAGTGGGACCTACTAAGTGTGCATGATTTTTTGGGCAGGAAAATCATGGTTGAAAATAAAAATAGTCCAACTCGAGTCAAGGAAACACCAAGGATTGACACGTCACAGTTCAGCTCGGTAAGTGCCATTTGAAAAACTTTGGAAACTGGAGTGTTCCTCTTGAGAAAACTCCCAAGCATCTCCATCAACATTGGCTGATCCTCTCGATGAGCAGCTGATCTCGACTTCTCTGTCAGCGATCAGGTTCATCATGGAGCAGTGCACAGGTGAGTTAATGCGAAATCTAATACAATATTTTGCTACTGTTTTCAGGCCTATGTTGCAAAATGAAATTCAGGGTTTGACACAACGGGAATCCCAAAATATCTTAATACGATTCTGTCCACCTACCTTTCCATCCCAATGTCATTCATCCCATGGAAAATTTGAAAGCCTACAGTCTTGGGCTCAACCTATGCCACAATACTCSCAGGGCCTAGTTATGATAGCTCGGAGGAACATCTCTAAGCAAACAAGTTATATCCCACCCTGAGGACAGACTTACGTGATAGGGCAGTCATAGTTTGGAGGACAACCAACATCCTACCGCTCCCAAGAAACCACTAACCCCTTCCTCCCCAAATTTCAAATTTTTCGTGTTCACTTTGACAATACTTTTATCATTTCACTAGGGTAAGAGTACGTAGCTCAACATCCCGCTAACCAAATCTAAGGCTATGCTATGTGGCAGACAATGCCAGCTTAGGGAAATCAATCAACCCAGGCACATGAACAGATGCCTCCTTTTAATAGAGGATACCAGGAAAGATAACATCAGGATCGAGCATTTCAAATATGGAGACAACCACCACCTAATCAAGGAGTTCGGCCAGCCAATGTCCCAGCATAGATTCTAGTGGCAGTCAACATAAATGTAATAGCCAATATATTAAGGACACAGTTCGGGCTGAATATCGCTGGCAATGACTGATTGGTTTATAGGAAGCCCTATCTAGAATGGATCGATCATGCAGCTGCCATATCACAAGGTTATAAGACACCTGAATTCTCTACTTTTTCAGCGATGATGACAAGACTACAATGGAGCATATCAACTATTCACGGCTTCATGCTGTGAATTGTGATTTCCATAAGCTACAAATCTTTTCCTTGCCTCTAACAAGAGCAGCTTTCACATGGTACTCTAGCTTACAACTAAACTTAGTTAGTTGGGCTGATATGGAGCGCCTTTTCCATGAAAAGTTCTATACACCYGTACTAGAGGTGTCTATTYTAGATCTACTAGTCGTAAAAGATAAAGCCAATGAAGATGTGGCTGATTTCTTGGAGAGGTTTAGGCGAATGAAAGGAAGGTGTCCTACATTACTACTAGAAGTTAAATACGATAGGATAGCAATTGGGCATATGAATCTACAGCTAAAAGAAAAACTCATCTTGCAAGAATTGTYGGACTTATCCAAGCTACTCTCCCATGCGATCTGGGCAAAAGAATTCATCAAAGATAAGGAAACGTCCAGAGAGGCCGAGTTTAGCAAGGGGTAAGCATGTTTTCAGTTACCAACGATGTGGTTGATTCAGAAGAGGATGAGCYAATCAAAATTATGGCAGCATAATTGCTAAAGGGACACCACATGCCTGCCTCATGTTGAAACTAGTATGAAAGAAGAAGCTAAACTGGGAAATTAGCATAGCTACTCATTTGACATATCAAAAGCTTAGCAGATTTTTGTTCAACTGCTGAAAGACAAGCAGATCAGACTTTCGTCTGGCCAGAAGATACTTTCTATTGAGGAATTGAAAAGTCTGAGGTACTGTAAATGACATAACATCTTCAGTCATGGTACCAATTATTGTGTGGTTCTTCCAAACATTATTCAAATGGCTATTGAAGAAGGTCATTCCATTTCTTAGAYAAAAAGTCCCAAAATTGCTAGTCGATACGAATTCCTTCCGAGCTACGGATACCAGTGTAATGGTAGCTTCCAGTATGACCAGAAAGATGCAGCGGCAAGAGAAGGTCTCCCAGGATACCAGAATGCTAAAGATGACCGCAATAGAAGAAATTCTGCTTGCCTTTGCAGAGGTCCTAGAAACTCCATAATAGCCGATTCCAACACCCAAGAGGCCTATCCAGCCAAAAAAGAATCTTATACACTCTTTCATTCTTCTGGACCACAAACCCTCCTTATTCRGGGTATTAACTTTATCTGAAACTRTGAACACAAAAGAAAAAACTATGATCTTGGAGGTTCCAGCTATTCAGAGTAATACAACTTTGGCATTACGTTTATGGCAGACCAAAATGCAAAAGAGAAGAAAGCAAAGGCAAAGAGCTCAACAAARGGTTCTGCTCGAAGAATATCTAAGGATAGTACAAAAACAGGTTGATTAAGGCATCAATGTCATTAGCTTAATGTCTGCCGAGTTCAAAAATTTCAATTAGTGGAACTCGTTAACAGGCAATACCTATCCACCTAGGAGACTACGGATGAGTTAGTCACACCTTAGCTGAGGTCATGCTAGCTGAGGAAAAGAAGTTTCTTCCAAAGCCAACCAAGAAGATGGTGAATCACCTCAAACCCCTATATATCAAAGCTCATTTGGATGGCTATCCAATTAGCTGAGTCTTTATGGATAGAGGAGTCGTTCTTAATGTCATGTCTATTGCCATCTTAAAATGATTGGTTAAGACATCGATAGACCTTATGAATATTGACATTCATTTGACTAACTCTACAGGAGGATCCACCTAAGCAGGAGTCTTGATCATGAGCATCACTGTCGACTCAAAGACTAGTACAACTGCCTTCTTTCTAGTAGTAGCAAACCTGACCTATATCGTGCTGCTAGGGGCGAGATTGGATTCACGCCAACTAGTGCATGTTGTCCACCTTGCATCAACAACTTGTGTTGTGGGATGGTGACCAAGTGGAAGTTGTCCATGCAGATCCCAATCCATTTTCAGTCGATATACAAATGAGTGAATCTATCCTTTACTTTCCAGAATTTGAGCCATCATGCTTTGCCAAATTGTCTTTAGGACACGAATTCAGTGATGAGCAGAAGAACCAGCTCGGCAAAGTCCAAGCAGACAAGGAGCCTTCTTTAGAAGTATTAACCATCCAGAGCTTTGATAAGCTAAAAGCCTACCCGGTCATTTGCAAGATTCAAACAGATATTGTCAATTTGTTGAAGTCACACACAAGAGATCCTTGAGACTGAATGGAACCTTAAGCAGGCACTGAGATTTATACCCCAAGATCCTCTCATAGATATCAACCTGGGAGAACATGGAGAAAACAGGTTAACACAGCTAATCATTTTGTTAGAAGAAGGACAACGAAAGAAATTGGTTGAGCTAATGAAACAGTATAGAGATTATTTTGCCTGAGAATATCACGAGATGCGTGGCTTGGATRGGAGGGTAGTGGAGCATCATTTACCTATCACGAAGGGATACAAGCCTCACAAACAACTGGCTAGGAGATTTAATCCTACTCTTTTTCCAAAAGTAAAAGAGGAGGTGGAACRACTCTTGCGATGTAGCTTCATCTCGATGGATTCATGGACGGCTACTCCAGTTACAACCAAATATTCATAGCCGAGGATGAAACCTTCAGGTATCCAGGAGCATTCGACCTTTTCGAATGGGTACTGATGTCGTTCGGGTTGAAGAATGCAGGAGCTACATTTCAGATGGCCATGAACATGATTTTTCACGACCTAATTAGCTAGAGCATGAAGGTATATATTGATGACTTAGTTGTCAAATCGACTACCTTCTCCAATATTTAGCCGATTTGAAAAGATCTTTCTAAGGATGTGTCAACATAATTTGATGATGAGACCGACTAAGTGTGCTTTTAGAGTATCCGCTGAGGATTTCCTTGGCTTTCTGGTGTACTAGAGAGGAATCGAGGTCGATTCCAACAAGGCAAAAGAAACTGTAACACCCCCAAATTAAGAACCTTATCCTAACTCGGGAATGTCCCCATTTCTCATTGAAACRAATTTGCAGAAGTTCAAAATAATTTAAACCAAATAAGAAATACTTAATAATAAAAAAAACCATTCTAGTCAACAACCATCTTAATCCATAACATTCATTTAAATTAACTTCAGGGTATCACGGTTTGCCCACAAGCGACCTCCTTTGTACCATCTAGCTACACATTAYCTGAAATGCAAAATGAGAGAAATGGAATGAGCTAAAAAGCCCAGTAAGTAAATATCATGCATGAATGCATGAACATGCCCTATATGTCATGAATTATAAAATCTCACTTTCTCAATGAAAACTTTCAAATCATTTTCTTGTATAACCTTTCCATAAAATCTTTCCTTTCAAAATTCATAACTTGTAAAACCTTTCATTTCATTACATTCGTGAGCTCACTAGAGTGTAATGCCTAGCCACTGAGCTCTGCAGTGGGCCATAGTTATTTGGAACCCGATTATATTCCTACCGGTAGTACCGCAAAGCGATTAACATTCCTTTACTTTTCCTTTCATCTTTTCACCTCCAAAGAGGTGAACATTACATTCTTCCCTACCCTCCAAGAAGGTAGGGTCGAGTGCGTCAGTCCCCTACTCTCATTTCCCACTCACATCTTTCATGGCTAGGTTTTTACATCCCTTTTTCAAAACTTAATGTTTCGAAATCATTCATCATAAAAATAACATCTTTAAAAACTTCATTCCTCAAAACATTTACTTTTCCAAATTTCATTCTTTAAAAACATTTCCTTTCTTAAATGTATGATTATGTCCATACAAGAAATACGAAACTACTGCAATCTACATGCTCATGGACCACATGAACCCTTAACTTAAAATTTCTAACATGTCAATGAGTAATAAAAGTCACATACTGGAAGTAATATCACATTATAACACATAAGAGCAATTATCAATACACATTCAATTCACCTAAGAGCAATTTAATTATAACCACAACACATATACGTTAATGAGAATGTGAGAATACACTTACCTATAGTCCTTTACGTTAAAGGTTTCTTATTTGAATTGTGAAGTGATATCCCTCGACTGTTCTCAACATCAAGGCACTCGAAACGACCTAATTTTGATTACAGAAAGATAATCTATTTAGTATGATTGTCCCAACTTAGTTATTCAGAGTTTATTCCAACAATGTCAATTGTCAATTATTAATCCATACTTAGTCCCCACATTACCAATTATCACGTCTTTTTAAGGGTATAATTTAAAGTCCTTCGTTCGGGTATTAAACTTAATTTATGTTCTCCTACAATTTTACTTTAGGATATAATTTCTTAAGTCATAAATTTCAATATTAATTAATAATGTTTTCACCTTTTAAGTCCACAAAATCTAGGTGTCTCGGGAATGGTTTTGGGTTCYTGAACATCTGGGCGTCGAGGTGTCGGGGCACTGGGCGCTTGCTGGGCACTTGTTGTTGGGCACTCCCAGCTCTGGAAACTGGCGAACAGCCAGCCCAAAGAAAAACCCAGCAACAGACAGCCTACAACAGGCCTGATTCCGGCGACAAGTAGAATAGCAATGGCATCTGGTTGGACTTGGCGGACCTGGTGGCACGCAACCGGCAATGGCGGCCTGCCGGAACACCACGAGACAACGCACAAAAAGGACAGCAACAACTCTAGCAGTTTCGGTAAGTGACAACCGAAGATTCAACGTCCCTTTTCGAGCGGCGAGCAGAGGAGAAGAAAAAGAAGATGAAGTCAGATTTGGGAAAATCCAGTTGGCGAGTGTCGCTAGCAGCGGTGCGACAGTGATTCGTAGCTCCAACGAGCTCGAACAGTGGGCAACAGCAGCACGATAGGCAGAGGACTCGACGATCAATTCGAGARACTCCAGATCTGGACGATCTCCGGCAGGGTGCGTGGATTCTCCTAGTCAGATGTTCGCGAGCCACTGAGCGGCACACACAGACAGCATCGCGGAGCTGGCGCCAGGCAGCAAGCAGACTAACGAGCTTCGATTTTGGGCAGCAGACCCTTGCACGGGTGATGAGTAGGTCCGATGTCCGAACCGTGCTAAGAGGGGAGATTAGATTCATGCGACAACTTTGGAACTCCAACGGCGAAGTTGCGTCGATAGGAGGAAGAGAAGAGTAGGAGAAGAAGATGAAGGCCGATCTGGGCRGAGCGCTTAGTCACGAGCTYGGCAGTGGGAGGAGGGGAGAGAAGAGGGAGAGAGGAGAAAGAGAAAGGAAAGGCCACGACGATGGTGTTGGGTAGGCAGAAAGAAAAGCGGTAGCTGCGGGTAGGGTAGGTTAGGGTTTGGSCSTCGGCGGCCATGGGGAGGAARAAGAAGATGGTTTAGGGTTTCTTCTATTTTTCTTTATTTTTTTTTAACTTGGACCGTAACTCAAATCCTTCGAGCCTTCCCATCCATAATTAACCCAAATCCTTAAATTAAATTCAACGGACTTTTCTTTCGATAAAAATATAGTTTCCGACAGAAAAGCGAATAAGCCCAACAAGTCGAGTTTCTAACCAACCAAGGGTCCTAAACCGACAAACACGATAATTTTGCACTTATTAGCGTTCGCACTTATTAACATATATTTAAAACATTAACCACATAGAAAATTATCCAACCCTAGTTGGCACGTAATTTCACACAATCAAATAAAAATTAATAAAAAAATCTCGGGTATTACAGAAATACTAGAGGCTAGGCCTTCGAGAAATAATAAGGAATTACAAGTCTAATTGGTAGAATAAATTTCCTGAGGCAATTCTTTGCAAACTCGTCTGGGGAACTCACAACATTCTCATCCTTGCTAAAACTACGACCAGTCGAGATATTCACATGTGGGGCAAACCAACATGAGGCTTTTGAGCAGATCAAATGGAATTTTATGAAACCCCTCGTCCTAGCTTCACCTTGTGGTGACAAGCCGACAAAACTTTATGTGTCTGTTGCCTATATCTCAATCAGCAGCCTATTGGCCCAGGACGATGATGAAGGGATTGAGGAAGCTATGTACTACCTGAGCCGATCTCTCAATGACGCGAAATCTAGGTATTCTCCTATTGAAAAGTTATGCCTTTCACTTTACCATGCCTATACCAGGTTAGAATACTACTGCTCCTAGTAAAMGTTGATGTCATYTGTAGGTTAGACTTGGTATGCTTTCTCTTGAACTGGTCCATTTTGCAAGAGAGATTGATGAAATGGGCAGTAAAGCTAGCGGCTTTCTCACTAAAATATGTATCAATGAGAGCCACTAAAGGAAAGGCAGTAGCTAATTTCCAAGCTGAACATCCTTGCATTGAGACGACTAATCGATTGGTGAAAATTCAAAATTATGTTGGGATAAAGCCTTGGAAGTTGACCTTCAATGGTATTCTAGAACTAGCTAGGGGGCAAGAGCCGACATCACAATCACTAGCCCAGTCGGTCTCAAAGGTAGCTTCATGTTCGAATTAGAGAAAGACTGCTCTGACAACTAAGCTGAATATAAGGCATTGATCTTAGGTCTTCAACAAYTGTTGTCAATGCAAGCCCAATCCGTTCAATTATAGGTGATTCTTAGTTAGTTATTTGGCAACTAGTAGGCGAATATAGGTACACAAATTCTAATTTAGTCAGCTTATATCAGGAAATACAGGCCTTGCTAAGAGGATTTGCCGAGGTATTACTAGTAAATCTGCCAAGGAAATAGAACCAGGAAGCTAATAATTTGGCTTAATACGTATTAGGATATAAGGACGTGTTGCCATGAGATATATCGGCCTATTTTCATCAGCCGRTCCTTTGYATTTATAGCCATTATGCAGCTGATTGGAGAACATAAATAATCACCTATCTAAAGAATCCCTCAATCAAGGATCGTAAACAACTCAAGCATAAAGCTCTAAACTACTTAGTTATTCATAACAACCAACTCAAAAGAAGGCACGAGGGTCTGCTTTTAAAATGTTTAAGCAAGGAAGAATCAGCTCAGGCCCTGGTAGAGAGGTTCACAGAGGGTTGTGTGGAGCACATCAGGCAGGGACAAAACTAAGATGGTCATCAGACTGACATGGAGTTTATTGGCTGACCATTACGACTGATTATTACACCTATTCTAGAGGCTGTGAGGCCTGTCAAAAACATGGACACCTTTTTGATGTGCCAGCCACAAAGATTTATGCTATAGTTAAACCATGGCCATTTAGGGCTAGGTAATGGATGTAATTAGCAAAATCTATCCGCCATTCTCTAAAGGTCACTCCATCTTGGTGGCTACTAATTTCTTCACCAAGTGGTTAGAAGCTCAGTGTTTGACAAAGGCAACCTAGAAAATTGTTATTAATTTTATTAAACACCAGATTATTTTCACTTTGGGATCCCAAAATCCATCATAGCCGACCAAGGGACCATCTTCACCAAAGACAAAGTGGCGGCCTTCATCAAACAGCTCTAAATCAAGCCGATACACTTAACCCCGTATTATGCTCAGGCTAATGGGCAGACTGAGGCAACTAACAAAACACTTATTAATATGGTAAAAAGGTTGTTGAAGAAAAGCCCCGAAGATGGCATGAAGTATTACGGGGAGTATTTTGGGCCTACAAGAACCCCCTAAGATGGATACGGGTTTTACACCCTATTGGCTGACTTACGAGCAGGATGTAGTCTTACCAGTAAAACTCACTATACGATCCAGAATGACATGCCGATAGCCAATTACCAACATGCCCTTCTGTGGAGCTAGATCAAGTGGACAGAGATCAATGGATGCTTCAAAAACATCTTAAGGCACAAACAAAACGTAGCTGTTGCTTATGATCGCAAATTCGAGTTAGGACTTTTGAGAAAGATGACATAGTTTGGAAGACCATCTTGCCAATTGCACCTAATGATCTCAAATTTGCTAAATGACCGGCTAGTTGGAAGGGACCTTTCTTGGTTGGAAAAACCATTCGAGAGGTGCCTATCGACTAATGCAGCCGAATGGCAAGAAATTGGACCATGTAATTAATGGCAGGTATTTGAAATACTACTACAATTCTTTCGGGAGGGGATAAAAAATTGACAAAAGGAAAGAAGTCACTTAATAAAGCTTTTCTCAACTAAACAATCAGCCGATCAACCCTTTTATAAGAAAATTATTCTCAGCTATATGCCAGTGAGTAGCAAAATAGAATCATTTTCAGGAAACAGCTGATAAACATATACAGCTTCAGGAAGAAGATAGAATAGCTTGCAGTGGAGCAATGCCAATTGCCTCCTGGTGATCAGGCTCAGCGGCATGACTAATGACAATTCCTAGATTTGGATTTTCCTCGGTGGGAGCAGCTATTGTGAAACTTTATGAACAACACTTGTAAGATCTTCATATGAAACAATCAGAAGAGACTCATCAAAATGATCAGTAGGGGTATAGGTAGGGACTTGGGCAGCCTCGGCAGAAGTTGGAGGAATGAATGACTCAGTTTACTTGGATAAAAGTGTCGCAGCTAGCTGTTTGAACCTCAACACTCGGCTCGAAAGCTAAACGTACCTTCAACAGGTTCAATATCCTGGAACTGAGGTCTTGCCAAGTTAGTTTGCACCCCTCCAAACCTAGCGCTTCCTAATATCTTTCACTCTCTAGCATAAAGCATTGGCCTTCCAATTCTATCACCCTAGCTCAATTCTGTTGGGCTTGTCTATATAGGCTGACCAGAAGGCGATCCTGTTGATCAATTTGCCTTTGATCCTGGGCTAATTGTTTTCTAATTAGCCAGGTTAGCCAATAAACGACTAATCTGAGCCTCTAGGAAGGCAATCTGATAGTGCGGGCAAAGGCATTTTGCTTCAGTATGACTTTTCTTCTTTTCTTGGAAGTAAAAGAAGTGCTTAGCTCTCCATGTCTGGCAAAAAGGAAAGACARTTCATTCAACTTTTCCATGGCCTTGGTTTGGTATTTGTGGCTAAACTTCACTGTGTATAGAAATCTATTCAAACAGACACAAGCTACAAAGCACTCGGCTTTAAGTTCAACCGAGAAAGAAGGGTCAGGAGATTGGGACACCAAGCTAATAGCTTTCCGGAGCTCCTCATAAGTTCCCTTACCCATAGGCATGTCTGCTCCAAATATCTAAAAGCCAAGGGCCCTAGCCACTTTGGCAGTATCTAATGAAGGACAAGTCGAACTGAAGAACGATACCATATCCTCGGTAACATCAGCATGATTCGGAGAAGCCGGAGCACTTGGGGTGACCTCTTGGTTCTTAGCCGAAGTATCTTGCTCTATGTTACAGTTAGCAAAGCAGTAGAAGAGGTGGCCAATCATGATTTCCTCCTCTCCATTTTCTAGAAATTTAAAGATGGTCCTCAATTCACTAACAGACATTGAAAAACAATGAGGAAAGGTAAGTAGAAATACTTTTGGAACCACAACTAGAATACCGACTGCCCACATTCGTTTTGATTTCCTCAGCCCAGCAAAAGTAGCTCTAGTTTGAGCCAAGTTCAGAAGAGCTTTTACGTCRATCATCTCAATTGGCTCTACAAAAGGGAGAATGGGTAATAGAGCCRATAGTCGACAAAGCATGACCTCAACCAATTGACCAAAATAGCATACATGAATTGGCTCTTCTTTTTTCCTCTTTCTCTTAGAAGAAGCTCCAGCAAATGGAAATATAGTCGAAGGAAGAGAAGCAACTAGAGTAGCCGTAGCGGTTGAGCTCTTTTTCTGCCTTGAGGAAGTCTCAAAAGCCAATCCAGCGACTAGAGAGGTGAAAGAGATGATAGGAGTAGCGGGCATACACAACTTTTCAAAATGCTCGGCTAAATCAGTCGAAAGAAGGATAATGTCTACTTGGTCCCACTAGGTATCAAATTCTAGAGCTGTCAGAAGATAGGGATGGAAGTTTAGAAAAAAGAACTTTTCAAGCTTGGCCTGAAATCAGTAGTCCAAGTTCTCCCATCAACTTTAGTAAAGTCCGGATGGCTGGCAAAAAGAATGTTGAGATGAGGATCGGCCGGAATGTCTTGCATCAAACTAAATGGCCTTACATAACAATGTAGATAGTACGGTTCAACAGAAATTTTGTTGTAAYGAGCGTAGGTCGAACCCCATTTAGTAATGATTGGGAAATGGAGGAGGCAAGCCCAGATAGTTTTAACCTCAGCATARTTTGAGCTATCAAAGCGCAGCCTTAGCTAGTCCGGACCCTCGTCTCTTCTACAGTAAAGAATAGACTCATCAGTGGCAAACTTATTGGAGTAAATTAGGTTAAAGATCTCACAACTGGTAAATTGATTAACAGGTATCTCTTGCAGTTGATAGCTGGTCAACTCTTGGGCCAGCTAGGAATCTCAGTCGATACCAACTAACCCTAAATTCAAGGACGTAGTGGTGCAACCATAGCTCTAGAATGCAAAAAGGAAAAGCTACATTRCTGGYATCATGACCACTGGCCAAGGCCTACACCAGCCGACCCAAGCCTTTGTAAATYAAAGAAAAAACAAGAGAAGCCAAGGGAAGAGGTTGGCAGTTCATCAACAAAGCAACTTAGTATAGGTAATCAGCCACCACATCGTGGGAAGCCAAGCAGAGGATGTACTTGCAGAGCCAGCATAGCAGGAAGGCTCTATGCACACTCTTGGAGATGATGGTGGTATCAACCATGTTTGCATACCAGCAATATGCTTGCTGAAATTCATCTTAAGTTCTTTTTTCATGTCATAAGCATACAAGGCAGGAATATCAACCCCGATAACAGGCAAGCCCAAGACGGTCGCAATGTCGAGCAGAGTGGCGAAAAAGATTTCGGAGGGAAGGACGAAGGCATTAATGGCCAAGGACCAAAATAGAAAAATGGCCATGAAAAAATTTTTATGAAAATTAAGCTGAAGGAAAGATGATAGCTGAATTGTATGATAAACTTCCCGCTGGCTCCATATGCCCTCTATGTTTGGGGTTAATCATTCGGCCCATAGTTCGAAGCTGGGCAGACGGCCTCGCCAACATTGGAAATTTTTTGGCCATTTGGACAGAAACCAGTCTGGCTTAGAGAGGGGAAGATCAAACCTCTTGGGTTTGATGAAAGAGATGTCAACATTGGAAGCATAGGGAAGGATGGAAGTGTAACACTCGGGATTTTACTTTTATGAATTTTTGTTTGATCTTGTGAATATGTCTGCCAACTAAGGTTGGATAATTCTCTATGTGGTTAATGTTTTAATAGTACGTTAATAGTGCAAAATTATCGAGATTGTCGGATTAGGGCCCTTGGTGGGTTAGAGGCTCGACTTGTTGGGCTTATTCGTTTTCATTTGAAAAACTAGATTTTTATCGAAAAAAGAGCCCGTAGAATTTAATTTAATGGATTGGAGTTAATTACGGATGGAAAGGCCCGAAGGATTTGGGTTACGGCCCAAGTTAAAAAAAAAAGGCGAAACCTAAGATCTGGAAAATCTAGCACCGCCACTCCTTTCTTCTCCCAAAACCCTCTCGCTTTTTTGACCACTACCCGTCTTCTCCCCCTGCTGATGCTGCGTCAACTGACACAGCTAGGGGAAACATTTCGCTTTCTCACCGTCGTCGCCCAGATTCGTTCGCTTCGTCTTTCTTCCTCCCTCGTGGTCCAATTTAGTCATTCTGCAGGTCCCTCTGCACAGGCAGCCGATCGGATCTGTGTTCCTATAAGCAGCAACCTTCTCTGGTAAAATTGTAGCCAGGGCAAACTGCTTGGGTGCTGAATCAGAAGGCAAGTAATCAAAARAAAATGACTGAGGCTTTGGTTACCGACGAGACGATTCCAGGGGCGACCATTTTCTTGTTGATTCCAGCGGMGGCGACATTATTGAATAAAGTCTATCCCCCTGGATRAAGAAGTATTAACCCCTTTCTCGCGTGATGGGTGACTATCCATCATGGAGTCCCTTSACTAGGATGCTAAGGATCAGATTCTGYTAGCTTATYTGTAGTTCCTAATTCCCCTCCAATCGATGGAGGGGGGTAAGCTAAACAAGCAAAAGTTAGTCCTTGATGGTTAAGATCACTGGAGAACCTTACTTGTGGATCCACAAGAACAGAGGAAGCTTTAGCCTCTGGTCTCGTAGCTATACTCATTTACATCAATGGCGTCTCATTCCAGAACAGAGACGCCTAGCAAGCACCCAGGCGCTCCGCGTCCAGGTGTTGGGGCCCAGGCGCCCGACTCCCCGACGCCCAGAAGCCCAGGTGCCATGCCAGTGCCAGGCGCCCAGGCACCCGACGCCAGACGCCCAAGGTTGTTGCACGCGCCGCCTGAACAGATGCCCGAAACCCATTACCACTCCTGCACCATTTGAATATCGTGAACTTAAAGGTGAAAATGTTAACACTTGAAATTGAAATTTATGACTTGTACATAATTATGCCCCCTGAAGTGAATTGATGGGAGAACATAGATTAGGTTTATACCCGAGCTAAGGAGTTGAATTGTAACCWTAAAAATGTRATACTTGATAATATGAGAACTGAATATGGAATTATAATTGATAAGGACATTTTTAGATTAAACATGTAATATCTAAGTTGGGGCAATCGAACTAAGTAGACTTACTTTTTTTGTAATCACAATTAGGTCATTTCGAGGCCCTACATTGAGAATGATTGAAGGAGTTCACTTCACAAGTCAAATAAGAACCCATTAACGTAAAGGACTCCGAGTAAGTAATCCTCACATCTCATTAACACTATGAATAAATGTAATTGAACTCTTGTAGTTGCTCTAATATGTTGTATATAGGATTGTATGTTGATGTGTGTAAATTGTGTGGAATGTTACATGTGTTCATATCCTGTATAACTTTTATTTCGAATGATATGTTATCATGTTTCATATTTGTTACTATTTATCAAATGATATGTTATATACGGTTGTATGCATTTCATGTCATGAGCATGTAGTCAGAATTCTACATCACATTTGGCATGAGCTATTCACACACTTAGAGGGTGAATGGTTTAGGAAATGGAATTTTAAAGGAAAATGTTGAAGTTTTGAAAATGTTAAAGTTTCGAAAAAGAGTGTAAACCTATCCATGAAAGATGTGAGTAGAAAATGGGGCGTGGGGGACCGGTGCACCCGACCCTACCCTCTTGGAGGGTAGGGAAGAATGTAATGTTCACTTCTTGGAGGTGAAAAGATGAAAGGGAAACTTTTTGGAATGTTAACCGCTTTGCGGTACTACCGGTAGAAATCTAATCGGGTTCCAAATAACTATGGCCCACTGCAGATTTTAATGGCTAGGCGTTACACTCTAGTGAGCTCACGAATGAAAGGAAATAGGAATGTTTTACTATAAGTAAATTTTGAAGGAAAGGTTTTGTAAAGAGTTTTCAAAAAGGGAATGTTTGGAAAGTTTTTCATTTAAAAGGTGAAATTCTATAATCACATGACATGTAGGACATGTGTACACATTCATGCATGAGGTTTAMTTACTGAGCTTTTTAGCTCATTCCTTTCTCTCGTTTGCATTTTAGATGATGTGTAATCAGATGGTGCGAGGAGGTAACTTATGGGCAAACCAAGATACCCTGAAGTCAATGTAAATGAATATTATGGATTAAGATAGTTGTATTAAGTATTTATTATTTGGTTTAAACTCTTTTGAGCTTCCGTAAATTCGTGTCACTGAGTAAATGGTGACATTCYCGGGGTAGGATAGAAGGTTTCTAATCTGGAGTTGTGATAGGAAGGACCCAACTTAAAATCTCTTTAGTAGAGTCATAGCAAACCAAAACGTGCCGGTTGAAGAGTTGAGGTCAGTCAGAAGCTTCAATCACGATTATCGCTACTTGAAGACATCTTCGCATAGATCAGAAGAGAAGGTCAGAGTGAACGGTGATTGGAGTTGTGGAATCAGAAAAGAGACTGTTGTACAAATTACAAAGAATTGCAGAAGCTTAAGGAAAAGAGAGTGAAGGAAGATGAAAAAAATAAAAAGGAATCTTTTCCTATTTTACTGCCAACGAAAGCCGAAAGGATAAGATGACTGCGAGTCCCAAGGTAAACTATCATATGCTACTAGAGTAACCACTGACTAAATTAAAAGATAGATGTCCAAGCTTAGTAGCCAATGACCATGAGAGTCTCAAAGCCCCATGAAAAGGTGAAGTGACATCAAGCCTCATCCAATCAGATCGTTGGACACGACCGATCCAACAGCTGACCCAACAGAGTTAATGTAGGAGAAATTCCTAGAAAAGTAGCCGAAATGACTAAGTACTTAACGACTGACGAGACCAGAAAGGAGCAAAATTAYGAATCAAACAATGAGCAAAATAAATAACACAGCCAAATCAGCAAATGAAGCATGAATATCAGACAATTAGCTACTCGACAAAACAAATCCAGAATCACCTGGCAAAAAACCACGGGSCATGTTCAACGAGCAGCMGACTAAGGTGGAAATAGGYTGAAGTAGTTGCGTAGAAAGAGCAAAATGGCATAATGAYAGCAGCTTTTCTKGGCCTCAAGCYGATAAGAATGTTCCAGCTAGAGTATAAATAAGAGAAGACTAGCAGACAAAACAAGAACAAGMATCAACTTAGAAAATCAAGCAATTCATCTTCGTTTTTTTCCATATTTTATCGATGTTTTCAATATTTAGCTAGATTTTCAAACAAGTTTCTATCATTTTTTAGATTTCGATTGTCTTGTTAAGTAGCTTCTTATGTACTTCTGCAATGCTTTATGAATTCGAGTTCTTGCTTGTCTTCACTTTCTTGATTTCTTAGCTCTTGAATCCTGTTTCTTACAGCTTTATTAGTGTAACTTGTTAATTTCCTCAACTTACTAGCCTTTCATTTATTCGTAGCTTATTTTGCTTAGCAAAACTTACTATTTTACTTATGATTTTTKGTTGCATAGAACTACTTGCAATGTTTAGTTTATTGTTGTTCTTGTTTTTTTCATGCTTTTAGCTTAGTCATACTACTTTAGCTGCAGTCTACTTTATTTTGACTAATAATATTAACAACATCATTTCCTCACTTGATATTAACTGCATCATTTCCTTATTCATCTTAATTGCATAGTTTATTGTTTAGTCGCAAAGCTACATTTTTGTGTCATTTTTTTTTTTTTTTTGCATTAGCAATTCATTGTTCCGCTTAATCTGCATAATTGTTCAGCTTGCTTGCTCTTTCTTTGAGACTTTTTCTGCTGTCATCTTAGTCGTAACAAGTAAGCAACTATACTCCTAATTAATAGTTGATTTGAACACTTTGTGAGAGCTTACTTAGGCTAACTTAAGAACCCCACACTCAAAAAAGAGTTAGCTACGGATCCAGCTAGCTGATCAGACGGCTAGCTGGTTGGAACTTAGGCCTCATTGTGTTGAAAACAAGCCTAGCACGCCACAACCACGATAGCAGATTTAGCTAGGCAATTTTGCACGCCAACACAAATTATTATTACAAAATTTTATTAGTTGATTTTGATGCATTTAATGTTTCAAAAGTTAAATGCCACTTACTATTGCAATTTAATATAAATATCTTATTACTTAACTCATATTCCAAATAAGACTCTAAAATGTTGGGCTCTAATAGGAGAAGTTTAATAAATAAAAAAAACATGTTTAATAGTTATACCTTTTTAGTTTTAGGTATTAAAAGGTATTACAGAAAATAAAATTACCTTTTTAGGGTACCAATAAACTATAGYAGTTTAAGAATATTTGTTCTATAATGTTATGTCAATTGCAGGCCAACAACTGTAGCTAGGAAAAGTTTACATGAGAAGATAGTATGGCTAGTGATCCTAAGATAGCTCAAGAAATATACATGCACAATCTGCAACTCTCCTAGGAGGATGAGGCCATCTCTTCATCAGTAATGATGCATATTCTCTTTTGCATATAAAAGAGAAACTCTGATCGAAAAAAATACTACAGACGGCTCAAAATGGACTCACCTTGGCAGATCTCTCTGTCAGTAATGATGCATATTCCCTTTTGCATATAAYAGAGAAACTCTGATCAAAAARGTACTACAGACTGCTCAAAATGGACTCACCTTGTAGGATATAATGAGGGCTTGACTTGTGTTGTCTTTCATTTGTTTTGAGTTGAGGTAAGAGAAATAGGATTCAGTCAGCCGATAGAACATGAGAATTTCAATCACCAGGAATCCTAGGGGAGCAAGACTTGGCAAGCAATGATGTGTAGCCTCCATCGCCTGAACAATGAAGTTGCACCTATGCTGAAATCGAAGAGGTTTATAGAGGTGTTCTGAATCTTTTTATACAAAGGACCAATCGGTTTTTCCAATTCATTAATAGTCTAAGTGGCCTGTAATACTCGAAATAATATTTTTGCAACTTTGAAGAATTCTATGTGAATTAGTTGATTACATTATTATTGTTTATGTGAATTTGCATGGTCATTTATGTGCTCTTTAGGCCTAAATCGATGAATTTGATATGTTATGAGAAATTAAGCAGTTAACCCTAGCTTCCTAGTAGTTTAAGTTAGGTTAGTAGTAGTTAAATGGTCTAAAGGAGTTAAGTTGGGTAAACGGGTCAAAGTTGAGTTAGCTTGATGATAGATAGAATCGTATACGCAATAAAACTTCACTCATGTAAGTATACAGGGTTCACAATTAATATAGAGTGAGTAAGAGTATCGTCCCACAAAGATTGTTGGTTCATAAGTGGTGGTCTAAATTCCTAATAAAATCAAATAGTTGTTGATGGTTGTCATGAAAATAAAGTAAAATAATCTAAAATTATCTAGTTACAAAGATTTAGGAACAGATTACAATAATCAAACACACACAAGATGATTAAGAGTTTAAAAGCGAGTTAGAGTTAAGAATCTCCAATGTAAATGTTCAAGAAGTCAAAACAGCAATGCTGCAAATAGGCTACAACAATGGTTGCTGAGAATGCTACAGCAAAGGCTTAGCTACAGTAAAAATGCAAATCGAGATAGAAAATAACCTCACCCTTTCAGTTTGTCGGTCCTTGTTCTTATTGTTCTACCTGTCGGAGTTACTTAGCTTAAGGAAGACGAATAAAAGTTCAAGTCTCATATGATTTTGTCTTGAACATAGATGTCTCCAATACTCAATGGCATTTCCTAAGATATTAAACCATRTCTYAAGATATCCAAACCTACATTTACTTAAGCTTTCCACTTCTTTCATTACCTTTCAGAGTTTCAAGAAGCTCACACAAATACTATTCATGGCCACAAAATAGTGAATGTAAATAATAGATATCCTTGAGTAAAGACTTTATAAAGAGCAAACCTTGCTCAAATTATTCAAATAAACATTGAGTACATAAATTTATCAAAATTCCAACTTCCAAGAAGTTAGTTCATGCTCTTCGATGTAGGAAAATACGTAATGTGAAAGCTTACATCTCAAAATAATCACTAAGAGAAGGAGAAACAAAGTCTAAATAGGTTGATGAAGCCCAATAATGAAGTCCTCCTTGAGTTCTTCTTCTTTTTCTAAGCTACCCTCTTTTTGCTCCCTTTCTCTCTCATCTTTTCAGCCTTTTTTTCATCTCTGCGTGTGTCTTRTAATGGCTAAATTTGATCTGTCTTCTCTTTCCTCTTCTTTTTGTCACATGAAGCTTCCTTGAGAAGATTGCAATAAAGTTGTCATAAACAATCCACTTGTCAAATTCTTAGCGAATCAAGAACCCAMTTGTACTACATGAGTTTTTGTCTCCTACTCTATGCCTTTTTGCCCAAAAAGATTTCCATAAATTAAGGCTCCTAGGACTTCTCAAATTCTGACAGGACCAATTCTCTCCTTTGGTTTCTCAATTTCTGAGTAGTTCTTGTGCAATCTTCAATGTTGTAGCATTACATTTTTACAGCATTGAACAACCTTTTACTTCTTTGTCAAGTAATCTTCTATTTCATTTATAGAATCATTTTTCCTATAAAATAGGGCATTTTACCTTAATAATAACACATGAATTCTATAATTTCATAATATTGCATAAATGAAGTCACCTAATTGAATTTAAGCAATGTTCAAGGCAAAATAGTACAAAGTAGTACTTCATCATGTTAAAAATGGTGAAAATGTACACATAATCACTAGTAAAATTGATAGGTTTTTACCCACATCACTTGACCCTCTCTGTGGTACTATTGGTAGAAAACGTGACATGTTCCAAACAATAATTGCCCATTACAGAGACTAGAGGTTAGGTGATACACCAAGTGAGCTAACGTTAGTCAAGGGAAGAAAACTTTTGAAAAGGTAAAAGAAAATTGGGGATATGGTTTTCAAATGTAACATAAGCTATTAAATGGTATTGGCATACACGTACAGGGTTTACTTATTGAGCTTTAGCTCACCCATTTCCCTTTATTTCATATTTCAAGGGATGAAAGTTAGGTAATTCAAGGAGATCGCTTAGGGGCAGACTCGGGTCCGAATAATACCTGTTTTTAGAAGTTTACTTTTGTTGAATTTTTAATGTTTAGAACACCTTAGTTGAGTAGTTATGCTTTGGGTAGTTTATGAGTTTTGGTATTTCAATGGTAGATTTTTGATATACGATTTTATTAGAGTTTATGCATATGAAGACCTCCTCCTAAATAAAGTTCCAAATTAWTTTATTTATTTTTKCACCTTTGAAAAGGTGAATGCTAACATCCTTACGTTAGGGTAGTCCCTAACCCAAGGTGTTAAATGGCCAATCGTAGAAAAGGAAACCATGGTCTGAATCTACCTGAACATCCTAAATTAAGCTGAACTTCCGTGCAAAGAAATGCCAGTTATAAAGTTCAGAAGACATCTGACTTCTTCCAATGTTAGTATCAGGATTGGGACCATTGGAGACAGGACGAGCCACTAATAGGGACTTCCAGTTATATAACGTGATGAAGGGGCACTAATGATTCGTTTCTTATTGTAGCCAGTWGGACCAGCATCAGTATATCAATATGGTAACATTGATTCACAAGGGTGATGTTAATTCTGGAATATGGTCTTAATAGTTTCCACAGGAATTAGAGTGCATAAGGAGACATCTTTGGGAGTTGAATCGAAGGCAAAGGTTATTTTCTCAGAGGTTTAATCGTATAGTACTCCCTCCATTTCAAATTAACTGTGCTTTTGGACAATATCATGCATATTAAGAAAGTATTGTTTCTTATAAACTTTTAAACAAAAAAGTTCCTAACCTTCTTTTAATTTCTTATAGATATTTAATTCTTGGACCAAAATATGTGTTCCACACATTGCAAATGATATTTTGGAGTTAAATAAGGTTAATCAATTAGAGGTAAAAGTTGGAAAAGAGATATTTAATACGTTCTTAATTTCCTAAAATGACAAGTAATTTGGAAGAGAAAAAAGCTATCTAAAAGGACAATTATTTTGAAACGGAGGGAGTATATGATAATAAACAAAGTACCAAACAAAATAAACAAGTTCATGCAATAGTTACAAAGAAATTTCCCCAATTATTCCTAGTTCATTTTCACAAGGAAAACTTAAGAATAGACAGTATACTCTCGTCAAATATTGTGTATTCAACTTCATACATATGACTTCGGAAGTCAAAACCATCCTATAAGAAAATAAAATAAAATAAAATAAAATAAAAACTATTGTTACTTTGAAAGAAAACAAAAGCTTTACATGCACTTAAAAATATATACATCAATTAAGCATTCTTCAATCATCAAATACATCTATTGCTTTAGTAATTGAAGAGCTTACACTTGAAAACTATAGAGTTCAGTAAAAAAGTTAGTTATTATACTAAAAGATCTTTTAAAAAATAAGAGAGAATGAATTTAAATTATTAATAAAGTCTTTCTCAATTGCGTCATTTTTTTCCCACTTCATTCACGACCTCTTTAACTGGTGATGAATTCCTCGAAATAAATAAAATATATGATATAAGAATATGACATATATGTGGTTCACTTTGAACTGGATTTAGAATTTTCTCAAACTACATTGCACTTTTAGTTTCAATCAAATACAAATCGAAATCAATACAATTCAAAGAAAAAACCATAAATTCGTTTTGGTTTGATTTGGTTTCGAGGATTTCGATTTGGTTTGAATTCCCCTTACCATCCGCTAAGCTTTGTTAGAAAACAAAGTCAATTGGAAAAGGAAACCCAACAAGTTCATATTCAGACTTTTACCAAAAACTATAAAAGAGTTCATTAGAATAAAACAAAAATTAAATTACTAAAGGAAATTGAAACTTTATGCCGTTGTACCTATGCAAATTCTTTGTAAATGTTCATCAAATTTATTTTACTTATTTATGTCTCTTAGCAATTTAYGTATGTTTATTTTGGCCTACAATTATTATTGTTATTTTAAGAACAAAATAGGAGTCATGAAATTAAATTGTACTATTAGTAGTTCGATTTTTATTGACATGAAAATTCATCTTGAGAAATTATTAGTTAAGGTCACCATAGGAAAAACGATAAAGGTATTAACGGTAAACACCTGTGTTAAATGAATGTGTTTGGTTAAACAAGTTTCAGATGAATATTCTTTGTGTAATAATATTATGATACTATGGCACATTAACGTTGTAAGCAACCAAGGCACCCCGCTAGCGAAAGTAAACAAATTTACTAAGGACCACAAATAAGTAAATTCTCACATTCTCATTAACGCATATGTATTGTTTTATAATTAAATTGCTCTTAGGTGAATTGAATGTGCATTGAATCTGAGTTCTATATAATTAAATCCCCCATACTCATTAATCGTATTCCATATTTGATATATTTTGTGGCTATAATTGGATTGTTTGTATTATATATTTCGTGGTTATAATTGGATTGTCTGGTGTGATATATCCTGTGATTATAATTGGATTGTTTTGTGTGATATGTCTAGTGATTGTAATTGGATTATTTTATGTGATATGTTTCTACCGTTAACATGTTGGGTGGTTTAAATTCATATTTATGTAGTTCATGTCATGGGCATATAGTTTTAGTGTTTTACATAATTCCTGGCATGAGTCCCTCGTGCATTTAGAATGTGAAGGTTTTAAGGAATGAAGTTGGAAAAAGAAATGGGATTTTATGATTAAATTATTTTCCAAATGTTAAGGACTTTGAAAAAGGGTTTCCAAAGAATAATGGCCCACTGCAAGCTTAATGGCTAGGCATTACACCAAGTGAGATCACGACTTTAAAGGAATGGAAATGTTTGAAAATTTCTTMCATTTTGAAAGGAAAGTTCTTATGAGAAAGTTTATGAAATAGAAATGTTTAGAAAGCTTTTACTGAGAAAGTGAAATTTATAACTTATGACATATAGTGTATTATTCATGCATTCATGCATGGGATTTGCTTACTGAGCTTAGTAGCTCATCCCATATTTCCTTATTTTACGTTTCAGGTTATGATTAACCAGATGGGGTGTAGAGATCGTTTGGGAGCAAACTTTGATACCCAAGAATCGTTCTGTAAATAAAATTTTTTATTCATTTATGAACTTGTTGAACATTTAAATTTTATTCCTTTACTGTCAAAAGCTTCCGTTGAAATTTTAAATATATAAGAATTAAGTTGGTAACATTCCCGGATTAGGGTAGTTTTCAATATGGGGGTGTTACAATTAAAAAAAGGTTCTTTTGTTAAATACTCCTTTTCATTTTATTTTCCTTCTCTTTCTTGCTTCTTTCTTCTCAATCCAACCTCACTTTCATGCCACCATTGGAAAATGCAGTCAATGCCTCACATCCTGGCTACCATCGCAAGAAAATGAAATAACTATTTTGCTCATGAGACTCACAAAGAGGCATATTCTAAGCTAATCTTTGGACAAATTACCGCAAAATGAAATGACCATTTTGCAATGACCATAAGAATTACTGGAAATATTGTATATCCGAATGTCTTTATCCATATTGGTCACTAGTAAGAAGAAAAAAGATATACATAGTACATAAAGTATGCGGACTATATGGCTAAAACCTTTGGGCTAGGATTCTATCGAGATTTGATGCTATCCTGATTTACTTTATTTGCATCTTTACAAGCTAAAAATCTTCTAGGGTAAGCATCTACAACAAAAGAATCTATTATTCCCCAATTTGTAGCTAACATGGTTTTAAAGAAGATTCTTGAATAGCTCCCAACTCTTGTGATGAAGACTTGCCATCTATCATGATTCATTATCACCCCTAAAAAGGTAAMACTTTATGTACACCTTTATACAGGAAAATGACCACATATGTTAGATGCTAATGTCTAGTCTTTTGGGATAAAAAACCATAAAAATCTTTTGTAACCATAAGAATCATATATAGACTTTTTTCCTGRCATGTTGACTACAAACCACCCTTCTTGCCTACAGATGCTTATGATTGTCTCCAATTCCCCAAGCTAAAGGTAGAAGATTTCACAATTTTCTACTGAAAGAGCTATAAAGTTATGGTTTCTAGATCCAAGAGAGTACATATAACTCCTTTACAAAAAAAGATAGAGAAACCTAGTATAGAGGAGGCAGAGAGGCTTGTTGAAAATGGTCCATTTTACTTAGCTAGAAAAGATCAAAATCCATTTATTAAAAATATTAAGGATAAGATATACTGGGTTGAAGATAATCTTTGCGATGTTAGATTTGCGCTTTGGTTTCACATCTTGGTAGACAGTGGCGGCCGAATGAGAGGCATCATTGTCATTGCATTTTCCAATGCTGGGAAGAAGGATGGAGAAGCAAGATGGAAAAATGAAGAATAAAGGAAGAGAACGAAAAGAAAAATAAAAATAGTATTTAAAAAATACCTTTTATTTATACCCCTCAACCCCTATTAGGTTATTTGACTTTTTTTTTAGCTTTCAATTTGTAGTTATGTTCATAGCACTTGACCCCACKAATGGATTTTGATGTATTGCATGGTGGTGGAGTAGAAATAAACATACATAAATTTTTAAGGAATATAAATAAGAAAGAATAAATTGGAGGAAAATTTATAAAGGATTCACCTAATTTTATTTATCTATCTCATTTGTATCTCAAAATAAAAAATAAATTTATGAAGTTTCTGGATAAATTTAGCTTTAAAGTTAATGGTAAGATTGTCTTCTAAATTGTGAAGTAAAATAGGAGTGATATCAAATATTTATGCATGAAACCATATTTATTTGTACTTGTTGAAGTTAAATCTAGTAGTGATCAGGCTAAGGTCCTTCTTCGTGCTTCGAGGTTTAATCATTTGCATGTGTCGAGGCTCTAGGATACATGGGGTATATGGATTTCTTGGAAAGCAAAATTGGTCGACCTGGATATTATTACCTCCAATGCTCATATTGTAAATATGATAGTTTGTAATGCACATCGTGATCCCTTGATACTCTCGCTTATTTATGCTTCTCCTAAAAGAGAGGGGCGAAAACCTCAAGTAGCCTACCCACGACAATTGGGGAATATTATCAATATCCCTTGGCTAATTGATGTGGATATTAATTAAGTTTTGTATGCAAATGAGAAAAGAGGAGGACCACTATTTCAAGAAGGTCACACGTGGAACCTGAGACACTTGGTGGATCATCATGGGTTGCTTGATCTAGATTTCATGGGTCCACGGTTGATATGGTCTCATAAACACCAGGGAGCGGTGAACATTCGTGAAAGTCTAATAGAGCTATGTGCAACATAAGTTGGATATACATATTTGTAGAGGCATACGTCTGAAATCTCTGCTGTGTAGCATCAGACCTTCATCCCTTACTTAATTGTGAGCTTCAGCAGAAAAATATCACCATCCAACAACAACTTTTTCGGTTTGATGCCTCATGGGCTTTGAGGAACTGGTTGATGATACATGGACTAACCATACTACCCATTGCTTTTTAGAGTGGGAGTGGGCTGAGTTCATATCTAAGCACACTGGTGGATTAAGAAATTCTTCTGGCAACATTAAATGGTGAAAGAGACAATATCTTTCTCAATTGGATGAGATATAGAGGAGTTTGGGGTGCCAATCCTCCAACTTCATTACTAAGCTTGTGAAGTAGCTTGAGGATGAGTATGGGGAAATTTTAAAATAGGAAGAAATGAATTGGTTCCAAATAACTCGCATTCAATGGTGATAGCAAATGGGGAGTGAAATACAAATTTTTTTCATAGTACTATAGTGGCAAAGAGAGCTCACAGTCAAGTTCGAGGCCATAGAAATATTAAAGGTAAATCGATAGAGGATGAACTTCCACTCCAACATATGATCAGGATCTTTTATGTTAACTTATATACTTCTAAACCAGTCTCTCAACCTGATACATCTTGTTGGAATTTTCCTTCTCTTACTGACCACGAGTGACATGCTTTGAATATGGAGATTGAGCCGCAGGAAATTAAGGATGTTGTGTTCTAAATGGGACCTCATAATGTCCGGTGGCTTGATGGCCTCACCCCAGGCTTTCTAGAGAAATATTGTCACTTAATTAAGGAATCAATCATACACTTTATACTTAATATCTTCCAAATTGGGCTGCTACCTTTGTCTCTGAATGCATCCTTTATCATCCTAATTCCCAAATAAGATTGACCAGAATCAGTGTCTCAATTCCGTTTGATTGCCCTTTGTAATGTTCTAACGAATATTGTCACCAAGGTTATTGCTAACAGATGGAAACAAGTTATGCCGAAGTAACTAGAGAACACATAGTAGCTTCATTCCAGATCGTCAAGCAGAGTAGATAATGTGATTATTGCCCAGGAGGTGATATGTGAAACACTAAAGTTTTCCAACCAGTATTCGTCAATATGAAATCTTGTAAAACACGATTAGGTGTTAAGTTGAGACGCTAAAAAATAGAGAATTTCATAAATGAATACATTCTTGAATACATATGTAATACTCGAGATTTAGTTTCTATTTTTCTTTTCAAACTTTATATATATATATATATATATACAATTTATGTTCTAATCCACTAATTAGATTGTATTCATGATTGTTAGTAAATTGATTAATTTACGGTGAAAGGACTTGGAGGCCATAATGTTCGATGTGTCAATCAGAAATAAATAATTAATTCCTTGATTTATTATTTGTTATGTGTTAATATGTGAGTATGTTTATTTAAAGGTGAAAGTTTATCACTTTACTTTAATTAGAASTCTTAGTTAATTAATTTAGACTTGATCCGTTAGATCCTGTCCTCTTCTTATTCAAATATAAAATCGGATTTGGAGTTCGATTTTGAGCCAGAAGAAAACTACTAGATTTTAATTTAGTTGGGCCTGGTTGGTTAAGTAATAAAAATAGCCCACGAAAAAATTTTAGTTAGGGTTAAGTTAGCTTTCAGATATATATATATATATGACCTAAAGAAGATGACTATTCATCTTCTTCCTTAAACATAAAACCTAACCCCCTCACCACCGCCGCCTCCTCCCTCTACCCTCACCGATGCCGGCCTTCCCTCTCTCTCTCTCTCTCTCTCTTTTTCTCTCTCCTCTTCTCTACCGATGCTGAACGCCACTCTATCTCCTCCGTTCTCGTCAAGCGATTAGGTGACCAGACACCCAGCAACCAGAGGCCCAAGCAACTAGGCCTAGTGCGCGACGAGGGTTGTGGCGCGTACGCTGCTTGAGCGCAAGCCCGGGGCGCAACGCCACTTCTGCGACTCTTGGAGTTTGTGGACTTAAAGTTGAAAATATTACTATTCGATATTGGAATTTGTTGACCTATGTAATCATGTCCTAAAGTGAAATTGTGAGAGAACATGGATTAGGTTTAATACCCGAGTTAAGGAGTTTAAGTTGTACCATTAAGAACGTGATAATTTGTGATGTGGGAATTAAGTATGAAAAATTGGCAAATGACAGTCACGGATATAAGCGTTAAATATTTAATCTCGGAGAATCCTATTAAGTGGACTTTCTTTTGTAATCACAATTAGGTCATTTTCGAGCGCATTGACGTTGAGAACGGTCRAGGAATTTCGCTTTGCAATTTAAATAAGTACCTTTAACGTAAAGGACTCCAAGTAAGTAAATTCTCACATTCTCATTAACGCATGTGTATTRTTGTTATAATTAAATTGCTCTTAGGTGAATTGAATGTGTATTTAATCTGAGTTCTATGTAAGTAAATTTYGACATTCTCATTTAGTGATGATGCAAGTGTGTTGTTATTATGATTGAATCTYCTTGTGTGAATTGAATGTGAATTGATAATTGCTCTTATGTGTTATAATATGATATTACTTTCAATATGTGAATATTATTACTCATTGACATGTTAGAAATTTAAAGTTAAGGGTTCATGTGGTCCATGAGCATATAGATTGCACTAGTTGCATATTCTCTTGCATGGACATAATCATACATTCAAGAAAGGAAATGTTTTTAAAGAATGGAATTTGGAAAAGTAAATGTTTTCAGGAATGAAGTTTTTAAAGATATTATTTTTATGATGAGTGATTTCCAAACGTTAAGGTTTTTGAAAAAAGTGGGTGCAAAGCCAAAGCCATTAAAGATGTGAGTGAGAAATGGGGCGTGGGGCACTAGCGCACCCGATCTAACCCTCTTGTAGGGTGGGAAATTCATGTATTATTCACCTCTTATGAGGTGACGTTCAAGAAAAGATTAAGTAATATTAACCTCTTTGCGGTTCTACCGGTAGAAAATCTGATCGGCTTACAAAGAATAATGGCCCATTGCAAGCTTAATGGTTAGGCATTACACCAAGTGAGCTCACGTCTTTAAAGGAATGAAAATGTTTGAAAAGTTCTTACATTTTGAAAGGAAAGTCTTTATGAAAAAGTTTATGAAATGGAAATGTTTAGAAAGCTTTTATTGAGAAAGTGAAATTTTATAACTTATGACATATAGGGCATTATTCATGCATTCATGCATTCATGCATGGGATTTGCTTACTGAGCTTAGTAGCTCACCCTATATTTCCTTAATTTGGATGTTTGTTGGAATACAGTACTTATCATATTGGATGTTTGTTGGGTTGGAATGCATGTTGTTTATAGGTGTTGAAACTTTGAGAACCTTTTGAATGTATACAAGGTGTAGTTATTGAAATTACAGAGGAAACTCTGCCGAACTTTTATAAAACCTTTTAGTTAATGGTTCAGATTTTCTTTTATTCCATATAATGGTTGATAGGACTATGAGTAAGGTAATGTAATACTCTCAGTTAGGATAGTTCCTAATCTGGAGGTGTTACAAATGCGACCTATGACTTGACTCTAAATAATTCTAAGAATTCTAAATAATAAGAGCGAATAAAATATTCCACACACATATGCACATTTTATGATAATATATAGCTGACGACTATTCGGTAGCCAGATTTAGGGTTYTACAATTCTCCCCCACWAAGAAAAATTTCGTCCTTGAAATTTTATCGTAGCTGAAAACAATTCCGAGTAGTTTTCTTTCATGTACTCCTTTGTTTCCTAAGTGGATTCCTTTATGCCATGATGCTCTCACTGGACCTTCACAAAGCAAATTTCTTTATTCTGGAGCTTCTTGATGCTCGATTCGAGCACTTGCATCTAGATTTCTTCATCGTTCAACATGTGATCTAGCCTTGGATGATATTTCTTAAGCTGAGATACATGGAATACATCGTGCAATCCTGCTAGCTCCAATGATAGTGCTACTCTATATGCCACATTTCCGATTCTATCCAGTACCTCGAAAAGTCTAATATATCGAGGGCTTAGCTTTCCACCTCTTGGGTGCCCTAGAATTCCCTAGTGGCATCTCAATGTCAAGAGTACCTCATTGCCCATGCTAAACTCCAAATCTCGTCTTCGATTTTCTGCATAATGTTTATATTGGCTTTGAGCTGCTTTCAAGCCCTCCCATATCAACTTAATCTTTCCCAGATTTTTCTCCATGTACGGTAATTGGTTAGTTTTCCTTATCTTCTTTTTGAATATCTCCTCCCATACGATTCCCAATTAACATTTCCATCCATATAACGCTTTGTAGGGCGCCATCCTAATGGAGGATTAATAGTTGTTGTTATAAGCAAGTTGTTGTTATAAGCAAATTCTACACAGGCAAGATTGTCCACCCCTTTAGTCTTGAAATCTATGACACAAGATCTAAGCATGCCCTCTAAAATTTGAATTGTTTTTTCATATTTTTTGCCTTTGTAGGAATGTGACAGTGGTGCTAAAACTCAGCAATGTTCACAAGCCTTCTTGAAACTTAGGCCAGAAGTGAGAGGTAAACCTGGTGTCTTCGTTTGATACTATATTCAAGAGTAGTCCATGAAGTCGCACRATTTCCTGGATGTAGACTTGTCCTAACTTTTCCATTGAATACCTCTTATTTATTRGAATAAAGTGTGTAGAATTGGTATGTCGACCCACAACCACCCATACAGTGTCTCGGTTACCTCGAAGTCCAGTGACGAAATCCATCATGATACACTCCCACTTCCACTTGGGTATTGGTAAAGGGTGTAACAGTCCTCCAGGTTTCTAATGCTTTGCCTTGATCTTTGACTTGTCAAACAGTTGGATACATACTGTACTATCTCCTTTTTCCTGTTATTCTATCATAATTGCTACTTGAGTCGTGATACATCTTATTACCTCCTGGATGGATCGTATACCAACTCTTATGGGCCTCATCCAAAATTCATCTCTCTATCTCAGGGTTGTCCAGGACACACACCCTATCATGGAAACAAATTACTCCTTTAGGATTGACTTTGAAGTCGGATAACCTCCTAATTTTTGTCTTTCTCCATGCTTCTTGGGCTGCAAATCCTGGTCATGAGCCTCCTCCATTTTCTGTTGCAGGTTAGGTGCAACACTGATATTGGCCACCCTTATCCTTTCATTGCAAACCTCGACCATTGAGGTAATCCCTTCTTCGAGGGTTTCTAACCCTTGAACTCATAACCTCATCATTTTCACTTTTCTGCTCAATGCATCAGCACCAAGTTTGTTTTACCAGGGTGGTAGTTAATCGAACACCGATATTTGTCCAAGAACTCCATTCACCCTTCTCTCTCTCATGTAAAGATCCTTCTAACTAAAGAGATACTTTAAGCTCCTGTGATCGGTGAATATCTCATATTCAGCTCCCTACAAGTAATGTCTCTATTTCTTCAAGGAAACAATGATGGCAACTAATTCTAGATCACGGGTGGGATAGTTTACTTYGCAAGGCTTGAGTTCGGTGATACGTATGCTACTCTGTAATACCCGTGACTTTTAGATTAGGATAGAGATTTACGTTATTAATAATAAAAAATAAAGAGAAGAAGGATTAGTTGGTAAATAAGTTAATATATGGGTATTAACAGATAAATTATTTATAAGTTTATTTTAGGGTTTGTTAAGGGTTTTATTATGGTTAGTATACAATGTCTTTATCTTTTCTCATGCCTCCATATTTTGGACATCAGGAGGCAAAGAATTGGCATCAGAATCCAAGAGTGTGAGAGAACTGTCGTTTGACACCATGCTAGATGTAGAGAGGGACTACCTAAGTTAAAGATTTAGCCGATCATCCTAAGGTAGGTGGAATATGAACCTTTAACTGATTCTTTTGAAAATCGGTTGATTATTTTCGTATAAACTATGGATTGAACATGTGTGATTCTTTGCTAAAAATTGGCAAATGTTTTAAAGGAGCAAGTTTGGAAAATTGCAGTTTTTAATATTGAAAAGAAAAAGAATTTATGCCTAAGCCAAAGATGTAAATGGAAAATGAGACATGAGGAACTGACGCACCCGACCTAACCCTTTTTATAGGGTGGAAATGAAAGTAAAGTTAGCCTCTTTGTGAGATGAATGTTTTGTTAACCGTTTTGCAATACTATCTATAGAAACTTATCTAATTCCAAATAATAATTATTCACTCAGAGCTTAATGGCTTGACAATATACCAAGTGAATTCACGTTAGAAATGGAAAAATTTTGAAAAATTGAGATAAACARAGGGTTGTATGGTTAGTAAAATCTTTGTCTAACAACAAAAGAGATTTTTAGTTCATACAAGTTATAAACTTCACAAAATATCTCTATACATCATACTTTTCTAGATTTACGTGTTCATAGTCTGCAAGAGCGAGTTTCGATATATTTCAATCTGAAGCTACATATAATAAATTTTATAGTTAGGACCTAAATACAATAAATTCTTCTTCGTCAACTTCACCTTTTGTAATATGGGGGATCTTGGCATTCATAATTGTTTCAAAAGGTTCTGTATYTTTAAACTTCTTGCAGTCGTCATTGCTGTCCTGACTCTTAAAGACCAAGCCTACATATCTCAACCTATTGGATTTATGTCAACCCCCATCAACTACTGTTCAGGTTTGTTCAAAACATCTGAGCTAACATTAAGAAACTCTGGGACAAGATTTTCTTCACATTTTTTAAACTCATACATACCTCTACGAATAGAAGTCTGGTATAGAAGATAAATAGGCATTAAGCCTTCCCTACTGCTGCCTCGTCCATTCATCTGCTGGATATTTTAATTTTATTTCTGTTCCTTTCCCCCTCTTCCACTGGAGAGTTTTTCTTTTTTTTTTTTTTTTAATTGTGCTCCTACTTTTTGTATCTAATCTTCCAGCATGTACAACTTAATGGCAACAATAAAATCCAATAATCATTTATGCTCTAATCAATCTACAATAAATTCTAAAGGTTTTCTAAGCCCGAACTTGTTTTGAACGAAAGAAAGAGGCGCTGGAATCTTTACCAATGCACTTGCTATTTAGTAAGGAACACTGCTAAAAGGACTTGTACTGGAAGCTTAGCAGATCCACATCCAAAAAGACAATGCATTTTGTGATCTTATTGGCTATGAAAGTTGAGCAATATATGATGATGGATATTTTTTCTATCCTCCAATAACTTGAAGTTTTTACAGCCACCGTATTTCTGGCGTCATCTAAATTATGCCTCTTCAGATGCTCAAGCTGCCTGAATTTTTTGGTTTTTCTGTCTTCCAAGTGTTCTCTGGCTTCTTGCAAGTACAGCATGATTCTTATGTTGCATTAAAGTTCTCCTGCAACCACTTTGCCTGCACCTGCAGCCCAGCATCTCTTAAAGCATTCAAAGCTGATCTATATAGTCTCCCATCCAGTTTAGTTCCCTCTCTCTTCATATCTTGGAGAAGCTTAACCAATTCATCAACTCGATTCATCTTAGAGAAAACAGCAACCATGATCCCTGCCAAAGCTCTATCAATTGCCCCACCGTTAAGCCTGAATTCACGGTAGTACTTGATGCAAGTTTCAAATTCCCTTGCCCTGCTATAAGCACCTATAACACTCGTGTAACTAACCCGATCAGGCCAAACCTTCCTTCGCCTCATTTCCTTCCACATTTTCTCCACCTGTCTCAAGTTTAAGGCCTTCCCGTGCATATCCAGAAGCGAGTTGTAGATCCACACATTTGGCTCGCAGCCTCTTTCTTTCATTTTAGCTACAAGTTTCATTGCGTCTCTCAACCTTCCGGTTTTGCCGTACATAGCAATCATGGTAGAATAGGCCACAACACACTTGTCAAACCCCTTTTGTTCCAGCTCTGAAAAAATCATCTCTGCTTCAGAATATAACCCAAGTCTGCAATAAATATTTTGAATTGAAGCGTAGGTCACCTGGCCTGGTTCGCAACCCTGCAAGATGAGATCCTCATATACCTTTACTGCAGCTCTAAGCCCTCTTTTCTTAGAGAAGCCATTCACAATTGCGCAAAAGATGCAATCAGAAACTTTGATGTCAGCACGATTCATAATAGCAACGACTTCAAGAGTTCTTTCCACCATTCCTTCTTCACTATAAATTAGTACAAGTTTCAAGAACAAAGCTGGATTTCTCAACATTTTCTTGCTCTCAGCTTCTCCCAGAAGTTCTTCAGCTATTTTTATCTCTCTAATGCTTAAAAATGAAGAAATCAGAGAGGAGTAAAATGAATGATCCTCCGGAATATCCTTTTCCATCATTTCTCTGAAGAACTCAAGAGCTTCAAAAGGGCGTCCAGATTTTCCTAATGACTCGCACAAAATCCAGTAAATCTTAGAAACGAATGGCGTGCCATCCATATTGTTTCTTTCAAATTCTTCAAAAAGAACAACAACTTTTTCATACCGCCCCATTTTCAAGTAGGCTTCCATTATGTGGCAATAACATCCTGAGTTCAAAACAACGCCATTGGACTTCATACGCTCATACGACGAAATTGTGCTGCTGTACATATGCAACTTGTTGTAGCCTTTCATAGCCGAATCAAACGCCAAAAAAGCAATTTTTTCATCAGTTGAGAAAACATCAAGCAAAGTATTTACAAGTCTGAATTTCCTAGCTCTAGTGCAGCTACTAATTAATCTATAACAAGTAGAACCATCGGGCAACAGTTGGAAACTTTTAAAATCTTCACACAATGAATATAATAGATCCCAGCTCCTTGAATGTAATAAATACCTGATAACAAGCTTTAGAGTCGATCTCTTAGGCCTAAAATCCGGCTTTTCTTTTGCTTTCTCATAATAATCATATGCTAATTCATCAGTTTGAGGATCTTCAAACAAAGTGCAAATGAGACCATTTAGGTTCTCTGTCTCAGGTAAACCAGAAGCTTGAAGATCTTGCACTTTTAAGTCCAATTGAATTACTTCGGAATTGGCGGATTCCAAGACTGGCGGTGAACAACTCGAAGACTTCGCAATTGAAACTCTTGAACTGAAGCAGAAGACAGGGAAAGGAAAACTTTTGAAGGTGTCTGAGAAAATGGGAATTTGAATACGTTGGTTGCTGCTGATAATTGCTTGTGACCATTCTGGGGAACTGGGAATAGCCATTTGGTGAGATAAGATATGAAAGAGTGCAAACGGGAATGGCCAGAGTCTACAAGTACTCTATCATATCGGTTTTAGCCATGGAATGTATCAACCACTCGTTGCTGGACTCGTAGAAGATTACCCAGCCACATAACTTTATCCTAAAGCCTTTAAAGCATACTTGTCCCGCAATTACAATTCTTAAAGGTCTTTTAATTTTTATAGTTCAAAGAAATTATGAACTTGTCGATATAAAAAGATCACATGCAAACTTTTTTTTCTTTTTCTTTTTTGGAAAATTGGGGATCATTGCATTAAAATTGTATCCAAAGTGCAATTACATAGGTGGGGCCAAAATCAGCACGATTTGGATCCCTAGCCCTAAGAAAAGCATCCGACGCAAGTTGGAGGCAAAGAAAATCCTTCCTCAAGGAATTGTCGGTTCCTCCACCGATATATCTGTCGGAGTGTTTCAGCAAAATTCACCAGCCCTACGTCCTTCTGTCCTAGCATTGACTGCTCCCTCTGAAGATTGACATCAGCCCCAGCTGCTACGTAGCAGCGCGTGAAGAAAGCCCTCCTCCGATAAATCAGGAGAAGACCAAGCCGCGTTACCTTCACCCAAATACAGTCTCGAATTGCATGCGTAATTGTTTCCACCACTGAATTACAAATGCCACACATGGGATGATCTAAAATTCCTCTCTTATATTACAACTCGGCTATCTTCAAATCGATCCCTCCTAGCAGACCAGAGATGTAATGCTCGCCAGAGAGGGATTGATTGCTTCCAAATCGCTTGCTGCTCGCCATTATTGTCCAGCACTAACTATATAAGTATAAATTGCAGATTGTTGGCTTGCCTGAAGCTGCTCCTCTCCAATGTAGGTTATCTGGGCCCTCCTGATCCGATATTTGAGCTAATTCCACCCCTATCCCCCTTACCCAGTAATCCCTCACGCAGTTCAACTCCAAGCTATCCAAAATTGAAGGACTAGAACCCACCAAAAAGGTTTGCATGGTAACCAAGAATCCAGCCAGAACCTCACAACCTCTGCCATCTCCGATTGCCTACTCTAAATTTCGCTCAAGCAATTGGAAGCCATGACTAAGGGTCTTCCATATATGAGATGAGGCAGCCTTCGGTCGTCGATTGCCTTCTGCATGGTGTAGCAAGCCATACTTGGTGGTCAATGCCCAAACCCACAAAGCATCTGGGTCACCCAGGCCATACCAAACCAATTTTTCTAAGGCAGCTTCATTGAGTTCCCTCATATGCCGCAGACCAATCCCACCTTCCACCTTTGGAGACCGAAGAACCTCCCAACTAATAGAATGTAGTTTATGMGGATAAAAAAGCTCCCCACAAGTAAAATTGTGATTAAGTCTCTCTATGGTATRAAAAACCGATTGGGGAAGGCGGAGTGTATAAAATGGAATAGTAGTTGTTATTGTTTGCACTAATAAGAGTCGTGCTGCCATGGATAAAAAAACCTATGCTTCCACCCAGCCAACTTTCTTTGCACCATTTCCACCAGGAAATTGAATGTTTTTAGACTCTCTTATGAAGAAGGGGTGACACACCCATATCCGCAGTAAGAGAGAACCTTAGTCGCTGGGCATACAAGCATCCCTTGTCTCGAGTAATATTCCTCTACACCAGCAGTTTTGTTTTCTGGAAATTTACCCTCTGACCAGAAATAGCACAAAATTTCACCAAAAGTAAGTTCAATAATCCGAGCCTGAGTCATGAATGCCTCACCAAATAGTAGCAGATCATCGGCAAAGAACTAGTGTTACAAAAACTCGGCCCAGAACAACTCGATCGAATACCTCTCCATACCTTAAATCGAATTTCCTCAGAAATCTGAAACTCTAGTACCTCCACACAAAGGTATGAAGAAGTATGGAGATACAGGGTCTCTTTGGAAAATACCACAAGATGGAACAAAACTATGAAATGGGGGCTCCATTCCGGAGAAAACCTAGAGAAGTCGAAGATGTACATAACATAATGAGATCAACCATCCAAGAATTTAACCCACTTGCGAAGAAAACTCCACTTCATTCTGTCATACACTTTTTTCTAAATCCACCTTCATTCCTTAGAAATCGTCCTCCATTACATAGAGAGTGCATCATGTGACAACCCTTCCTCTCCTAGGTGTCTTTGGAGCTATATGGGCGTCGCCTATCACTCAATAATCAACACAGTTGAATATTCAAAACAACTAGAAAATATAAATAAAATATGAAATTAAGTACATAATTTTATAATATTAAAATTCTCAAATATACAGATCTAAACTCTAAATAATAGTCCTCAAAATATGCAACTCCCAAATGACATTAGAGTCGCTATAACTATTACAAATCTATATAATGCATAAACCTTTAAGTGTCTAAGTCATAATCACTCGAACTCTTTAAGTGTATTGACCTGTTACAAAAACACATGAAAAAAATGTTGTGCTTGGCCCAGTCAATCTCATGCATGTGTGAGAGTGTACATGACCAGCAAAAAAAATTCTAAAAAGCAATTTACGTAAATCTGAGTAAATAAAATATTTGATAACTCTTGCTCAAATCATTGTCTTGAAGTAGTATGAGTAATACCTCATTTAGGGAAAGGATGCATTTCTGAAAAATGAATGAAGTATAGAATGCAGTTCCAGAAATAAGTTGAGTCAAGAAATGCATTTAGGGAAAGCATGTTAAGTCATGCAAACCATTTCATGAACAATGTAGTGCCATGGAGCACAAATCATAACCGCATGAGTTTTCACTCTACGGGGTCTAGATTACCAGCCTTATTACCTTGTATGCACATGCGACTTACTCCATGAACAATAACAGTGAGCTAACTAGCACAGCTATAGGAGTTGATCGCTCATGTGTTAAACCTCCTAATCAAAGGTACAAACATCCAGCATGTACTGTGGGTACCATATAGCGCAACCAACCGCCGGATACAATCTCGGCTCGCCACAGATATGATCTATAGATTTTGGCCATTTGGAAACTCCTGAAGCACTATCGTCCAAGTGGCTGTAGAAGCCTCACACTTATACCAGCCATGTGCAGTACTTTGCTCGTTGAACTAGTACTTTGAGTCGCCAATTGAGTACTTAATCATCACAATACACAATCCAAGTTTGTATCAATAACAATGCTTGATGTATGATAAAATCAATGCAATCTGGAAAATCCATGATCAATAAAATATCAGGTATGAAAATAGTCAGTCGATGCCAAAATTCAAGTTTTCATGTCAAACAAGTAAACATGTTATCTGAATAGAACAATTCATGTAATAAATTATGCCGATATAAAATCTATGATGCTTAAAAATATTTAGAAATAGCATATACAACAATTCTCCAAAAGAATTTGAGGAGTATTCATTTTTAGAACATTCTAGAAGACTTGAAAACATCTTTTTAGATGCGATGTACAAAATCACATAAGTTAGGAGGTTTATAAAACGRAAGGACTCACATTAAAACATTCGAGAATACTTGAAGACACTTCTCTAGAGTAACAAAATCACTTACAAGTGGAAGTATATAAAACAGAAGTATGCATGTTAAAGCAATTTAATAATACTTGAAAACACTTCTCTAGAGTACAATAAACAAAAGCACTTAGTCATGGAAGTTTAGAAAAGGAGGAGGAATTCACTTGAGAGACTCAAACTCGCTAACATTCTTGAACTCTTTTGCACTTACACTAACAATGAGTATATTTTAATCAATTTCTAAGTTTTAATTCCATCCAATTTCAAGGCATAAACCCCATGATACTATATTMTTGTCTTAACTCTATCTTCCCAAGCCTTCATGGTGCCTCAATTATGCTAAAGCTTAACATCTCCGTAATTAATCTATATATTAAAACATTTCTATACGAGACCAGTTTCCACGTAATATATGCTCAGTCATTTCAAACTAAGCAAATAATACCAAAAACCACAAGAACAAACCTTCAAAGCCAATATGAATTTGTAACTATAACTTTTACAATTAAAGAATTTATTTAGATAACTTGAGGTACTTATATGTCCATATATTGTGAGGAAACATTCCACCAAAACAATACTCARAAACTCCTCAAAATATTATAATTTGGTTTAGAAACATTAAAATAAAACTAGTTAACAAAGTATTTAATTATACTTATTCAAACTTCGAATGTATCTTTGGCCTAGAGAGGGCAAAAGGGCATCYTTCTATTACTCATTCATCAGAGGTAACTCATCCACCTTTTGCCCTTCTTGAGATAAAAAGGGTGTAACAACCTATCCTTTTCTAGAGCTAACTAATTTCATAACACAGTCCCATATAGCCACCACATGACACACAATGAAAGAGGTGGGCGGGTATGGAGATTTACTTACATAGAACTCATAGACAACACATTCAATTTACTAAAAAGGAATTTAGAAGCATCAAAAGATGTACCCTAATGAAATGTGAGAATTTACTTACTTGGAATTCTTTACGTTAAAGGTTCTTATTTAAATTGCGAAAATGAAATCCCTCGACCGTTCTCAACGTCAATGCGCTTGAAAATGACCTAATTGTGATAACAGAAGGAAAGTCTATTTAGTACGATTGTCCAAGCTTAGATATTCAATGTTTATTCCATGAATGTCATTTATAAATTTTTAATTCATACTTAATTCTCACGTCACCAAATCAGCCCAATCTTAAAGGTACAGCTTAAACTCCTTAGCTCGGGTGTTAAACCTAATCTATGCTCTCCCACAACTTTACTTTAGGATATAATTATATAGGTTATAAATTTTCAATATCGAATTGTAATATTTTCACCTTTAAGTCAACAAAGCCCAAGTGTTGCGGAAGTGGCGTTGCGCCCCGGGAGTGTGCTCAGGCAGCGCGCGCACAACAGCCATGATCGGGCACGGGGCCCGGTCGCTTGGGCGTCGGGGCCCCTGGGCACCTGGCATCTGGGCGCCTGTTGCTGGGTGTCAGTCGAACTTGGCGGATCAGCACCCTTTGATGAACAACCGAGCAGCAACAGAACAAAATTCTGGTCCACCGCGAGCAGAAATCTCAGCCGCAGACGGTGGGTCTGCAGCAGCAGCGTTAGGCGACATGAGCAGCAAAGACAAAGAGCAGAGTGTGACAGCCAAGCARCGAGCGGTGGTTGCGCGGCAAGGCTTCCTCGAGCAGTCGCGGTTCTAATGCACAGATCAGACCTTGGTGCAGCTATGGCAAACTCCAGTCGAACAGAGAAGAAGAAGATGGCAGATCTRGGCAGACCCTAACTGCGGACCAGTAGATCTGGACATCAGCGAGTCGTGAGCTTCGTCGAGCGATTGGAGCAGAAAGAATTATGGTTCAGTCGCGTTGCAGACTAACTATGAGGGCGGTATGTTGATTGCAGCAACAAGGGTGAACGCTGCGGCAACAAGGGCAGACGCAGCGACAGCAAACCACACAGTTGCCGGATCAATCTGCTACGATCCGCAGAGAGGTAGTAGCTCTGGCGCAGCGGCGGTTCCAGTGGAAGAGGCAGCAGGGCAGTTGAGGAGCCTTCAATTAGCCACGGCGAGAATCCAGAACTTCACAGCGGCAGTCGTTTGGCCTGCCTGAGTCACGGGCAGAATCCTCCARGCAACTAGACGGTTCGTCATCGATTTAGGCGAGGTAGCACATGGCGACAAGCAGAATGTGGAGAAGGTAGTGATCAGCGGTGATAGGGTTTTCTAGGAGTGGGGCGGCGGCGGCAGTAGTAACGAGGAGGAAGAAGAAAGGATTTTTAGGGTCTCTCTCTTTTTTTTTTTTGTATATATTTTTCTTTCTTTTTTCTTTTTTATTTTTTTAACTTGGGCCTTAACCCAAATCCTTCGGGCCTTCCCATTCCATAACTAGTCCAATCTGTTAAATTAAATTCCATGGGTCTTTCTTTCGATAAAAATCTAGTTTCCGACTGAAAAATGAATAGGCCCGACAAGTCGAACCTCTAACCAACCAAGGATCCTAATCCAACAAACACGATAATTCCTTACTTATTAAACGTTCAATTAAAAATAATAATCACATAGGAAATTTCCAGCCCTAGTTGGCACACAAATTCACAAGATCAAACAAAATTCATAAAAGTAAAATATCGGGTATTACAGCATTTGTTTTGGTAGGGCGAATCCCAATATTACTAGGCTAAATCGTAAAAAAAACCATTATCAAAACCCTAGTATTGGCAAAATTACCATAATTCCCATCATCCAAATGGACCAATGCAGGAGGACTTCGGCCACCTTACTTGCATGCAAGGGGCTGCCTCTTATGTTGGCCAATGAGAGCTTTACTCTTAGCCACATGTAAGACCATCTAATTCCTTTAAGCTTCCTTTCTCTCTTTCTTGTCTTCAACCGGTTGAACAGGTATCTTCTTTGAGAAGTTTGCTCATGCCACATAAGACTCATTCACATGGTCGACCTTGTTTCCTCCACCTAGCGCTCCATTTAAAGCTTATTCTTCTCTTATTTTGCTCACCAAAACACACACGCCTCACTCTCTTGATTTTCATAAGGAATCCCTCTTCTGCCTCACTTGTCCTCTCACCAAAACTCACCCTTTCTCTCAAACTTCTCTCTCTCGATTGCTCTTTCTACTTTCTTCGCCACCATTCTMTTTCACTCCTCATGGTCCAGTAGCAGCAACCAACGACAACTCTAGGGAGCTTAAGGGCTTGAACATCCAGCTATCTCTTTTTCTTCCCTCCCCCTTGGTAAGTTGTTTCTCTTTCCCAATTAACCGAGAGGCTACCAATCTCCTTAAGAGTGATTCTCTTCTCGTAATGACTGAAATTTCTCTTATCTCTTGACTACCATGTACTAAATTTTCTCTCCTACACTCTAATGTTTGCATTTTGGGGCTGCATGAAAGATCAAAAGCCTCTAGGCTGCATACGGATCATCATTCTTTTGGATTCTTGCACTCTCCGGCTTAGACAACTAAGGATTCGTATTCCTCCTTAAAAATTGCTTAGATTTCTTATGCTAGTATTGTGGCCGAGTGATATAGCTAAGAATGCTTATAATTAGGAACTGTATAAGGTGCTATATGAGAAATTAAGTACATCGTAGTTATGATTCTAGGATAATTGATTGAAATATTCATAGTATAGATGAATGTATTGTTGGAATTGTGTATGGTAGTGTCACAGGGTGTTGAGCGGTTGTTTGAGGAATTGTACTTGAAAAATCTAAAAAAACTGGTTCTCTTGCATAATTGATGGTGTATTAAACTACTGTGATTTGCTAAGACACTTAGGAACAAAGTTAGAATGGTTAAACTGCTCTTGTGATTGACTCTTATAAGTTGAACTGTTGTGAGTAAAATTTTTTGGACATTAGTTCTTATGCTTGTTGGAATGGTTTTCATCTTGGGCATTATATTTATAAATTTTGGAAGGTGTTTTTTGGAGTGGACTAAAGAAACTTTGGTGGGAAAACTTTATTATGGATAGACTAGAAATTGAGGAATTAATGACTGTTGAAAATTTAAACATTTAGATTTGTGTGTTCAACTGAGGGCAGATGAAACACCTAGTGAAAGCTTAGTTGTTCTTTGTGGATATCTCTATTTCTTAGGAGTCTAACAAGATTAATATCACTAGAAAACGCCATCTACAGCCTAAGATATAGGCAGGAGATTGAACTCTGCCAGTTTAGATCGAGCATGACTTTACTCTATTGTTCTGATGCATTTGTAACTCATCTATRAGCCCCAAATAGGGCGAATATTATATGGATGGAAACCTTGGTGTCTTAGGRACACTTGGAACTTAAACTCACTTGAAATGGCTATCCATAACTCAAGATATGACTTAATCCTTGAACTAGGACACTTTTGGGCTAGTTTCTGCCTTACCCTGCTATTCTAGTGATATCTAAGAACTTATCATGTATTTTTGGGTAAAGTGGCTTACCTAAATGGATTCCACAGATTCTAAGGATCATTTTCCAATGAGTTTACAGGGGTTTGCCTTCTAGAACATGAATTATGAGTGTTTTACTAATTGCTACTAGTTTATTAGAATTCTAATCGTGACCCGATTTTCTACAATTTTCTGCCATTTATCAAAGTATTGCCAGGCCAATATTTTTATATTTATAGAAAACCCTGAATCTTAAGAATCTAGGGTCACTAGTATTATGAATTTTGGCCATCTGGAAACCATTATATGCTCATTTCCCGAACCCTGATAGTTTAAAATGAAACTATTTTCCAGGAAGATTTGCCAAATTACTTCATTCGAGTATTAAGATATATATAGGATTCCATCTACTTGATTTTGCAACTCGTAACCTAAATCTACGAACCTGTGTCCGGATTCACTAGGATTTTAAGCCTCAAGTAGTGAATGAGATTGAGTTGTCCACTTTTAGTTATCTTAACTCTTAATTCGGGCATAGACTAAGATTAGTCTTACGATGTGTCTTTAAGGCACGATACCCAATGCAACTAGGAATTCGCGCACATTATAATTTCCCTCAGGTGAGTTCCTTACAAATCCTTTTTTGAAAACTATTGTATAAAGAATATTTCTAAAAAGGTTTTACACATTATGAATTTTATATGCATGTTTTATCACCTGAACTGTTTTATTCAAATAATGCGATCTGTTTGGCTTGAATGGCATGAAATCTTGGATTTCGGCATCAATTGGCTATTTTGGCACTTGACACTATATTGATCATGGATTTCCAAGAATTCATTAATTTAATCATGTATCGAGCTTGCTATAGATACGGTCTTCAACTGTGTATCATGATGATTGACTACTCAGCCGGTGACTCTAGATACTAGCTCAGCGGGCAAATTATTACGGCTTGGCTGATCCCAATGCGAGGACCTCTTAAGTCACCCGAACGATAGTACTTGGGAGTTGCCAAATGGTCAGAATTGGTGGATCATATCTATGGGAGGTTGAGACCATATCAAGCAGACGGTTGCCCCTTAAGTTATCCATGGTATTTATTTGAACAGTTGTACTCTGCTTAGGAGGTTAACTGGGAACAGGTGACTCTGATAGTCGTGCTAGCCAACACTTGTTATGATATCTATTGTCAGTTGTAAATCTCATGCGTACCCAAGGTAACCCCATAGAGTAATTTATGGTTATGGTTTGTATTACTTGACTCTATATTGTACAAGAAATMTTTTTTGCATGACTTAGCATGGTTTTCTATAAGTGCATTATTTTCCTTAAAYGAAGAATTTCTCTTACTTCTTCAAGGAGTATTATTTGGGGCAAGAAATTGTTTAATATTTTCTCTTACTCTGTTTGATTGAAAATGTTTTACAGAATGTTTTCCTCTAACAATGTACACTCTCACACACGCATAGGACTCATTGAGGCTAGCTCACTCTATTTTCATATGTTTTCTTCGGGATCGTGTGATGAGTTGGTGAGGCTACAATCCAGGAGTTAGCGCCTYGTGATCTTTTACTTTTCTATCACCATAGGTGTTTCTTAGACTAGATTAAAGAGACCTATTCTCTTGTGGCTTGTGGTCATTTTATATAYGAAATTGTAATTTGGGGAGAGATTATGGAGTTGGGGTTGTGAATCTCCTATTTTGTATTTAGGATTTTGTAATTAATTGAGTATTTCCACTACTTATTTTAATTATTGTGACTGTTGAAAGATAGGCTACAACTCGCCCAACCCTAGTGGCACCTAGGGGCTGAGTGGGGGCATAACATATTTGCAACCATTGAAGTATGCAAATTCCGRGATCATTATTAAGTGAAGACATCATTCAGAAAGAACTTCTAATGTGAAGATATTTAATCAAGGATTTAGGACATTTGACCATGAATTTGAGGTTTCCAAGACTGTCGGCCAATCATTGCAGTAGATGAAACTTTTTTGAGAGGATCGTATCGAGGGATTCTCTTGGTTGCTAGCACATGAGATGCAAACAACCACCTAATAAACTCATCATGTATATTGCATCAAGAAATTCACCCAATAAGTTTGTGAAACTTTACTAGGGATTATTTTTGCAATAGCACAGTGTGGAAGATACTCCTTTTATCTGTCATATTCTTTATTGTCTAACATTTTTACCTTTTGTTTTGCTATAGCAGGAGGGCACCCTATTGCATGCAATACAAGAAGAGGCAAGAATCTCAAGTAGTGCCACTTGGTCCTAAGAGACTAAAAAGGTAGCACAAAATTCTTGCTAAAAAGGAAACCATGGCTGAACAGCCTGCAAATGCAAATTATGAAGAGGTAGCATTACCGTAGGGAAGAAATCGAGCTATCAAAGATTATGTTATACCTGTGCTACATCATTTGCRTCCAGGTATTGTCAGATCAGAAATTTAGGCAGCTCACTTCGAACTCAAGCTTGTAATGTTCCAGATGCTACAGACAGTACGCTAATTTAGTGGGACACTAGTAGAGGATCCCCATTTACATTTAGGACTCTTCCTGGAGGTAAGTGATTCATTTTAATTACAAGGAGTTCCTCAAGAAACATTACACATGAAGTTATTCCATTTTCTTTCAGGGACCATCACTAGACTGGTTGAATTCATTACCTCCCAATTAGTTATTTCTTAGAATGATCTTGCTGAAAATTCCTAAATGAAATACTTTCCTCCTATGAAAATAGCCAAATTGAGAAATGACATAACATCTTTTCAATAGCTTGGAGATGAATCACTATACAAAACATGGGAGTGATTTAAAGAACTGTTAAGGAAGTGCCTCATCATGGCATTCAATATTAGGTTCAAATAGAAACATTTTTCAATGAATTGAATGCTCAAACAAGGATCATGGTGAATGCTTCAACAAATAGAGCTAACCAAAATGTATGATGAAGCATATCAAATCTTGGAGGGATAGCCAATAATAACTTTAGATGACCATCCAACAGAGCCAACACAGMTAGAAGAGTGGCTGGAATACATGAAGTTGATGTTGTGACAGCATTARTTGCAGATGTAGCCCCATTAGCTAACATAATTAAAAAGATGCAGGCATCTCTCCTAGAGCAAAGTGGGGTAACATGCGTATAATGTGGGAAAGGTCATGCTTTTGACAAATGCCCTTCCAATCTAGAATCTATGTGCTACATAGGGAACTTTGGTAAGAACAACAACCCCTACTCTAACACATAGAATTTAGGACGAAGGCAGCACCCCAACTTCTCATAGAGCAACCAAATAGGAGAATCTTCAATGCTGCAGCAGAACAAACCAACAAATCCACCAGATTTCTAGCAAGGGCAACAATAGAGATCACAACCTAATGAACATCCAAACCATGGAGAACATACTGAAGGAACTTATGGCAAAAAATAATTTCATGGACACCATTATCCAGAATCAAGCAGTATCTTTGAGGAATCTAGAAACACTAGTTAGACAACTTGCAACAGTATTAAGCTTCAGGCCACCTAGGACACTACCAGCGATACTAAGAATCCAGGAAGGGATGGAAAGGAGCAATTCAAGGCCATTACTATAAAAAGCAGGAAGCAGTTGGAAGGACCACTACCCAAGGCCAAGAAGCAACCAAAAATAACTCCAAATCAAGAGAAAGGATGAGGACCAACTAACGGAGCAGAATGTTGTAGCAAAACCATAGCAACCTAGACCAAAGGAAGAGAAACCATCCCCATCTTTTCCTCAAAGACTCTAAAAGAAACAACAAGACCAGCAATTCAGCAAGTTTTTAGATATCCTTATGTAGTTACATATTAACATACCTCTCATTGAAGCTTTGTCGCAAATGCCAAATTATGTCAAGTTCATGAAGGATATCCTATCCAAGAGAAGAAGACTGGGTGAATTTGAAATAGTTGCTCTAACAAAAAAGTGCACTTCAATATTACAAAACAAGTTGCCCCCAAAGTTGAAAAATCTAGGCAGCTTCACCATTCTTTGTTAGAATAGAAAGTTATATTGTGGTAGGGCGCGATTTAGGAGCCAACATCAACCTCATGCCAATGTCCATATTTCAACAACTCGGAATAGGTAAAGTACAACCCATAATAGTTACATAGCAACTTGCAGATAGAACATCTACCTATCCTAAAGGAAAGATAGAAGATGTTTAGTTCAAGTAGACAAAATTTATTTTTCCAGTGGACTTCATCTTCTTGGATTACGAAGTAGACAATGAGGTGCCTATCATTTTGGAAAGCCCATTTCTTGCCACATGAAGAATTATCGTCAATGTGTAAAAGGGAGAGTTAACCAAGCGAGTCCATGATCAAGAGGTCACATTTAATGTACTTCAAGTAATGAAGTTCCCAGATGAAATAGAAGAATGCTCTTCTATCAGGATTATGGAAGATGCAATARCAGACAAATTATTGGAATGTTGTAGCACCAATGAGTCTTATGATACAACATTTGAAGAAAAGAATGAACCTGAAGGGAATACTGAAGAAATTATGGCCATCAATAAAGGGTCAAAAGCTACCACATTTTACACACAGTTCGAACCCCTGGAATGAACGAAAGGAAATAGGAAACCACTCAAACCATCAATAGAAAACCTACTTCCCTCCCATTTCAAATATGTTTATTTAGGTGACCAAGCTACCTTGCTAGTGATCATTTCAGCTACATCAAATGAGGAGAAGGAGCAAAGTCTTCTACCAATTCTGAAAAGAGACAAGAAAGCATTTGGATGGACATCAAGGGGGTTAGGCCGGCAATTTGCATGCATAAGATAATCCTGGAAGAATGCTACAGCAACTCAATCGAACAACAACGTTGATTGAATCCCATCATGAAGGAGGTGGTGAAAAATGAGATTATCAAGTGGCTAGACATAGGCATCATCCTTCTAATTTAAGATAGTCAATAGGTCAGCCGAGTGCAATGGGTGCACAAGAAGAGAGGTATCACCGTCATCACTAGTGAAAAGGATGAATTGGTTCCCTCTCGAATAGTGATCGGATAGAGAGTATGCATGGATTACATAAAACTCAACAAAGCCACTCTGAAGGATCATTCTTCTCTGCCATTCATTGATCAAATATTGGATAGGTTAGCTGGAAAAGATTACTCTTGCTTTTTAGATAGATATTCCGATTACAACTAAATTGTTGTAGCACCAGAAGATCAAGAGAAGACAACTTTCACTTATCCTTATGTCACCTTTGCCTTTAGAAGGATGTCATTTGGTCTATGTAATGGTCCAGCAACATTCCAAAGGTGTTTGATCGTCATTTTCACTAACATGGTGAAAGATACTTTGAAAATCTTTATGGACGATTTTTCTTTATTTGGAGAAAATTTGAAATGTGTTTGAAGAACTTGGATAGGGTGTTGGAGATATGTAAAGAAACAAACTTRGTTTTGAATTGAGAGAAATGCCATTTCATGGTACAAGAAGGGATTGTTTTAGGATACTGAGTTTCAAGAGAYGGATTAAAAGTTAACAAGCCAAAATTTCAAGTGATTCAGAGGTTACCTCCTCCAACAACCGTCAAGGGAATTAGAAGTTTGTTGGCTTTTTGATTTCAATGAAGAATGCCATGAAACCTTCAACATGATCAAAGCCACCCTTGTTTCAGCTCCAATCATCACGACACCTCACTTGATATTAGCATTTCATTTTTTCCTTTTCATCAACTTAAAAAGTTCCATTGACCAAGAACGGTTCAAAGGAATGAAGCCTATTACAATGTGTAGTACACTAATTCTTCTGTTTTTCCTTTAAAATGTTAACCATAATCGTCTAATATTTTTGGCATAATACATCCAAGGAGTAATATTCCTTGAAGATGAAAGGTTAACCGATATGAGACAAAGTAAAAAGCAAACAAATACTAGGAAGTGTTCTTTTTTTTTTTTTTTTTTCCTTTATTGTTTCTTGCAATGAAGAACAAATGCACAAAGAATGAAAAAGATCAGAAGTGGGCAGTCTGGATTAGGAAACACAAACCTATACAAGATTCTCTGTTTAATTCAAACTCTCTTMAAAGATTGTAAACGGCTGATGCGATTATCCATGACAGGATAAAGGCTTATATAAATCTAACTATGTGATCAGAAGCATTATATTTCACAAGCTTAATCTCATATTTTTACTATTATGCGCTACAATTCAAAAATCTTCACAGGATCTGTTAAGTATAAATAAAAGATAAACAATGTAAAGTGGACGCCATCTCTCTCCAGCAGACAAATAATTGACATGAATCGGAAGAGTTCTTTTCTGGTAAGCAGTATTTGGCAAAACTTTGACCATGCCCGAGGAAAAAAAAAAAATTAAACAGAAATTATCTCCACTAACAACAAATAACCTGAGGCATGCATATCAGGAAAATAAAAGAATTCAAATTGACAGATACGCCAATAACTCTATCTAATGCTCCTTTCATCCAACACCAGGCAAGCAAATATCATATACAATCTTCAATTCACCAGTCTGACAAAGTTCATTACAGGAGAAAATTTGCCAAAAGTAACCTGGTTCGTCAAAAAATCGGAGCTCGCGTTTACTGTACTAAAAATGATCCTCAGGTGACCTCTGAAAATTTTGTACCGTCCTTGGATCCACGAAAAAAATTCAAATGGAGTGAGGAAGAGGGTAGTCTGAGAARTTGGGAAAGGCAGCATGGAAGGGGAAAGTTAAAGCGCGGTGAAGGAGGGAGGCACCCTCGCAAATCCCAAGTCTAAAGCTGAAACGACGAAGTTTCAGTTCTTCTTTTTCCTCTTTAAGAATAATATAAGAATTATTTAGTTTTTTTCCCCTATTTCCCCTTTTAAGAATATAAAAACTGAAACCATAATTATTTAGTTATTTAATAAAGAATTAATTTTATAATTACAAATTATTGTAAATTAAGAAAATGAGATTAAAAAGACTATAGGTACAATTCATATAATTTACATAGTTAAAGTCTCTTTCTCCTTTAATTAAGGAGAATAAATAAAAAATACAAAAATTATTTACTATAATTAAAAAATATTATAAAAACAATCAATACTATCAATTTCTATTATTGCTGCATTGATTTTGTTTCACTTCACGAGAATTCAGGAACTATTTCATAATCATTTAATTTGTACATTTTGAACCTACAATATCTATAAATCAATTAATTCAGTTACTATATAACTCATAATTTGTGCACCATATTAAAAATTCAGCGGTTTTGATTTATTCWTTAAATTGAGAAGGGCCAAGATTTAAAATTTGAAATTCATCTAACATAATTAGTCATTCAACCGTAGATACATTTCATATGTATGATAATCCATTCATGATAAATCAATATGTGGTAATCCATTCAATGATTACTTCATTCATTTTATTTGTATAATAATTAAAATTATACAAGTTAAATTTGAATACAATCTGAATACATTAACCCTTCCATCGAATTAATTAATTTCTAAATTAAGATAGCAAATTTATATTCTCAAGACGAATTAGGGACAAAATTGATTTTTAGGATTTTTGCATTAATTTTTTTATACACTAATTATATATGTCCATGATTTAGGACCCATTTGAAAGGGATATATTCTCTCCCAAAATTATTTTCTTACAAATTTTAGTCGTCAAATTCGTCTCTAGTCCCTAATTTTGTACCAATTTGAGACGAACAAATCCGTCACAAAAATTAGAGACAGATTAGGGAGGGCTGGTTCCTAAATGTTTTTTATTTTCTTTAATCTTTTCGGTCCTTGATCCTTCCCTAATTTGAAGTATTTTGATAAGGATATAATCAGTCCAAAAAATTGGGGACAGATTTGGGAATAATTTTTTAGAAGGTTTGTTATATAATTTTTTAGGTTTTTATTTGGTAAATCCGTCCCTAATGCGTTTCAAAATTGGGGACTAATTAGAGATGTTTTATTTTTTGTCATTACCGTCCCAAATTAGGGAAGGATTAGGGACGGATTGTATCCATCCCTAATTTTGGAACATATTAGGGATGATTTTTCTTTCTCGCTAATTTAAGAAAGGATTTGAGATATATTTTTTAGAAAAGAATTTTATCTGTTTCAAATTTTAGTTCCAAAATGAAGATTTACTAGCATTATGACTTGATGCATATATAGTGCAATAGGGAGTATTTGAAAAATAAAAAAATGCTGCGTTATAATTAGAAGAGGATGCTAGGACAAGTCGCGTTAAAATCAAAAGTGACAAAAAAAAAAAAAGAAAAGAAAACCAATCAGATAAAAAAAAAAAAAACCTAGCATTATATATATAGTGTCTCACAGTGGTGACTTTTAGGATCAACCATGCACTTGAGGATTGCTCTTGTACATAACTTAACGTTGTGTATTTAAGTTTTATAGATTTAATTTGAACAATTTCCAAATTCAGAATGAAATTGCAGAGATTTAGGACACAGGAATCAAAATTATATAGAATCATTAAGCCGCGCCTGCAAAATGCATGATGCATCTAGCTGTAACAATTAGACGATCAATAAGTGCGAAAAGATAATGAAGAAGCATACAAAGAGAAGAAACAAATTCCTCCGTATCACTTTACTCTTTTCTTTTCCTTAAAAAAAAAAAAACCAAAATTCACATAAAAGTAACTCTAGCTTAAATTATCTAGCATTATGTACAAACTTTCCTCTGCTCATGTTGAAAAAGGACTATCTTTCTTACTATCTATCTACTTCCTTCATTTGTACTAAAAGGAAACACGATAATCAAATTATAAAAGCAAACGCTTGAAGAAGATTCGCCAGGTCAAGATCTAATCAGGAATTCAGTGACCAATCAAAATTTTGGTAAACAATATTTAGAGGGTCAGAATCACCCAAAAGATGCATCAATAGACCTGCTTTTCTGGCATCTAAGTAATTGAGGATCCATTTGAGGAGCTCCTTTCCTTGGCCAAAATCTGCACCATACCTACAAAATTAAACAAAATGTAACAGAAAGTACATGGAAGTTCTGCAACATTTTGATGTTTGAAATGCCTATAGGTTACTAAAAAGTATCATCGAACCTTGAGTTTGAAGATACTAGGAAAGAAATTATGTAACGTAATGACTCACCACTTGATCATCCGGGATAAATAAACAGTCCTCTTGGCAAGATCGACCTGCATTGCATCATCCCTCTGGAAAAATTCCCTTGCAGCATATCTCAACTCCGATTCAACGCCTTGGGAACTGAAAAATTTGACTGCAGGGCTTGATCTTGTTGCATTGCATAGCCCAAAATGAATCAACTGATTAACTCTGGGGAGAGAGAGCTGATAAGACATTTAAAGAAAAAAAGGACAAGTCTCTACCATGTCAGTTTCTTTCAATGACAAATTTAAGATGTTAATCTCTAAGTGTCATTTCTATTCAAACATAAGGAGTTTTTACTGCAAGATGGCATAAACCAGATTATGTTAGTGAACTATCAAATATCAAAAGCTCATGTAAGCAGCATGTTGAAATAAAAACCATAAGCAGCAAGCTGAAATATACTGGAAAGGGAGTTGTAATAAAATGATACGAGAGTTTTTAGTAGATAAAAGTTTTTTGATCTCAAAAAGCATAGCAAGTTTATTTACCTCTAGACGCTTGTCTCCACGACCAAAAGGTTTGACAAGCGAGAAAGGTGCTCTTTGATTGCATCTAAGAATTCCGTTTCTTATTGCAGATAGGGAATAGGGATATCCCCCAATTACATACTGGAAGTCAGAAACAAATGACCTTCTATCAATCATCCCTCCAGGATGACCAATCCTAATTACCGCATGTATGGCCATCGCATTGTAAAGGTTCAAGAAGAAGGAYAGCTTCGATTCAGCTGAAAGTGTCATGATGCTAACCCTTTGCAGATCCTGAACTAATTTTAGATATCTGAAACCAAAAAATAAATWAATTAATTAATAAAGGTGATAAACAGATTCGGCAGTAGATTATGTGTAATTAGTATAGAAACAAGACTCAGAAAAATAAAAAATGCAGATTATACAGAGTGGAAGCAGATAAAATCATTAGCAACTTATTCTCAAGCCTAACTGTCCATATGTCCACGAGAACTCAGTGGACATTGTGCTGTTATCCTGGTGCATAGAAGAATAGCATAAACTAATCTTTAAAGTCCCAGGAGCATCATGGAACTTATATCTTGATGGGGCAAAGAATCAGAGATTCCATAATGGATCTACAGCTACTTAATGATTTTGAGCACATGCAGTTGTACTTGGCTAATGAGTTAACCCAGAAAAGTAAAGAGTGCTGCCTACGGACATTTGCCAAGTTTTACTCTGTATCTCAAATTAATAGTAATTACCAATAAAAATCCAAATAATGTCTAAATGATCAATATACAAACTAGTCGGCCTACTAGCTACTAATCAGCCGGGAATCACTTATTTTGAAATGTTTCATTTGCAGGATTTCATGTACTAAAAGGAAGTCTTCATTAGTAAAGATATATTTACATTTAATAGGAAATACAATAATAAGAATATATTACAAGATGACCTCTTGACAAAATAACGACACAATAAAAATTCATYCTGGTGCCATTAAAGGATCAACTGATAGTTGACCCGAATTCAGCAATAGAAAGAAATAGAACTATCTCATTAATCTTGTGTTATAGATCACTCTCAAAGCATATAAAGATAGCACTGCATTATTTAAGATATGAACACTTATCACTTAAATCAGAAGTAAAATGGCAGATTACCTCCGGAATTCTTCACTATTGCTGATCCCGGCATAATCAACATGGCAGCGATCATCAGAGGYATAAGCCTCGAGGATTGCACTCATTATCTTTGTCAAACTTTGACCTAGAATAGCAGCATCCTTGGGCTCACTGTCGTTTGTGGATCCTCGGAAGTTATAGCACTTTGGGATGAAAGATTCATGCTCAAGGAAACGATAGAAGCTTTTTCCATCCTCAAATTCATTTTCTCTGGGAATATGCAATTAGGAAGCAAAGAAAAAGAAGTTGATCATCTTTTGGAGCTAAAAGAATATTAGTGGATATATTGTGTTGATCATCATTTATCAGAGGACAGAGGTATAGTCTTACCCAAACACATGATGGATGAAGTGTTTTCGTGCTAGTTGCTTCCCCATCTCAACTGCCTAAATAAATGCAAGCAGAAGTCTGTAACTCAGGCATGTTGTTACTTTAAAAAGTTAAACACGAAAGATTGGCAGACTATCAACATTCAGAGACCAAGAATGAAAATATTTGGCAGAGGCAAATTAACATCTCCAGTAGACAAAAAGGAATAAAAACTTGTCTGTTTAGAAGTACTTTTGTAGAACTTCAAGTGATACGATCAAACACAAACTATTTCTAGAGCTCAAAATCCAGTTTGTATTACATTTACAAGTTTTTATTTATTTTATATTTTATTTACTTTGAACTTCAAGTGATCTACCTTCAACAGAAGYTGAATAACTAACATGAGACACGTTTTGATCACATCATTTGTAGCATCTAGCTAGGTCTAGATGAGCTTGTTAAGATTCCCGCCGTGATRATATGATTAGTGTTTCCTCATCAGGGGTTAGATTAAAAGGTTTTGGAAAATCTAAAAGTCGAAATAGTGTACAAGTTCACAGTTCAAATCTAAAGTAAGTTAAGAGTCCAGCATTTTCCATTAGACTTCTTCACAGTAATAATGCCAAAAAGTGCACACACATATCATATGGTACATTTTATGGACTAAAATTGAAATTAAAGATTTTGGTTTTATTTATGGGGGTTAAGACTCATGAAGGTTAAAAGTGATCAATTTGTCCCAAACTAGAGAGAGAGAGAGAGAGAGAGAGAGAGAGAGACAGCTATAGAGTTTATTTAAAAGAAATCAATTTCTCAAAGTAAATATAAATGTCGCCTAAGCAAGCAACAAATATCCTTTCACTGTCAGAAGTAGTCTTTTGAGAACTCAAATTGAAGTGATCAGATAGAATTAGTTCCAGGAGTGCAAGATTGGTATTATTACTTATACCTTTTATTTTTTGATTTTGTTCATGTGTGAGAAGATATTATAGTCAATCACCGGAAGCTAGTTTTAGTGCTTGAGATCATTTAGGAGATTATTAATATGGCTTCTGCTATCCCTACTTGCCTGCATTTCTCTACTCTTTCTCTATAATGGCATTTACGAAAACAACCAGGAATAATAAAATATTAAATAATAATGAATTCAAAAAGAGAATCAAATTGTTCAACTGATGAACTGAAAACAAGAAAACATTTCATGGATTTGTCTCCTATTAAAGCAGGAATTCCCTCAGATGCTGTCCTGGATATGATACCCTCACAAAAGAAATATGAAGATTTCACTTGTACTCTTGAGGTTTAAAAGAAAATCCACATCTATAGAAACCCTTTGATTTATGTCTGTACGGAGTACATTAGCAGGTTTCAATCAGAGTTAACGGATCTCATTAAACAACTAAATCTCAAAAAATAATAAATTTCAAGTCATTAACTCATTAAAGAATCATGTTAAAAGGTGTTCTATCTACAAATTAAAATAAAAACAGATATAATTACTTTTAATCCCCTGCACAAGTCTAAGCCTAATAGAGAAAAGGGCATCTAGTAGCTTAGATCTTTTTATTTATTTATTTATTTATTTCTCTTTTTGCCCCAAGGAAAGCAAGTCCCATTTTACCAAACTTCTCCTGTTGGAATATATATTTCATCTCAATGGTCTATTCTCTCACTCTGCGTAGATTTTTATGTATCATAACATAGATCTGGTGCTCTCTCTCTCTCTCTCTCTCTCTCTTAATTCTGATTACATTAATCATGATTCATGAACAAMAAGAAATTTCAAGCAATACATTTTTTCGATTTACTGAGAGAACCGTAAGAAACGACCAACCACAAAGATGAGGAAAAAAATTAAAACGAAAGAGTAACTCACTGACTTGCTCTTGCTTCAGTAATTTATGGGAATTGGGTCAGAGTTCAGAAGCGAACCTCAYTTCCCCAAGAAACATAAAATATACCTAGCTGCTTTGGTAAATGGTCTGGGAGGCATTCACATTGTTGCTATTTTCCTTAAAAAATAATTTATCCATCTCGAAAATATTTTTTTTCCAAATTATTTGTTATGATAGAAAATTAATACATTATTTATTTTTTTAAATTTATATTTACTCAACTTTTATCGATTAAATAACATCAATTATAAGTATCAATGTTAGTCTTCTATATGCATTAACAACTCTAAAATATCTTACTTTAACTTAGTCTTTTATACTTCTAACTACCTGATCGATAATTTTTCTAATCCATATGCACACTCCTAATAAAGCAAATATTTCAAAATGAAGGTATACAATGTTGTATACAATGTTAAGTAATCTAATATATCTTGAATCTTYATGAAATGAGATAATTAGGAATTTAAATTAGGTGCATACGTCATTTTTAAAATTCTTTTAAAAATTAAAAATTTAGAATTTTTAATATAATGTTTTTATTTGCAGTGGTGCTAATAAGCAAAAGCTATTTTGGAAAAGCACCTTCAGTTGCTTCTTCCCCCCCCAAAAAAAAAAAAAAAAAAAATTAAAAAAGTTTGTTTGAAAATCAATTAAGAACCGCTCAGAATACTTTCTAAATTAATAAAACTAAAAAATGATTTATTTTAAAGTTTCAAAAACACGTACATAATAGATATAATAGCAATGTATACTATTGTAAAAGGAACATTCAATTCCTTTCTTAGGCGCTCCGAAAGATGTTCTCGAATATATTATCAAAATAGATATTATTAAACTAACCTATCAAAGTTAATTGCCTACGCGCACATCTAATACTATCAACTGATTAATTTGAAAAGAAAAACAAATTAGGTCAACTAATTGCAGTAATTTCGAAACCGCGTGGCATCATTATCACTCACTAGCCTCGAAAATAATTGGTCGGACGGCGTCAGATGGACTACAACAGTACTATAGTAATAGTACATGGAGAAGGCCATCAATTCATAAGTAAACGCACTTGACACGGACTAGTAAGGGAACTATTCAACTTTTCCCAACTTGAGGTTAAAATGAAAACTTTCACCCCATCTTTTTCTCTACTATAAATATTTTTTTATCCATAATTAAATAATATACAACTTGAGGTTAATGACTCAAGATTACAAGTGGCTCGAAAAGACTTCAAATCTCCTACCAAACAATTAAGACATGACGAACAGTAGTTTTGCTCATTCAAATTGAATTCTTTTAATCTCAAGTGTTCGACTTAGTCAAATTGATTTGGAAAATAGTATAAAATTCAATCATTTATTCTATCAAAAGAATCAACCAAACACCAGCCCAAAGGTGGTTGATTTTCATTTCCACTCTTCCTAAAGTTGACTTGTGAATTCCTCCGAACATCCCAAAACCGCATGGCCAATACTAATAAATACATTTCATAAAAATATATGATTTTATGTAATGCGTTTATTCATTAAACTACGTCAATATTTTGAGCCAAATAATATTAGGAGGATTGTTGTTGCATGGGTAAATGTGACTTGACCTACTAAAATATTAGTAGTAGTACTAAAAGAAGAAGTGCAGAGGAAGTTGATACTACTACTACTTCGTTTAWCAAGTGTTCTCCATGATTCCCGCAACAAAATGATGACTCTTCCCTTATTAATTACCCCTCATTTCTTATTACTCTCATCGCTGTGAGATTTTGCACCAAATAAATACTTAACAATCGGCCTTCAACTTCATCAGTATGAAATAAATGCCAAAAGGTGAGTTCAAGTCCAAGATGCCTTGTTAGAGTATATGTCTAGTCATTAATAAAGAGCGATTTGGTCATCCCCTAACGGCTTAGATATGGAATCAAGCACCTTACTACAAGCGAGTACCGTTGAGAAAAAGAATTTCTAAATTTCTCTATTACTTCAAGAGTACTTGGCCAGTGGGATCAAAGTGCAAAAGTTTCCAACTGGTTGACATTGACATTTGTATTGGTCTATTTGATGACCCACCAATAGGTTGACATTTTTTTTAATATCATTGAAAATTCTTAAATTCAAGATTAAAAATGTAAAAATCAAAGACATTACGTACGCACCTTTCCCCTGCTGCAGTCCACATGATGCATCAAGACTTCCACAAGCTCAGCTCCAGAGAAACAATTCTTGACAATTTTCATCTTCATCAAACGATCCTGAATGGGCAATCTCTGCCGCACAACTCTAACAACCTGCACCATTTCATCCATCCGTTCCTCTTCCGGATCATCAAAACCGTACGCGGGCGGTGCCGGAGCGTCCGGAGGACTTTTTCCGGCCAACATCTCCTCCAGTTTCTTATCCAGCATCCCACTATTCCTCAACGAATTCAATGCTACAAGGCCTCCAATTAACTTGTCATTGAAAAATATTTGTGGCGTACTTGCATTTCCAGTCCTTTCAATCAATTCCTTCTCCCTCATTGGATACACGTCTATATTTATCTCTACATAGTTCAGCTTCCTCTCYCGTAGAAATAATCGAACAGCACTGCAATCCCTGCAATTTGATCTTGAGAAAAAGCTTACACGTCCGAGTAACTTCTTTTCCTCTTTCCTTTCTGGCTTCAAGTTTACTATTACCTTTAATCCGGAAAGGTCAAACTCTGTCACATATGATTCTGATTTAATTTTGTCATCCGCATATGCATTTAAGCTGCTGTTTTCCTTCATTGAGGATATACGCTTTGTGATGGCCGCGGAAAGACTGTTGCTTTTTCCGCGAAAGAATTTCCCGATAGCCGGCATGTCGAACTGGGAGCTTTCCGGCACCGATTGCGTCCGATCAAGTTCACGTGGTTGTTCAGGAGAGCACGTGCGATCCACCCCAGGTGGCGCCTCTGGCCTTGGAAGCTGGGAATGTGGCTTAATCATCTCTAATAACGACAGGGCCTTGTTAGGAGTATCAGAAACAGAAATGGCATCATTGTCATTGACTTGTGTTTTTTCCTCCCCGTGATCATCGCACTGATTTGAATAGTTGTCAACGAATTTCGGAATTTCCTCGTGAACGTATCTTTTCGCAGCGTCTTTTTCTTCGGATATCAATAAACCGTCTCCTAAGCTTTTCTTCATCTCGTCCTCTCCGGAAACATTTCTATTCTCCTTCAGCTGATCATCGGAGGTGGATTGGCTAATATTTTGGTCATGGAGGGTGCCGTTTTTTCCTCTGGTTGATAAATTCATTTTCTTTTTTTGGATTCTTCTGGGGGGAAGAAAGGGAAAAATTGGAAGTATCTAAGGGAAGGAGATCTTTTGTTATTCAAATGGATTAAGATAAGAGCATAAAAGATGCAGAGGGAAAAAAAAAAGGAAAAGAAGACAAAGAGCTGATGARATTCGGAAGAGAGAGAGGAAAATGTTGGAGGGAAGAGAATCGGAGTGCTATGAAGGGAACTGAGTACTTGTGAATGGATCCTTGGAAGAGTTTACTTATAAAGGAACAATTGCAAGGGAAAATATGAAGAAAGAAGTGGTCAAAAGTTGGTTAAATATATGAGTGAGAGATTCACTAGGCAACCGGCGAATAAGGTTTTGCCGTCCTCCCGGCCCAATTTGCTTTCTCTTGATTTTATTAAACATTCTTTTTTCTTTCTTGTCTTTCTAACTATTCCTAAAGGAATAATATGTTAAGGTCTCTTAGGCTGCGTTTTATTTATACATATTTCAATGTTTTGTGTATTGTTGATAGTTATCTTTATTTATACATGTCATTTCATTCTTGAGAACTATTTCTGAAAATGAAAATTTAGAAGAAAATAATTGAGCTTGATAGAAAATTATTTTAATTATTTTTAATTAAATTATTAGTGTGTGTAAATTAAAATTAAATAAAAAATTAAGTATCGTTTAGATGATTAGAATTTTCTTTTTTTTTTTTGAATAATTATGAAACACAAGACATGTTTTTGATGTTTTGGTGACAGAGAATATGTTGACTGAAAACGTGCAAAACAATAACCCTCTTTGATGTGATCAAGAGGAAGTTGTGCAGATGAAGCAGGCCACAATCTCTTGTTTCGAAAAGATTTAACACTAATTTCTCGTTGTTTTTAATTTTCAATACAATTTTTTTTGAAAACACATTTTTTTGAATAAGAAAGAGAACACATTTCGTATCATCAAATACGGCTCGAAACTGTTTATACTTATCTCTCGTTTGTAAAATAATAAGAAAATAAGAGGAATACGAAATAATTGTATTAATCTTAAAAACTTGATAAGACAAGTATCACAATCTCTGCAATATTCTTGTGGCAAGAACTCACTCAATCCTTTGATTCTTCTCTTTARAATTTGTCGAGTACTTCRCAGCTTGATCTCGAGATTTGAAAGAGATATGGTGCTCTTTCTTCTAAACTTCTCTCAATGTTGGACCTTGATATGAATTTTTGGACCTCTTATTCTTATCTTTTGGCATTTATTTGTAGGCAATACGAATTGATTTGATTGATCGAAGTCACACTTAGGAGCGATGTGACATTAGTTGGCTAGCCCAATCCATCATTAATCTCTATTGGTTGAATCTTGTTATCCTTGACATATGTCATTATTTTATTAGTTGACATATCATATACTTTCTAATTTATTGAGAATATTTAAAATTGACTTTTAATTATTTAAATAGATTATAAAAATTTATTTTAAAAAAATTTCTCTATCTACAAATTGCTCTTGAAATTTCGCCACGCACAAAATAGATTTTTGAGTGGACAAGTTCTAACTCAATTTACACCATTTCGATCAACATTGCAAGTTCAACAAGTTGATTTTTTTCTTAGATCATTTTTAAGATATTTGAGCCCATTCATTCTTCAAATAGTGAGCCGTTTTCTTTTCTTCAAAATTTCTTAGATTTGCCCCCTTTCTTTCAATTTGTTGAGCTTCCTTTTTTTTCAATTCTTTGGGTCATTCTACTTCCTCCGTTCTTGTGTTGAAACTTACTTAATCTAATTTCAAATAATCAAAATCATAACCTAAATGTATTAATAAACTACATATTAAAATTGTGATAAGATTTACTTTATAATCCTAACATACTCTTTTTTTTTTCCTATATATATATATATCCCAATTATATTAACTTCTTCCCTTTCACTTTTCTTTGCATTACCATATTGGTAAATCGTCTTATATCTTTTATTTCTTTTTACTTTAGTAAATCACCTCATTATTGCTTACGTAAGTCCGTTGATGTAACATGTGTTCTTGCACTAAAAGATGTTCGAGAGACTTTAACAAGAGATGTTGAAAAAACGATAAAAGAAAGGTAAACTTCCATCAACACACCTTTTGTTTTTTTTTTTTTTTTTTTTTTGGGGCAAGACTCGAATTTTTTTCTTTTGCTTCGTGGTGGGGGAATTTATGGCCCAAAACATCTTGCCCATACCCCTTTTACTGGCCCCATTCTCCCTTGTTTTCTTCTCCGCAAACTTGCTGAGGTCAGGCCCAAACTCCGACAGCCCATGCCTTCAGTCACCACACGTCATGGGCCAGGAGAAAGTGCCCCAATACTGGCGACCCATCCCTTTTTCAGCTTGCTTAATGGGCCAAGCAAAGGTGGCCCAGACCCGGACCAAACCCGGACCCTGCAGCTCATTTGACGGCCCGTTTCCTCTGCTTGTCATTGTCTTCGTCGCCGGTGGAAGAATCACAATGACTTCCAGCTGCAACAGTGGCCACCCAATCCTCTGCCTTCTGTTCTKYAGTGGTCACCGACTTCCGATAACAACTTCCGAAGGTTCGCACCAGCGAAGCATGCACCGGCAACCTAGAAAGATTTCTGCCTCCTGATCTTCTCCGATCTGTAGCGGCGAAGATTTCAGAGGCTCTTCACAGCGACGGCCATGGCGGAGGGTGGCGAGCAGCCAGGAAGACGACCAAAACAGCTCTTCTGTCTTCTTCATCTTTTTTGAATCGGTGATGGCCACGACGGGCCAGACACATCTCGAGCGGCGACGAGCAGCAGCGACAACCCCTTTTTGTCTCTGGATCTTCCTTCTTCTGGTCTTAGCTCACTCTCGCCTTCCATTTTCGGTGAGCCACAACGAAGGCTTCGAGTTGCAGTGGTGGGCAGCAACGTAGACGGCAACCAGAGCAATTCCTCTGACTTCTGATCTCTCCGAGCTATGACGGTGGGTTTCCATCTTGCTAGCCTTTGCACCCAACAGATTGTCTTCTATAAGCATGGTTCTTTCATCCTCAAGAAAACCCTTGACCATTCTGATCTGAACGCGATGGCCACACCTTTTGTTTACAGAAYTGCAGCGGTGATTACCACAACCGACTTCATGAGATGGCAAGCTTGTATCCCTTCTGTTTCTGCCACTCAAATTTCTTCAGTTTTGACGGAGGGAAAGAGGAGTTAGAGATTTGGTCAGGAAAGAAGAGAGTGAGAAGTCGAGATTTGATAGCTCCGAGTGCAAGGCTTGCGCTTCTTTCTACCCACTGGGAGGAGATTGCAGAATCGTCGAGAGGTCTGTTCCTTCTCCAGCTTCTTGTGGWCTTTGCCTTGCCACCTGTGAGGACTGCTTTCAAAGTAGATGAGAGAGTTGTGGCTTGTACAGCCGCTGCAGAGAAAACAGACCTATGCCAGAAAGCCATACCYAGAAAACATGCTTGCATGCAACAAATTTTCACTAAGGCACCCGGGTCGGATTTTTGTTGCCTTTCCGGGAGCTTGAGAAAGTCAAGGCCCAACTTCTTTCCTTTGTTTGAGTTGGACTGGCTTGAACATAAGATCAAGTGGGCTCGATTAATACGAAAACAATGAAGATCGGGCCTATGGATTTGAATCCTTTTGGTTTTTCCTTTGGGCTTTTAGCTGATACTTTAATTGGAAGACCAGCTTACTTCTTTCGTTTCCTTCTTTTTTTTTTTTTTTTTTGCATTTTCTGATGAAATTTGAATCTTTAGTACAATTCATATATTCTAGATAGACCAAGAACTGAAAAGCCATTAGTCTCTTTTTTTTTTTTTTTTTTTGCATTTTCTGGACTCTTTCCATCAGTTTTTTCCTTTTTTTTTTTTTTCTAAACTCCTTCCGTATTCGTTTTTTTAATTGCCTTTCAAATAGCCTTTTTCTTTTCTTTTTCTTTTTTTCCCTAACAAATTCAACCTCCTTTTAAAGGCTCAATATACTTACCCTTTGAAAAATTTGTTTAAAGTCGTGCAATTCAAAATCTCTAGCGAAATGGAGATCAAGGATTTTGAGAAGTTAAAGCCACACATCATTATTTCARATAATTGAAGGGGATCTTAATTTAAACCCATGACTTTGGACGTTTTTCCTGCGGCATCAAGATACCTAAATGCGAATTGAACTTCYAAYAAGGTAAATTTTTACATTGGTAAATGGTTGTCAACATGCTCCAAGAAAGTAGTTGACTCATCTTCCATCTCATCAACCTAAGAAATCTTGCTGTTGTTGATTCAAATCATGACGCAACCAATGCTCCAGAAATTTCTATCTTCCTTTTGCAGATTGCAACCTTGACAAGACTTCTTGGACTGCACCATCTTGAACTTTGGCAAGACTAGCTTCACACGGAATTTCTGGGAGTGGTTGTAAACTATTCTCGTAAAACATAAGAAGCTATTTCTTGAGATGAAAATATATGATGCCATCTACGCTACTTTGTTTACATATGATCGTTATAGCCATGTCATCCACGCCTTTTGCAAAATTTGGTCTCTATCAATGAACACATTCACATCTCGATTGACGAGTTATCTATTATGCTTTGGGACTTGAGGAGCCTTGGTGGTCTTCCTATTCATGGCTTATTTTACGATGAGGTAATCTCTCCCGTCAAGGAGCTTTATGAGATTGACGATAAAGGCAACTACCTACTTCCTAAATGTTGTAAGTTTCTCTTTTTTRCCTTTGGAAGACTTGCGAATGGTGACCCGCATGGAGTTTCATTCGATGATTGGGTCCAGTTTTAGGTTAAAGGGCTAAATAGGTATGCACCGCCTCCCCTAAGACTATATGTTGGAGAACTGCAGCAAAGCCAAGGACGTTGAACAATTCTATAGGCATCATGAATGGTACTTGTTTAACATTTGTGGAGGGGGAAAACGAACCCTTTGATGTACTCAGCATCCCAAAATCTTTGAGAAAGGAAGTAAACTTKGCTACATTTTTATCTTGTTAGATATGCAAATTTATTCTTCCAGGTAGAGAGATCAATTRCATTCACCCTAGCGTGTTTAAGATGGCTAGTCTTATGGCTCCTGGGCGAAAATTCTCACCAGCTATATCAATTTTGACGAGTATCTATAATGGCTTGAACAAGATCTCCCAGTCCTCGTTTCTGAAGGAGTGTTGTGTAACATTCCTAATTCATTACGTGTACACATGGATTGCTCAGTATTTTGCACCCATCACGAGAGTAATAGCTGCATTTCAACTGCAAGGATGAACAAGTTCCATGGAGAGAAGATGGCCAAATATTTCTTTATTTCGGTGGCATAAGTAATTTTCAGACATATGGATCCTTCTTCATGACATGTAATTGCATGACTGGTGACTTTGAGTGAACTTTGGCGGATGATGGGTCTCTATCATCGACTTGGTTTGATTATTTTGTCAGTTTATGTTCCAACTTCTTGACCGTTCAATAGGATTCCATGCATGTGATAGAGCCCTATAGTCCGCACAGATTCTACAGACAATTTGCATTTTGTCAAAATATTCCTGGTGACCTAAGAGAGAAATCTGACTCGTATACATTAGAGGATGTTGTTCGACTTTAGAAATTATCTACTCGCCTTAAGACATGCGCTCTTGTTGTACTTCCTACGAAGATGTCAAAACCACTTGCTATGAAAGAGTATAATAATTAGTGGGATTCTTGCTTAAGTGGAATTGCTAGAATTTCTTCTAAGGGAAAGAGTAGAGCGATCTCTAGTCCTCTAGACCTTCTTCTGGTTCTAAAGAAGCTGCAACTCTCCGAATGAACAATATATTATTGCGTCCCCTGCAACGAAATTTGAATATGGAGTTACAAGTTCTTTTACAGCTGGCAAGTAAGTTGATACCCTTTTTAATGAAAGTGGAAGGGTGAATGATACTAAGCAAAATCGACCATGGAATTGTCCTTTAAAGAAGAAGAAGAAGACATTGGGTGGTGCTACTACTTCTTCCGGCATTTTGCAAGGAGTACCTAGTTCGAGTATGTCTCCTCAAACTTCAGCATTTTATGTAAATACACCACTCTCAACATAAATATATTTAATTCTAGACTTCTTATAACTCTTTAATTTTTATAGTTAGAGGCACTTGAAAGTCTTTTGTATGCGGATGAAGTTTCTCTTCTTACGGACGAGATTGAGAGCGTCTTGCCTCAAATCGACTTGTGCGAGATTGACGATGATATTGCTCAATCTCCTATGATTACTTCGCCATTGATTAGCAATCTTGTAGGCGAATCAACTAGCATACATTTGGAGATAAATGGTCCACCTCTTCTTTCACCCAATGAAAGGGCAAGGCCTTCTCAAAGGCAATCTGTTACTTCTGCCATTTCTGAGTTCCATAGAGTTGATATTATAAAGAATGTTCAACGTCAATATCTTCAACTTTTGTGGCGCCAAGTTGYTGAGAAGTTTACTYGAACACCAATTGAATTCATCTCTGCTATTGAAGAAGAAGTGTGGATAGTATTTGAAGAGATCAAGAAGATGAACTCTATTGATCTTTTTACCTTTAAGGAGTACTTGGTTGACCTCTTTGAAGGAGCTCGCAACTATGATACTTTGAGGACTCTGCATGTGACTTGATGGCTAAGGAGGTGCATTCTAAGTYTCTTTCTAGAKCCAAGTCACAACTTATGGAGTTCAAGAGGAGCCACCAGACGACTTCTACAAAGATTGACAACTTACAAGGGGAACTCGACACTCTTGAGAAGAGGAAGAAGGAACTTCAAGCTACACTTGAGAAGAGTCGCGAAGAGTTGAAGAATGTGGATGTCATTCGTTCTGCCAAAAGAGACGAAGTTGCTGACATTGAAAACACCCATTTTCAATCTGACGAGGCCATGAAGAACTTTGAAAATATGAAGGAACTCCTCAAAGCAAATAAGCAAAAGATAGTTAATTTGCAATTCAATGTTTGAATGGACTTTTCATTTTATGSCCCCTACTTAAACATTTGTTTACATATTATGAATGAATAAATATGCATCTCTTCTTCCACTGTTGTTTATCTTTTATTTATAAATTGTTATTCAATTAAGGACTATTTACTTTATTATGTTATGACTGAACTTAGAAATCAACTTTCAAGCTGCCTATAGATCCTTTTAAAAAGAATCAAGTAAAAATGTAGTTTGAATATGTGAAAGAATTTTTAGGGAGAGCTGTATACAATTTAAACTCTTGCGAGCCAGGAGGATCCGTTATTACCAACTTGGACTTATTGGAGTGTTTTAGCAATTTCACAACATGTAACACTTTTGGTGGTTATTTTTCCCAGTTTTAGCTTGTGTAGGTTAGGAGCATCTGCGTGTACCAACTTGGACTTGTTGGAATGCTTTAGCAGTTTCACCACATGTAACACTTTTGGTGGGTGTTTTTCGTAGTTTTAACTCCTGCAGTTTAGGAGCATCTTAAATTTGTTTGAGACATTTCAACAGTTTTAACTCTTATCAAGGAGCATGTGTAGTTTATCCTAGCTTTTTGAAACTTTTTTGTTTTGCAATTTATCATTATAGCGCATCAAATACTTGCCATTGATGGGGCCAATGCTTAATCCATTTTTATCAACAAGCATGTATAAATCACTTGCAGAACATATGTACCATCTTACTTTGCTGTAAGCTTCTTTATCTATTGAGGATATATGATCAGCCTTCGAAGTGTGACCACCATGTCAACCATTTGAAAAGAACAAGGTAACACCCCCATATCATAACTGTCCTAATTCGGGAATGTCACTGACTTAATCCTCATATATTTAAAATTTCAGCGGAAGCTTTTGACAATAAAGGAATAAATTTTAAACTTTCAAAGAGTTCCTACACAAATAAAAGTTTAATTCACAGTGCGACTCTTGGGTATCAAAGCTTGCTCCTAAACAATCTCCATGCACTGTAACACCCCCAGATTAGGAACCTTATCCTAACCCGGGAATGTTACGTCATTCCACTCGTAAATAATCAACTACATTTAAAACTCAATATTTATTCAAAAATGAAGACAGCGGAAGCCTTTTTAAACCATTGAAAAACAAAAATCACAAAAGCTTCAAGAACTTAAAACATTTAGAAATATTAATCTTATTACATAAAATAAGTTCGAAACAAATTCCCGAGTATTATAGCTCGCCCACAGGCGATCTCCTCGCCCCATCTGGTTACACATCATCTGCAATGAAACGTAAGGAAAAGAAATGAGCTAAAAAGCCCAGTAAGTAACCTCATGCATGAATGCATGAACATGTCCTACATGTCGTGAAATTTTAAGGTTTCACCTTTTAAATGAAAACCTTTTCAAACATTCCCTTTTCAATATTTCTTTACAAAACATTCCCTTCAAAATTCACTTGCAGTAAAAACTTTCCATTTCCTTTCGTTCGTGAGCTCACTAGAGTGCAACGCCTAGCCATTAGGCTTGCAGTGGGCCATTCTTATTTGGAACCCAATTACATTCTTCACCTTCCCGAGGTGAATCATGTCCTACCCTCCTCGAGAGTAAGGTCGGGTGCGTCGGTCCCCCATGCCCCATTTCCCATTCACATCCTTCATGGCTAGGTTTACTCCCCCTTCCAAAAACTTTAGCATTTTCAAAACTTAATATTTTCCTTTAAAATTTCATTTCCTAAACCATTCACCATCTAAGTGTGTGAATGGCTCATGCCAAATGTGATGTAAAATTCTAACTACATGCCTATGACATGAAATGCTTACATCCGTATATAACATAACATTCAACAAATAGTACAAGATATGAATCATAATAGCATATCATTTGACATAAAAGTGCTACAGAATGTGAACACATTAACATTCCTCACAATTATACACACATCATCATATAATCCCATACACAACATATTCGAGCAACYAAAACAGTTCYATTACATTCATTCAAAAYACTAATGAAATGTGAGGATTATTGTAAGACCCCYAGATTAGGAACATTATCCTAACCCRGGAATGTTACATCATTCCATTCGCAAATAATTAACCATCATTTAAAACTGAACATTTATTCAAAATGAAGACAGCGGAAGCCTTTCTAAACCATTCAAAAACAAAAATCAYAAAGAAACTTCAATAATTTAAAACATTCAGAAATATTCACCTTATTTCATAAATAAATTCGAAAACTAGTTCCGAGGTACATAGCTCGCCCACAAGCGACATCCTCGCCACATCTGGTTACACGTCATCTGAAATGAAACATAAGAGAAAGAAATGAGCCAAAAAGCCCAGTAAGTAACCTCATGCATGAATGCCTCAACCTGTCCTACATGCCATGAAATTATAAAATCTCGCCTTTAATAAAAAACTACTTTTCAAACAATCCTTTTTCAAAATCTCATTACAAAACATTCCCTTCAAAATTCACTTACTGTAAAAACATTCCATTTCTTTTCGTTCGTGAGCTCACTAGAGTGTAACACCTAGCCACTAAGCTTTGCAGTGGGCCATAGTTATTTGGAATCCGATTCCATTCCTACCAGAGAACCGCAAGCGATTAAGATTCAAAAAAAATTTTTCTTTCCATTCTTCCACCTCCAAAGAGGTAAACATTTCATTCTTACCTACCCTCCAAGAGGATAGGGTTGGGTGCGCTGGTCCCCCACGCCCCATTTCCCACTCACATCTTTTGTGGCTATGTTTACACTCCTTTCCGAAAACTTTAACATTATCAAAACTTAAACCTTTTCCTTTAAAATTCCATTTTCTAAACCATTCACCTTCTAAGTGTGTGAATGGTTCATGCCAAATGTAATGTAGAATTCTAACTACATGCCCATGACATGAAATGCATATAACCTTCTATAATATAACATTCAACAATTAGAACAAGATATGAAATATAATAGCATATCAATTGACATAAAAGTGCTACAAAATATACACACATTAACATTCCACACAATTATACACATATCATCATACAATCCCATACACAATATATTCGAGCAACCAAAACAGTTCAATTACATTCATTCATAATGTTAATGAGATGGGAGGATTACTTACATAAATCTCAGATTAAATAACAATCACACACATACATTAATGAAATGAGAGGATTACTTACATAAATCTYAGATTAAATAACGATCACACACATACGTTAATCAGATGAGAGGATTACTTACCCGGAGTCCTGTACGTAAATGGGTTCTTACTTAAGTTGCGAAGTGGACTCCTTCAATCAATCTCAACATAWGGCCTCAAAATGACCTAGTTGATTACAGAAGGAGGATCTACTTAGTTCGATCGTCTCAACTTAAGTATTATRTKCTTAATCAAAAATGTCCTTTATAAATTTATAAATTCAGATTCAGTTCTYTTATTATCGGATATTACGTTTTAAGGGTATAATTTGACTCCTTGACTCGAGTATAAACCTAACTATGTTCTTTCATGAATTCTCTTCAAGGCATATTTATTTACAAGTCATACAATTTCAATATTAAATGTTAGTGTTTTCACCTTAAAATTCACAATATCCAAATGTCTCGGGAATGGCGATCGGTCCTCGGGCATGCACTCAAACGATGCGCCCAATAGCGTCCGGGCACCTGGGCGCCTAGGCATCGGGCGTCGGGTCTGGGCGCGGGGCACTCCTAAGCTCTGGAAAATTGGGTGAGCAGCCAGCCCAAGGAAAAGACCAGCAGTAAACAACTTACAACAGGGCCAGAATCCGGCGTTCCAGAGAGTTACGACCAAGAATCGACGTCTCTGTGTCTGGCAGTGGGAGGATCCGCCAACTGGTGACGCACAGATCTGGCGAACTTCCGGCGAGGCAAGAAGTCCCAGCCTGTGATCTTGGTCGAGAATAGTAGTAGCGTGGGTGGATGCGGCAGATCGTTCGAGCAGCAGGAGAAGAGGCAAGACGAAGTCTGGCTGCCCGACAGAACTCGAGCGGCAAGACGAGCCGGTCTGGCGAGCACAGGACCAGCCCGCGCGTGGACCTGGCGAGCAGACGGCGGAGTGCTTCGCGCTGAGCAGCAATGGGTTTTGGGCGGACTCAGATCTTGCGCTCTGGCGTGCGCGACTCGCCGCGGCGTGCCCCAGCAGGCGGCGACGAGTGCAGTTAGACTTGCGAACTCAGCCTAGCAAAACTGGAAACCAGCAGCTCCAGCCGCGCAGATCTGGCAAGCCGTAGTGTCAGGATCAAGCGGTCAGTGATCTCGGGGAGCGGAGGACGGGCGACCTCAGGCACGGCGAGGAACCGAGCAGTGGGTTGCGCGGCCAGGCTTGTCGCGGGGCTTGGATCTGGACGATCTCAAGCACGGCGATGGAGATGGCAACCGAGTGATGGTGGATCTGCAAGGAACGGCCGGGTGAAGAGGAAGAACCGCGATCAACAGGCAGCGGCAGTCCTAGACGGCGGTTGCGAGAAGAGAAGAAAAAGAGGCGGCGGTGACGGGAGGAAGAAGAAGATAGTTTCTAGAGTTTTTCTTTTTCTTTTCTTTTCTTTTTCTTTCTTTTTATTTTCTTATATATTTTCTTTTCTTTTCTTTTCCTTTTTTTTAATTTATAGTCGTAACCCGAATCCTTCGGGCCTTCCCGTCCGAATCTAACCCAAAATTCATAAATTTAATATAACGAGCTTCTTTTCGATAAAAGCTCAACTTCCGACTAACAAGCAAATAGGCCCACGAGTTGAGCCTTTAATCAAATGATAACTTTTATTCGACACAGATAACATTTTCGTACTTATTAAATGTGCGATTTTAAAATATTAATCACATATAAAATGTCCATCCCTGGTTGGCACACAATTTCACGAGTTCAAACAAAAATTCATAAAAGTAAAATTCGGGGTGTTACAATTACTTACATAAATCTTAGATTAAATAACAACCACACATATACGTTAATGAGATGAGAGGATTACTTACCCGGAGTCCTTTATGTTAACGAGTTCTTACTTATGTTGTGAAGTGAACTCCTTCACCGACCTTAATGTWAGCCCTCGAAATGACCTAGTTGATTACAAAAAAAGGGTCTACTTAGTTCGATCGTTCCAACTTACGCATTATGTGTCTAATCTAAAAATGTCCTTTATTAATTGTTACTCCATTCTTAGTTTCTACATTACCAATTATCATGTCTTTTTATGGTTACAATTTCAATTCCTTACCTCGGATATAAATCTAATTATGTTCTCTCATCAATTCACTTTAGGACATATTATATACAAGTCATAAAATTTCAATATCATATGTTAACGTTTTCACCTTTTAGTTCATGATATCGAAATGTTTCGGAAACGGCGATAGGTCCTCGGGCGTGTGCTCAAGCGTCTGGGCGCCGGGTGTTGGGTGTCGGGTGTCGGGCATTGGGAGTGCGCGCTGGGCACTGGACCTCAGGCGTCGAGCACTGGACGCCTGGGCGCGTGCTGGGAGCCTGGCACTTGCTGGGCGCCTGGTACTGCTGGGCACTGGGCGCCCTCCACTGGCGCTGGGCGCCCACTTGCACTTGCGCCAGTACCTGGGCTCTGCGCTAGGCGCCTGCTGGCTCTGGGCAACCCTGAAACTGGTGAATAGCGAGCAAAAAGAAACCGGCAATAGACGGCCTACAACAGGCCTATTTCCGGCGAGGCAAGAAGTCCCGCCCTAATCTGGGTTGCGAAGCAGTAGCGTGGGCGGATGGTGGTGTCGTGCAGGTCGTCGAGCAGAAGAGACGATGAAGGCAGGTCTAGCTGCAAGACAGAACGTCCGAGCGGCGCGAGCAGCAAGAAAGACGGTGGAGTGATGGCCAGTAGCAAGGGATCTGGCCTCGGATCTGGAGGCAGACCGCTTCGAGTTGGTCGGCCCTGGAACGAACCTCAGATCGTCAATCCGAGTAGACGGAAGTCGGAGAAGATGGCTCGGGGAGGAAGGGGCGATCTCCCGGCGTGGTCTGGTGCGACGGCCGATCGCAAGTCGTGGCAACCAGTGGCCACTTCAAGCGTCGGCAGTGGAGGAAGGGGAGAGAGAAGGAGAAACAAGGGAAAACCACGACGAGCAGCGTCGGGTCAGGTAGAGGGGAAACGGCGGCGGGAGGGCGAAGATGAAGGGTTCTAGGGTTTTTCCTTTTCTTTTCTCCTCTTTTTCTTTCTTTTTATTTTCTTATATATTTTCTTTTTTTTCTTTTCTTTTCTTTTTTAATTTATATTTTGGGCCATAATCCGAATCCTTTAGGCCTTCCCGTCCAAATCTAACCTAAAATCCATAAATTTAATATGAGGGGCTTTTTTTCGATAAAAAGCCCAACTTCCGACCAACAAATAA
>MEJB01000031.1:686058-698828 GCA_001752375.1 Rhazya stricta
GATGAGATGAAAAATACGGTGTATATGAAAAATAATGATTCTTAGCTTTTACATTTATTTTTTATTTTTGTAGAGCTCCAAAATTTAAATATATCTTTATATAAATTGACAGTTAGAAAAATATGGTGGATATATTTCTTGAATTGGATATGTGTGTTTACGCGAGGTGTTCTCACCTATAGATTGTTGGATTAATCTAATACTAACTTAGATAACTGTAGATTTTGTGAATGACGCGGTCGATGGGGACCATTACATAGGTAATTGGGATCTCCTGATTACTTAGTATTATAATTTGATCCGTTTGTACTGTGAGTGTATTGTAGATTGTCTTCACCGATTAGTTCGGCACCCACATTTCTGTCTGAGTTAAGACTGACCTATGTGAGTTATAGGAGGAATATGCAGAAAGAAGTTGGTTTAATATGTGGCTGAGAGATTAAGGTCATATAGCAATATATACATTGGAATAATGTTGTAACGCGAGTTGAAATACTAGTATACGGGGACATTTAGTGTTCTATATGTGACTTGCGTATTGTTGTGTGCGGGAACGTAAATTGATTTTGGCAATCAATAAACATTATACACAAAAATATCACTTCCCACCGTGGCGAATCAAAACAAGTCAATTCATCCGTAAGCATAAATGGTATTCACTTCTGGTAGCTTCTAAAAAGTTTTATTTGGAGATATATTAGAGCTTGCATAAGGCTATGATGTGTATCAGATTGAAATTTTACTAGTACAGCTTATCTCCGCCACTAGTATTCTCTTAAAGAAGATACGAGACAGACTGAGAGGTTAAAGAATAACGATCTTGGAGGATATGACTGGAAGAGCTTGTAGTGACATTGATCATCCGTTCCATTCAGGACAAATTGGGAGCATGAATTACCTATCAATTTAGGTGTATAATTTTACCATTATATATAACAGCTAGTTATCTCCACTAATAATATCATTCTAAGGGTATAAGGGGTCGATCGGCCCCTTTATTGATAAAATTGATTTAATTGAATAAATATGGGGCAACTTTATAGAAGGGAGTCCAAAAGTGAGGGTAATTGAGGCATGTTGGCCTATTAATATCGTTCATTTGGGATTAACTCTGTTATGTTCCTCGATGAGAGAAAAGTTGGTTGATGAAGGTACCCGTGAGGATGAATGACAGAGACAGTCACCGTAGGAAAGTAGTTGAAAAGAGATTTTTTATCAACGGATGAACGAACTGCATACAAGTAAGATAGAAAAGTTATGGCGGATAGAGAGAAGGAAAGCAATGGAAGTATGAGAATATTGCGGAGACAAAGTTCTAACATTCTAAATTTATTTAGGGTGATTGGCAACTTATGAAGAAGACAATATTGTTGGACTCAGATCTTGGAGGATATGCGAGAGCTTGTATGAATGGACTTTCAGGAAAACATGGAGATGAATTCCTCATGGTGGGATTTTTCCTATAACTAGTTAGCAATCTTGTTATTGATTGGCCCTCTTATGAGGCACTTTATACAAGTGGAATGTGCGGTTGTCTTCATTGTTGATAAAGTTGCCTGAGGAGGAAGTTGTGCTCCGATAGTCAAACAGCGTGGTATGAAAAGTCTCGTCAATGATGGAAAACTGCTCAAAGTAGATAGCACTTATTGCGGATAGCTGATATTAAGCTGGCGTGAATTGGTTCTAGTACTTCTAAGTTGGCACCTGATGAAGCGTTTGAGTTTTGGATAAGGGGACACACTGTAGCGGTCGATCTTCGTGATGTTTTGAAGTTCCTTAAAGTGCGACTTAGACAAGTGGGTTGGCTTGCTACTAAACCCTATCAGTAGGTATGGTACATGATTGTGTTTACATGTTCCATGCTAAGGAAATATGTTTTATTGGATGCCTTTTACCAGTTGAATATCTCAATTAAGTAGAAGATGAGTATAGGATCTTCAATGATGAGCCTGTCTTACGAAGAGATAGCCTACTCGGTGGGGAAACATCAAGATTATTGGAAAGGGTGGAAAAAGTATTGAGGAGAAGGGCAATAGGTGCTAGTTAAAGTCTTAGCGGAGGAACCATGTGGTTGAAGAAGAAGCTTACTACCATGGGGAATGAGAAGGATATATTGTTACAGAAAATGGTGATATAGTTATCGCTCACTTGTTCGATGCAGATATCCGTTAAATTTGAGGGATGAAATTTGTTTTATGGGATATGGCGGTATTGAATACCCGAGATTTTAACTTTTATGAATCTCTTGTTTCGATCTTGTCTTAACGATGAATTTGTGTGCCAAACTTAGGATTGGAAATTTTTCTATGTGATCATATTTAAATCTACGTCTAAATAAGTACAGAACTATCATGTTTGTAGATTATGGGCCCTTGGTTGAGTTAGAGGCTATCGACTTGTTGAGCTTATCATTTTTAATTAAGAAATTTAAATATTTTTCCTGAAGGAAAAAAGCCTGTAAGAATTTAATTTATATGGACTGGATTGGTTATGGATATGAGAAGGGCCCGGAAAAGATTTGGTTAAGGGCCCAAGTTAAATAAAAAAAAAAATAAACCGGTCGTCTACCTTGTTTTTCCCCCAAGCCCTACCGTCGCTTACACTATGTCCATCTCCTGTTTGCCGCCGCCCTATATTGCCAGTGGCCACCGCCTTTGGAATGGATTTTTGCTCGCCAAGCCCAGGTCCGCAAATTGACTGGATAGCTTGTAGCTGTAGCCGACTGCTCGCCACTCCGCATACCGAAATCTCTGCTTGCTGTTGTATGCCACCCTCGTCACCGTGACTCAGCTAGGCCGAACGACTACAGCTGCAAAGTACTGGGTCTTCTCCTCGACCCTTGCTGCCCAGGCCACTGCTGTTGATCGCCCGCTGTGTGCTACCTCAGTTCGTCACGATCCCTGCTGCCTAGATATTTCTCCCTGGCGGTCCTTGCTATCGCCGCTTCTTTGCTCGTTTGGTACACAAAGGTGCCGGCTATCATCTGTGCAATCGCAATCAGAGTTTTCCATAGCTGCACCAAGGTCTAATCTGTGCATCAAAACCGCGACTCCTCGGGGAAGCCTTGCTGTGCAACCACTGCTCGCCGCTTGGCTGTCTCTCTCTGCCCTCTATCTTTGTTGCTCGCGTAGCCTAACGTTGCCGCTGCAGACTCACCGTCTGCGGTCGAGATTACTACTCGCTGTGGACCAGAATTTTGTTCTATTGCTGCTCTGTCGTTTATCAAAGGGAGCTGATCAGCCAAGTCCAACCGACGCTAGCAAACAGGCGCCCAGCAAACAGGGGCCCAGACGCCTAGGCGACTAGGCCCCGTGTGCGACCAGGGCAGTGGCGCGCGTGCTGCCTGAGAGCACGCCCGGGGCGCAACGTCACTTCCGTGACATTTAGAGTTCATGGATTTAAAGGTGAAAATATTACTATTCGATATTGAAAATTGATGACCTATGTAAGCATGTCCTAAAGTGAAATTGTGAGAGAATATAGATTATGTTTAATACTTGAGTTAAGGAGTTTAAGTTGTACCTTTAAGAACATGATAATTGGTGATGTGGGAATTAAGTAAGAATTAAAAATTGACAAATGACATTCATGGATATAAGCGTTGAATATTTAAGCTTGGACAATCATATTAAATAGACTTTCTTTTGTAATCACAATTAGGTCGTTTTCGAGCACATTAACGTTGAGAATAGTCGAGGGATTCCGCCTTGCAATTTAAATAAGAACTTTTAATGTAAAGGATTCAAAGTAAGTAAGTTCTCACATTTTCATTACCGCATATGTATTGATATTTTTTAAATTCCTTTTAGGTAAATTGAATGYGTTGAATTTGAATTCTATGTAAGTAAATCCCCATATTTGTGTTATGTGATGACTGTATTGGAATGTGTTATGATAATATTGAATAATTTCACATAATATGTATATTTTGTACTRTTATTACGTTAAATGGTGTTTATACACGATTTTATGTAGTTAATGTCATGGGCATATAGTCGTAGCATTCTACATTATTCCAAGCATGAGCCATTTATAATTTAAAAAGCAAATGGTTTAGGAAATGAAATTTTATAAATGTATTATGTTCAAAAAAATGTTAATATTTTTGGAAAGGAATGTAAACCTAGCGATGAAAGATGTGAATGGGAAATGGGGCGTGGGGGACCGACGAACCCGACTGAACCCTCTTGGAGGGTAGGGAGATACGTAGTGTTCACCTCTTGGGAGGTGAAAAGATGAAAGGAAAAGTAAAGTAATGTTAATTGCTTTTAATCTAAAAATGCAATTTGGGTCCGGATTGATGAGCCTCGCATACACCTGAATGGACTTTTGCTGATGCTGGTATTGCCTCATCATTTTCTAAACAACGCAAGAAGACCCCTTCAAACGAATGCCGATAGAGGATATGTTGGAAGTAAACAAATCTCAGAGCCCATTGTTGGATGTCACTTTTCYGACGCTGTTCTTGAGGCAGGATATCATAACAGAGGTAATCGATAATTGGTTGACACCAATMTTCCTTATCAACGTTGTTGGTAGAGATAACATTTATTGTGCTAACTGTATCTTCTCTTTCGTCATCTTCTTCATTTTCTAGTAAAGGAGGCACAACCCAATTTTGACAGATCGAAATTTGATTTTGTGGATGCGGCAATGAGAGGATAGATGCTAATTTCACCAAAGCATCTCCTTATTTGTTTTCTTTCCTTGGCATATGTTCTATAGTTACATCACTCAAAAATTCCATTATTTGTCTTGCGTACTTGCAATATGGAAGGATTTCGAGTTTCTTCACTTCATAAATAATAAGGACTTGATTAACTATCAGTTTCGAATCTCCATAGACTTTAAGTTGCAGCTCTTACATTTCCATGGATATTTCCAATCCAAGGATGAGAGCTTGATATTTGGCAACATTGTTTGAACATTGTTGAGTTAAAGAGAATGAATACGGAAGGACATCACCATTAGATGTAATGAAGATTATTTCAGCTCTAGTTCCATTTTAATGAGTAGCTCCATTAAAATACATCTTCCATGGAGGTAAGACTTCAACCAATAGAACATATTCATCTCGAAAATCATCAACTAGGTCCCATTTAGCAGGTAAGGGGTGATCAATCAAGAAATCTGCCAAGACTTGCCCTTTCACGGCATTTTGAGGATAATTGTTACAATTGCCAGTACATCTTGCCAAGTGATCAGGAAGATATAGGTTTAGTCATGACATTGAATAGAATTGCCTTTGAAAATGAGGACGCACTGTATGAGCTTGGAAATAGTGTTTTAGCTTTTTGGATTGTGAAGGATGAGGAAACCAAACACGATTTTTCTAATCGGCGAATACTTCACCTCATTTGGAGTATCGTTCTTGCTTAGAGTAATACTACAAGTATTTCTTTACTTTCCTCGTTTTCTTCAGCAAGCAAAAGCTCCGAGAAAACATTCTGGGCGAAATACTAGAGCAAACAAAGGCTTTCCTTAGTATTGCCAGCGAGAACCGAGGGATTTACCAGTTTGCCTCTACACTTTTAAAATGCATACTTCAAGGCTTCATCCCATTCAGAAGTACTTCTTTTTGCATTCAAAAAGGCTGAATAGTTGACACCTACCAGCAAGGTGTGAGATGAATCGGTCGCAGATATGCCAATTTTCCTTGGTAAAACTTCGGTGTCATGCATGTTTTGAGGCTTCGAACATTCTCAATATATGGCATCCACTTTTGGGCCTTATCAATTTTCAATACCGTTGTGGCACACAATGAATCACCTGAAATTTTCTTGAAGGCAACTCCAAATGTGGCATTTCAAAGGATTCATATTCAAATTGATATGACGGCGTAAGTAAAAACTTATCACTCCAAAACATTCTAAGTTGATCATACACCCATTTTCATTCCCGACTTCATGACTAGATCGTCACCACATAACATTCTACATATTTTATGGAGGCATGTTATCGAAGATTTTTTGGCCATTACATACACAATGGTACAGTTTCATCCTTACATTTTTTCAGATTGAATGACATGCACCCATTATAGCAATAAAAATCCCTTGGGAGTGTTGAAACATAATCATACTCTTCATCCATTGGCAAACCATATCGAATTTGATTATAGCGGCTAAAATAAAACCCATCACATGGAAGGAGACAAAGCCTCAGTAGGTCAGTGGTTGCATTGGACGACCATATCGAGGTCCAGTGAATAGAGAGAGGGAAAAATCATTCTTTTAGAAGACATAGCATTGTTTGGAACTTTGAAGTCAACGCATACTCGGATTTGACCATTCTTCTTTCGTACAGGCACAATGCTTGAGATCCATGTGGGGTATTTGACCTCTCGGATGAATCATGCCTCAATAAGCTTATTCACTTCTGCTTCGATTGAAGGGATCAACTCGGGGTGAAAATGCCTTTGTCCTTGCTTTACTGGTCTAGCTCCTCGTTTGATGGCTAGATGGTGAATTACAATTTTTGGTCTAAACTTGGCATTCGCCCAAGGAAAGACATCCTTGAATTCCTGTAGAAGTTGGGTATACATTTCACTCTCTTTTAGAGATAAAATAGCACTTATGTAGATTGGGCATTGATCTTCCTCAGTGCCCAAGTTGACCTCTTTTAACTCATCCACAGTGGCTTTCATGCCTTTCTCAAGTTCAGGAGGTGCTTCTTCAGCGTCTTTTTTTTCATTTTGTTCATCAATAATATTGATATGGTAAGACGAGCCAACACTTTCTTCAACTTCCTCCTTTGGCTTCGTATGAACTATGATTTTCAATTTTGCTTTTTAGAACGTTGCCGCAATTCACGAGAAGTGGACTTTTCCTCCTTATCCTAGAAGGTATTCTACTTTGACTTTCATTTGTACCGATCTCCGTATATGAAGGCTTTTCAACCTTCTAAATTGTTCTGAATTCTTTGTCCACTCCTAGTCTTTTGAAGGCGGAATTTATGATTGATCTTCTCCTTTGGGGTCCCAACCGCTCAAGAACCAAGGTGTGAGAGTTTAATTCTCCTAATCAATCAAAGACTGATTTGTGACCTACTGCCAAACATTCATCTTCCACTGAGGTATGGCAATTGCTCACTTCTTTTATTGCTATGTGCACAGGTGTAGGTTGCTTGAATCCAATGCTAGCATGACTTTCCACAGAATACCCATTTGATTTAACATCTTCTCTATCTCATTTAGGCCATGACCCTTTGATTCAGGAATAAATCTTCCTAATGTATTTTGACTTTGTAGATCATAGCCAGCTTTAGCTAGCAGTTTGTATACATTAGGATCGAAGCCCTCTTTAGTTCTTTTAGATAGTAATGAACCATGCTTTACCATTGGCCCCACCTCAAGCCGTGTAAAACCCTTCAAAATAGGCTTTGATTGCTTTTGGTCAAAGGCATGGTAAATCCTTGTAGAGATTTGACTTCAGTGAAGGGAAATTGACCTTTCTTCCTCATTGAATTTGGAGTATAGCAGAGAACGATAGGTGCTTAAATATGTTGTCCTTTCGTCTTATCACCTTCTGCATTGCCCATGAATTTCATAGAATGATAAAGTTCTTCCTTAATAAAGGACTGAGATTTGGGAGTAACATCATCTTTACTATGAATTTGTTTCTCTAGGGCTATTTAGCTTTCACCAAACGATATGTTTTTCTCGCCAAGGTACAACCCTATTGTCATGAAGTCAAGGTCTTCCCAACAACATATTGTAAGAGGTTTTGGAATCGATCGTATGGAGCAAAACACTCGTTGACATCTCGTCAATTAGTAAGTTTAATTGAACAGTACCCAACGCTCTTTGACCTCCTTGATTAAAACCTTAGATCATGAGGCCACTTTGAGAGAGTTCTTCTGAGGAAATGCTAAGTTCTCTTAACATGCACACAAGAAATATTCGATTTATCTTTTTTCTTGTGCATAGCCCGATATGAATGGACATCTGTTATGGGCTTTTGAACCCAGCAACAAATCATCATCTTTGAAAATTATAGCCGTCATACTTGCAACTGAATTTGAAGTGCATCCCTTGGATTGTACAGGTAATCCTCTTAAACTGAATCTTTTCGAAAGGTAGGGCCAGAATTATTTACTTATTTTACCTGTGACAGAACAAGAGACAACTTCAAGTTTGTCACTTAATGCTCTTGGAAAGAACTCTCCCAATGTAATCGGTCATCGGTATTTGGTGATGTATGAACCCTTTGATTTGTTGATGACTTTCTTAAGAATAACATTATTTGACTTAGGTACATTAATTTTTATTGCTTTGGTTCTTTGAATGAATTTCTTATTTACATATTTCTTTTCATGATTTTTTCGGCATTTTACAACAGTCCAGCCTTTAGCATTAGAATAATCAACTTTGCCACTTTTAATATTTTAGGTCGCTTTGCAACTATATATATAACACTCCTAGATTAGGAACTGTCCTAAGCCGAAATGTTATATTACCTTACTCATAAAATAATCAACTACTATAGTAAATAAAAAAAGTCTTAACTCTTGTCAAAACGTTTTATAAAAATTCAACAGAGTTACCTCTGTAACTTCAATAACTACCCATTCAAACTCAACAATATCCAAAATAATAAATAATATGTTCCAACAAATCTTTTACCAACCCAACATTTATTCAAACTGAAATTTGCGGAAACCCAAAAGAATTTAAAGCACAAGTAGCTAAACCAAAAAACAATTATACTAATGATACGCAAAAACCATTCTAGTGAACTAACTATCTTATTCCATAAAATTTAAAATATGCTTCAGGGTATCATGGTTTGCCCACAAGCGACCTCCTCGCACCATCTGGCTACACATCACTTGAAATGCAGAATGAGAGAAATGGAATGAGCTATAAAGCTCAGTAAGCAAATCTTATGCATGAATGCATAAATATGCCATACATGTCATGGATTATAAAATTTCACATTTTCAATGAAAATCTTCTAAACATTTCCATTTCATAACTTTTTTATAAAATCTTTCCTTTCAAAATGTAAGAACTTTGTAAAACCTTTCCATTTCAWTATAATCGTGAGCTCACTGAGTGTAACGCCTAGCCATTAAGCTCTGCAGTGGGCCATTATTCTTTGGAACCCGATTACATTTCTACCTGTAGAACCGCAAAGCGATTAAYGTTACATTACTTTTCCTTTCATCTTTTCACTTCCAAAGAGGTGAACATTACATTTCCCTACCCTCTAAGAGGGTTGGGTCGGGTGCGCGGGTCCCCCACACCCCATTTCCCACTCACATCTTTCATGGCTAGGTTATACTCCCTTACAAAAATCTTAATATTTTCCTGAACATGTTACTTTTATAAAATCATTCCCTTTCAAAATTCATTTTCTAAACCATTCACTTTCTAAATGTATGAATGGCTCATGCCAAGAATGATGTAGAACACTATAACTATATGCCCATAACATGAAATGCATACAACTGTATTTAACATACCATTCAACATAATAACGGTACAAGATATGAAACACGTTAAAACATTTCACACAATCAACACATTTCATAACATAATCCCATACCGCTACCACATCCTATAACACCACCACATAACACACAACGAAAGAGATAGGCGGGTATGGGGATTTACTAGCACAGAATCTCATATACAACACATTAAATTTACCTAAAGGAATTTGGATACATCAATTCATATGCATTAGTGAAAGGAGAGCATTCACTTACTTGGAGTCCTTTACGTTAAAGGGTTCTTATTTAAATTGCGAAGTGAAATCCCTCAACCATTCTCAACGTTAAGGCGYTCGAAACGACCTAATTGTGATTACAGAAGGAAAGTCCATTTAGTACGATTGTCCCAACTTAGATATTCAGTTTTTATTCCAATAATGTCATCCAATTATTAATCYATACTTAATTCTCACATTACCAATTATCACATATTTTTTTTAAAGGTACAATTTAAACTTCTTAGCTCGGGTATTAAATCTAATCTATGTTCTCCCACCAATTCACTTTAGGACATAATTGTACATAGGTCATAAATTCCAATATCAAATAGTACCGTTTTCACCTTTAAGTCCACAAAATCCAAGTGTCGCAGAAGTGGTGTTGGGCCCCGAGTATGCGCTCAGGCCTCGGAAGTGTGGGGGTTAAGGCCTCGGAATATCTAGTTGTGATTACAGAAAGAAGTCTATTTAGTTCGATCGTCCCAATTTAGATATTATGTGTTTAATCCAAGAATATCCTTTGCCAAATATTAATCCATTCTTAATTCCCACATTACCAATTATCATGTCTTTTTAAGGTTACAATTTAAACTCCTTCGTTCGGGTATTAAACTTAGTTTATGTTCTCCCACAATTTTACTTTAGAATATAATTTCACAAGTCATAAATTTCAATACTAATTAATAATATTTTCACTTGTTATGTCCACAAAGTCCAAGTGTCTCAAGAAATGGTTTTGGATCCTCGGGCATGCGCTCGAGGGGCTCGCGCAACAGTCATAGGCGTTTGGGCGTCAGGCGCCTGGGCGCTGGGCATGAGAGATTGTTGGGCACTGGGAGCCTAGGCCTTGCTACTATCCCTTGTTCCTGGTGGAAAACTCAGCTGATCGGCAATCAGTTGACACACTGGTAGCAGCCTCTCAGCCGCCCTCGTTGAGCACCAACGAGGAAGAMGGCCGTTGCCTTCACAGGCCCCTATTCCTGGCAACGAGTGGCGCACGCAACAGGCAGCAGTAACCCGCAGCAACAACAACAGCGGCTGCATGCGAGGAAAATCTGGATCCGTCACTCGGCATTTCTGGCGAGCAGATCGGTCGAGCCGAGGAGAAGAAGAAGAAGAAGATAAAGGCAGAGTTGGGCGGATTGCTTGGTCTAGAATGGCTATGGCTAACTTTGGTAGACGTGAAAATCTCTCCGTGACGTGACCGRAAATGGTGGTGAGYAGTAAGCGGAGATGGACGATATGCAACAGCGAGGAGCTTGGCTGTGCGGGTCGCATTATCGCGCTTCTCCTAGCGACTACTGATCTGATGCGAGCAGATCTGGTCGCTGCTCCGAGAATTGCACACTGGAGATGCGTACTGCGAGTGTCATCCTTTGAGCACCGACGTGGGAGGGGCGGATCTGGCAAGGAATCTGTGTGACGAGTGCCGAGAAGAGAAGAAGAAAGAGGCGGCGTGTGTGCAGTGGGGAGGAGTTTTCAAGAATGAGGCGACGGTTAGGGTTTGGTTTGGGTGGCGGCGGCATGATGAGGAAGAAGAAGAAGGACATTCGAGGGTTTTTTAGGTTTTTTTCTTTTTTTTTTAAAACTTGGGCCGTAACCCAAATCCTTGGGGCCTTCCCATCCGTAATTAACCCAAATCTATTAAATTAAATTCTAYGGGCTTTTCTTTAGATAAAAATTTAGTTTTTAWAAATGAAAATGAATAAACCCAACGAGTCCAGCCTCTAACCAACCAAGGGTCTTAATCCGACAAACACAATAATTTCGCACTTATTAACGTACAATTACAACATTAACCACATAGAATTTTATCGAACCCTAGTTGGCTCACAGATTCTACGATCAAACAAAAATCCATAAAAAGAAATCTCGGGTATTAMAAAACCCTACCCCATAAAATAAATTTCGTCCTCGAAATTTAGAGTTTACTAAAAAGTTGTGGGTACTTAGTACGCATCTCATTTGTTTCTTTCCTATGTTGGCGTTTAAGGAGCCATATCAATAATAGCCTAATCATAGATTAATCTTAGAAAATATTTAGCACCTGAAGTTGATCAACGAATCATCAATTCTAGACAATGGGTGCCTATTCGTTATCGTCACCTTGTCCAATTCTATATAATCTATACATAACCTCATAGATCCATAATTCTTCTTCACGAACAACACATGTACAACTCATGGTGAAACTAGGTCCATGATCATTAATTCCATTAGTAGGACTAGTTTTCCAACTAAACCTAAAAAAATTTCTTGAAATATTTAAAGAACACTAGATAACCAGTGGTATTTTAACTTTTTCCGCAATAGATCACATTTTGGCCTTTTATAATTCTAGAAGATCCATAAACCCTATTTTATATATTGGTAAGCTTACATACATCATCACTTCTTAAATTGCGCTAGATCCAACGTACCATATTTATTCCTATGAATTCTAATTCCTTTCCTCTTAAAATCAGATCAACTTCTTAAAGAAGAAATTTTAACAATCTCCAAACAAAATGGACATTCAACTTAATGATTTTCTCATCAAAAGTCAAAATCGAAGTCTTATAGTCTGAAATCTAATCACAAATTTGTTCTTAATTTCCTTCAGCATCTTGGAATAAAAAACACATACTATTCACCTCTCCTTATGGAAAAATACTTTGTTTAAAGAACTATCCCAAACCAAAGTTTAAACCTAATCAAATCGATCAAAAACTCCTTAAACATTGTCAAAATAAATTAAATATCTTATTTATAAAAAAATTATCCATCCAACCTAACCCATCACCTTATAATTGCTCAACATTTACATAACAAGACAACCTCACATTTTAAGCACTCAAACAATACTTTAACATAGATTTTGTGTCCCAGTTCCTAATAAGAGATTTCTTTCAGAGACTTCATTCTACAAACACCTTAAGTATCATATTCCTGGCAAACGATTTCCTTCAGAGACTTTATTCTACAAACACTTTCTCCTAAAGTTGACATCAAATTTATATTCGCTACACTTTTAATTTCATCTCGTGGATAGATAAGAAATGACATTTACGATCTCAT
>MEJB01000031.1:700832-771404 GCA_001752375.1 Rhazya stricta
TTACATATCATCTAAAATGAAGCATAAGAAAAAGAAATGAGCTAAAAAGCCCAGTAAGTCAGGTTGATGTATGAAATGTTACAATGTCATGAAATGTTAAGATTTTGCCTTTTAAATGAAAAACTTTCCAAACTTTCCCCTTTCAAGATCTTGTTACAAAACATTTCCTTCAAAATTCACTTACAGTAAAACATTCCATTTCCTTTCATTCGTGAGCTCACTAGAGTGTAACGCCTAGCCATTAAGCTYTGCAATGGGCCATCTTATTTGGAACCCGATTTCATTCCTACCGGTAGAACCGCAAAGCAGTTAAAATTTATATTTCTTTTAACTTCCATACTTTCACCTCCAAAGAGGTGAACATTCTATTCTTACCTACCCTCTAAGAGGGTAGGGTTGGGTGCCCTGGTCCCCCACGTCCCATTTCCTACTCACATCTTTTGTGGCTAGGTTTACACTCCTTTCCGAAAACTTTAACATTTTCTTTTAAAATTCCATTTCCTAAATCCTTCACCTTCTAAGTGTGTGAAAGGCTCATGCCAAATGTGATGTAGAATTCTAATTACATGCTCATGACGTGAAATACATACGACCTTATATAACATAACATTCGACAAATAGTACAAGATTTGAAACATAATAACACAACATTTGACATAAAAGTGATACACGATATGAACACATTAACATTCCACACACGATATGAACACATTAACATTCCACACAATTACACACATCAACATACAATCTCATACACAACATATTAGAGCTATTAAAAGAGTTCAATTTTATTCATTTATAACGTTAATGAGATAGGAGGATTACTTACTCGGAGTCCTGTACGTAAACGGGTTCTTACTTAAGTTGTAAAGTGGACTCCTTCAACCGATCTCAATGTAAGGCCTCGAAATGACCTAGTTGATTACAGAAAGAGGGTCCACTTAATTCGATCGTCCCAACTTAGGTATTATGTGTTTATTCCAAAAATGTCCTTTATAAATTATAAATCCATATTCAGTTCTCACATTATTGAATATCACGTTTTAAGGGTACAATTCGACTCCTTAGCTCGGGTATAAACCTAACTATGTTCTCCCATAAATTCACTTCAGGGCATAATTATGTACAAGTCATACAATTTCAATATTAAGTATTAACATTTTCACCTTAAAATTCACGATATCCAAATGTTGCGAGAGTGGTATTGGATTCCCGGACGTGCATTCAAGCGACGTGCACAACAGCCCTAGGCGTCTGGGCGTCAGTGCCCCTGGGCGTCACACTTTTTTCAGAACTATTAATCACACTTTTTTCCCCCTTTATAGTTCTGAAAATCTGTAAACCTTAACCTATATATTGATAAACTTACATATGTACCCACTTCATAATTGGCATTAGATTCAAACTAATTTATTTGTTCATTGGATTCTAATTCCTTTCCTCAAAACTTACAATAGAAAAACATCTTAATCTATCAAATACAAAAAAATATCAGAAACTTCTTAAAGAAAAGTCAATAATGTCCAATTGGATAAAAAAATCTAACTTAAGGATCATGTCATCATAATCAAAATCGAAGCCTTATAGTCCAAAAATCTAGTTGCAATTTGTTCTCAATTCCTTTCAGCATCTGGAATTCAAAGACTACACACCGTTTACCTCTCCTTGTGAAAATTTAAAGAACTATCCCCACCAAAGTTAAACCTATTCAAATCGTCCAAAAACTCCTTGAGCATTGTCAGAAGGAATTCAATATCTCACTTATCAAAGATTATCATCCAACCTAACTAATCACCTTATAATTGCACAACATTTATTTTAACGAGACTTCTGAATCAAGTGAGAGGAGTCTCACATCTTAAACATTTAAACAACACTTTAATATAGAGTAGGTATCACATTCTTAGCAAAAAGATTTCCTCCAGAGACTTTATTCTACAAACACTTTTTCCTAAATTTGACATCAAATTTAGATTCTCTACAATTTTGATTTCATCTTGTGGATAGGTAAGAAATTACATTTACGATTTCATTTAGGTATTACAAATGAAACGTAATGCCTCTTGGTCTAAAATGAACCTTCAAAATTCCAAATATAACAAACTGGTCCTTATAACAAATAAACCTTAAATATTAGTTAATCACTAAAACTATAACATAAACCTTACCAGATGGTCGTAGGAGAAACACCTGTGGCATGACTTGATACCCATATACTTTTCAAGAATTCATAAATCATTTTCTTATGAAGTCTACAGAATCATTTTCAAAACTCTAAGCTCTGATACCATAACTGTAACACCCCCATATCATAATTGCCCTAATCCGGGAATGTCACCGACTTAATTCTCATATATTTAAAATTTCAGCGGAAGCTTTTGACAATTAAAGGAATAAATTTTAAACTTTCAAGAGTTCATAAATAAATAAAAAAATTTAATTAACAAAACAACTCCTGGGTATCAAAGCCTGCTCCCAAATGATTTCCACACACCATCTGGTTAATCATCACTTGAAACATAAAATAAGAAAATATGGGGTGAGCTACTAAGTTCAGTAAGCAAATCCCATGCATGAATGCAAAAATATGCCCTACATGTCATGAATTATAAAACTTCAACTTTTCAATGAAAACTTTCTAAACATTTCCATTTCATAACCTTTTTATAAAATCATTCCTTTCAAAATGTAAGAACTTTGTAAAACCTTTYCATTTCATTATAGTCGTGAGCTCACTGAGTGTAACGCCTAGCCATTAAGCTCTGCAATAGGCCATTTGTTCTTTGGAACCCGATTACATTTCTATCGGTAGAACCGCAATGCGGTTAACATTTCTTTACTTTTCCTTTCATCTCTTCACCTCCAAAGAGGTGAACATTACATTTCCTTACCCTCCTAGAGGGTCGATTCGGGTGCGCCGGTCCCCCATACCCTATTCTCCATTCACATCTTTCATAGCTAGGTTTACACTCCTTTCCAAAAACCTCAACATTTTCCTGAACAAATTACAATTTATAAAATACATTGCCTTTCAAAATTTMATTTCCTAAACCATTCACTTTCTATATGTATGAGTGGCTCATGCCAGGAATGATGTAGAATACTATAACTGTAATTAACATGCCATTCGACATAATAATGGTACAAGATATGAAACACGTGAAAACATTCCACACAATCAACACATTTCATAACATAATCCCATGCCGCTACCACATAACACACAGCAAAAGAGATAGGCAGGTATAGGGGTTTACTTGCATAGAATCTCATATACAACACATTAATCCACCTAAAGGAATTCAGATACATCCATTCATATGTGTTAATGAAATGTGATAATTTACTTACATAGAATTCAGATTTAATACACGTTCAATTCACCTAAAAGCAATTTAATTATAACAACAACACATATACGTTAATGAGAATGTGAGAATTTACTTACTTGTAGTCCTTAGTGAATTTGTTTACTTTCRCTAGCGGGGTGCCTTGGTTGCCCACAACATTAATGTGCCACAGTATCCTAATATTATTACACAAAGGATATTCATTTGAAACTTGTTTAACCAAACACATTCATTTAACACRAGTGTTTACCGTTAATATCTTCATCGTTTTTCCTATGGTGACCTTAACCAATAATTTCTCAAGATGAATTTCCATGTCAATAAAAATCGAACTACTAATAGTACAATTTAATTTCATGATTCCTAATTTGTTCTTAAAATAACAATAATAATCATAATCACAATATACATTATTTTATCAATGCAACCCTAAATTTCACCCTAAATTATATTCCAACATATTTCGAGAATTATACCCTCATTTTACTTAATCGTACTRACTTAAATTTCTRTTAAACGTATTCCATATTTTATTTCTTAATTATTATTACATAATACAAAAMYTAGGCCAYTCGGTTAATTTAAATAAAGAAACTAAGGATTCACCTCGAATCCCGAACCTTAGGTGCGGTATCGAGTCTAAGATGTAATGGCGTCGATCATGCTCGAAAAAGAAATACGCTCTAGGCGTGCGAACGGCGGTCTTGGTCGCACATGTGCTGTGCACGTGCTACTGGCTCGAGCGGACGGTGCACGATGCCTAGTCGCCTAGGCGCCTGGTCACCTGGTCCTCAGGTCACCTGAGCATCTGGTCGCTTGGTCGCTGGGCGTCTGGGAGCTTGGTCGCCTGGTCACCTGGGCGTCTTGTCGCTTGACGAGAACAGTGGAGATAGAGTGGCGTTCGGCATTGGTAGAGAAGAGGAGAGAGATAGAAAGAGGGTGGGAAGGCYAGTATAGGTGAGGGCAAAGGGAGGAGGCGCCGGTTGGTGGCGACTATGGTTAGGAGGTTTAGGTTTAGGGTTTTTCTTTGGGAAAAAGATGAATAGTAATCTTCATCTTTAAATAGTTTTTTTTTTTTAAAAACTAACTTAAACCTAACTAAAATTTCTTCATGGGCCATTTTTATTACTTAACCAACTAAGCCCACCAAATTAAAATCTATTAGTTTTTTTCTGGCCCAAAATCGAACTCCAAATCCAATTTTAGATTTGAATAAGAAGAGGATGGGTCTAATGGTTCAAGTCTAAATTAATTAACTAAAACTTCTAATTAAAGTAAAGTAATAAAATTTCACCTTTAAATAAACATACTAACATATTAACCCATAACAAATAATAAATCAATAAAATAATTATTTATTTCTGATTGGTACATCAAACATTACGGCCTCCAAGTACTTTCGCCATGAATTAATTAATTTACTAACAATCATGAATACAATCAAATTAGTGGATTAGAACATAAATTGTATATATATATATATATATATATATATATATATATATATATAAATTTCAAAAAGAAAAATAGAAACCAAATCTCGAGTATTACATGAAAGACACTCCAGAGGCGAAATCCATCCTTGCACATTAGGCGATTGATTTCCCCATTTAGGCTTGGTGCAATTCATAGTTTCACTAAGTCCCTGGTAAGGTGGATATTGGTAGATATGGTCCTGCCCCTTGATGTACAGCTGAGGGTATGGTCTTCAGCTGAGTAGAAATAAGCAGCAGCATAAGATGGGTAGGGATTTTGCATAGCTTGTAGTTTATATTGCCACGTCGCTTGCCTCCTAGACCGTAGAATGTGTCTCCTTAGCATTGAAACCAGTCCTTAAGGGACTTGGAGGACTAGTATGGACCATGACTGCGCAGTTTTGGATTTTTAACCGTCGGCAATATCGGCTGTGCTGATGGTAAAATCATTTGCGCTAGTGGTCCAGTCTTCCACGAATACTCCAAAGATTGGATTTTATTTTGCAACATTAGTCTAAATAAAATGCCAAACTACTGGATTAGATTTTTCATGAGTTTACATATACACTACTTCATGGTATGCTTGATAGTGCTAAGGGAAATGGAATCAGCTGTGGGTCAGGATCAATTGATGATGGACTTAGGTTTTGTCATCTAAAACCTCAATCATGGGTAGCAGCTCTTTTTTTTCGGTGCCTGTAGGATCATTTTCACCGAGCATTTTTTAGACAACTCCCCTAGTTCATCGACATTGTTTTGAGTTCGATAAGGACTATTTTGCTCTCCTGCCATGATTTGTCAACCAAAGAAGATGTGCATGCACACTTACCAGGTCCCACTGAGTGTGCTAATTATGTTGGGYTGAGACTGTTGAAAAGCTTACAGTCATTCGATGAGCAGGATGTTGGATGTGGCTATTGGCTAATTACATTGGTGGGTCTGATTCAATACAATAAGGCCTGAGCTCTTTTTAGTTAGCCAATGAAAGGCTACTAGATTCRTGGATTCTCTTTCTTTAGGGTAGGTYCTTGAGTTAACTAAAGAAATTYCTTAATGAAGTGTATATGCGTATGTAAGCTTCAGCAAAAGGCTAAGATAATTTATGAGTAAAGTGGACATTATTGATGGAGAATGGTTGACAAACTCAATTCAACACAGTAAGTTGGACTGACATCTAATTTCTAACTCAAAACAAGGCATATATAAACAACTATATAGAAAACTATAAATTTGCAAGAAAGCTACGTAAGCTGAAAATCTACTCTAAACAAACTTTCAATYGATGAAAATGATATTAAGCTAAAACTTGYTGAATTGAAGTTGAATTTGAGTTGGTATAWTTGTGGGATGCTRGAATCGCCCTTTTTTCTTTATCTTTGTCCTTTTTATACTTAACGCAGAGGCCTTTATTTCTTGCTTATGAAGTTTGATGAAACTATTTAGCCAATTCCTTGATGTGTTCCTTATTGCAAACCCCAACATTCTAGACTTGTGTTTGTAAGGAGTGCCTAAAATCTCGATTGGAATGTAGACTCAACTCTTTTTACCTTGACCATCAGCTGGCTTGGCTGATCCGCTCCAAGTAAATAAGCTCAAATATAGGAAATTTCATAGGTTTTTGTCGATCAAGGATCTTATTTGCCACTAGTTGGTTGATGCTTAGTGTATTTCGTGGGAGTTTTGTCGATGAAGCTCTAAGTCACCTATTGTTGACCATTTATGCCTAGTCATTCACCCCAGGTAGTTAGATCAAATAGATGCTTCAAGCGGCTTATGAGCTCCTGTCCACTGAATTTTTAGTGTTAACATACTTAAAACAACATTTTGGTTGTTTTTTTTTCTTTTCAGTACAATGTTTTCCCAAAAATATGAAAGTGAAGACGTTTTCATTGTTCTGAAAATTACTTCCCCTTGTTCACCTGAGCTAATGGAGCACTCAAAAGGGAAAATATAACATTTARAGAAATTATGGATTCTATGCTAGATAAGATAGTTCATTTGCATCAGATAACTTGTAGAGTGAAGCTGCCTTATCTGCATGCCATCTATAAAATAGAATTACACATAAGAAAATTGATAAGACACCTCATAAATTATGGAAGGTTATTCACCTATTTTGAGTTATTTGTGAATATAGTGTGTCTTGCTAAATTCATGTTGTTAAACCTAAAAAGAGAAAAATAGGTTCTAAAACTTGATTTTATGTTCATTTCTTATGCTGAATTCTTGTGTGTATCTTTCCACTATCTAATAAAAATTTACATGCACCTTGAAATGTACGCAATAGTGGTATATTAGGTTTTAAAAACCTTTTCAAACAAATGTAAAGTTTTCACCCTTTATGATAAAGAATCAAACACTTGGAGGTTGCAATAAATGCTTAGTGTATTGAAGAGTAGAAAATCCACATTAGCCAATTTAAAGCCTAAACAATAAAGAGAGACCAACAAGCACAAGAGCACAAGATTTATAGTGGTTCGATTTCCCTTGAAATCTACATCCACCACCTATGGTCACACTTGTTATAGAGTGCCTATTCGACAATCAACCCACATTTTGTGAATCAAAACGTTAAGCAGTATTAATGTACATGTTAGTTATGAAAAAAGTCAAAAGGTGTGATTATAGAAGACGTACATTCATTGAGAAGGACTTCAAATAAATACAACTCACAAGAAGAAGTTAAAGATTTGAAGTCTCACATTAAAGTGTTGAAGATTTAAAGACTTGAAGATTATAGATTAGTCATGTGAGCTATATAGATTAAGTTATTCTTTTGTGACTAATCCCTTTGAGAGTGTATTTAAGTTTATAAAGCTCATAAATATTTTAACTTCATACAAGCCCTCTTTACATCTTAAAAGAAGTTATGTAAATATACATTGTACTAGCCTTGTATACATCTCAAAAATATCTTGAAAAGCTTGAATTTTCTAAGTTATGTTGCGAAGGGTTGTTGCCAAGGACAGATATACCATCCATAGCACTATCTTAAACACAGACAGTTTGTTCTGTTCATGCCTTTCATCCATGCACATCCTATAAGCACAACAAGGCTATGGACGAAAACTAAGGAACACATAAGTGCAACCGTGCAAACATGGATTTTGAAAATTACATGTCTAACAAGCTAGTTCAACGGCTATTTTGATAAACCCATGTGTTCTTACATTATAACTTGATTTTCACACGAATAAATAGTTCGATAGAATCATTGCACATACAAGAACAACATATTGAGAAATCCACCTTGCACACAACTTTTTTTGTTAGCTAAATGATTTATTCTATCCAAGATTAACATTCAGCTTTATACTCTTCGTTAAAAATCTCTCAAAGTTTTGGTTAGAGCTTTCATTTGTATTATCTATCCATCAAGGGATCAACATTGAAAATCCATTGTAAAACTCATCTTATTTAAAGGCGAGTTCTTTGTTAATCTATTATCCTTGTGATAGAAGAGAGGCTACTTGTGAAAAGCCCTAGTGAAGGGTACCTCTCTTGTATTGGGGAAAAGGTTGGTTGTGTGCTACCAACCGAGTTTGTGTAAGCTTCATGAATTTACATATCTTAGTGGAAGTTTGAAATCCTGAGGGAGATCCTAGGTAGTGGATGTAGACTTTAGAGAGTCCAAMCACTATAAATTCTTGTTTTCTATTGTCTCTGTCTTTTTGCTCTTTAATCTCTRATTCTATATTGTTATATATTAGCATTACAAGATCCTCACATTATTTCTTAGAAATCTCATAGCCTATACTAGTTGTTTGGGATAGGATTGCATAACAAAAGGATAGTAAAATTATATATACTTAATTCAACCCCCCATTAGGTATTTCAACACCCTAGGATTTTCAAATCCACTAACAAAGACATAAGACTTTTATGCAAAAGGCTCACCCAACAAATGGATTTTACACACAATAACCCTCTCAACCCTTTTTGAAAATCTCAAGGTTCACCTTTTAACAAAATTTTTATGTCATAGACAACCTTGGAATATTTTTCTCAAAAGTCGAGAAATTTTATTAYAGTTTTTCACTTTTAAAAGTGACAATATGAAAACGAAGATCAATAGATTTGATTTCACAAAGCTTTGCTTAGGGATTCCTTGCACTAGAAGTAAGAATGATCAATGAATGCTTTTGAAGATGTTCTCTCAAGATAATTGCTTTGAATAACAGAGTTCTTGGTGTTAAAGAAAACTCTAGAAGTCCTTCTATACTCCTCTTCATAATGGTAAGAAAAAACAATCATTTTAAATCTGAATGAGTCTAATTCAGACGTCAAAACTAGAACGGAGGCTAAAGTCTCATGTGAACTCTTCTAGAAGGATATTGGACTCAACATTAGCACTATTAAGACATCCAAAGGGACCGTTAGAACCATCCTTTAGACATTGCAACAGGAAGCATTCGGACGTTTGGTGTTGCATATGACATCGTCCTAAGTCTCACTGGATGGTGCTTGAACTTAACATAAACTAACTTCGGATGTCCAAGGCAAGGACAAGTCCTAAGTCCAAAATAAGTTTGGATGCTGTGCTTGACACATTTAGATGTCCAAACAAAGTCATGATTCGTTCGAACCTTCATATTATGACTATTTATGTACTTAGAATGTCATAAGTGACTAGGTCCTGAGTCTGAAGTGTATACACACTTATGGATTCATTTCAAAAGAAACTTCTCAAGTCCTAAATACTATTGTAAGCTTAACTCATATGTTTTCCCAAAAGAGTAACATATTTGAGAACATTTGGAAAACATTATGCAAGAATTCAAAAATCTTTAGCAAGGAAATAAAATCTAAGACTAAGTACAATCTTCTTAAACCTATGTACTTAGATAAGCCTACAAACAACTAGATCTCTATAATGATAAGTCGAACAACTTGACTTGAGTCCATTTGGAATCTTGAAGTCCATGAGGCTTGAGCTTGTGTTCCTACAAATATTCATACACAATGTGAGTATAAGTAGCTACCAAAAAAATAGCATAACTGGCTTTACATACCTACTAAAAGAATTATAGAGGACTCTAATGAAGAGTTGAGAAGGAGAAGGAGGACTAGGAAAGAACTTTCTTTGGAAATGATTTATATATATATATTGTTGATAATGATCCATTTCTATTCAATTTTACAGAACAAGCTTGGACTTTATTTAACTTACCTCCTTGAGGAAAGTCAATTGGATGTAAATGAATAAAACAAAATTAAAGCCAGTTGGCTTTGTAACACCTATAGATTAGGAACCTTTACCCTAATCCGGGAATGTCACCATTTACTCACTGACATGAATTTGCGGAAGCTCAAAAGAATTTAAACCAAATAATAAATACTTAATACAATCATCTTAATCCATAACATTCATTTCCATTGACGTCAGGGTATCTTGGTTTGCCCACAAGTGACCTCCTCGCACCATTTGACTACACATCATCTGAAATGCAAATGAGAGAAAGGAATGAGCTAAAAAGCCCAATAAGTAAACCTCATGCATGAATGTATAAACATGTCCTACATGTCATGTGATTATAGAATTTCGCCTTTTAAATGAAAAACTTTCCAAACATTCCCTTTTYGAAAACTCTTTACAAAACCTTTCCTTCAAAATTTACCTACAGTAAAACATTACATTTCTTTTCATTCGTGAGCTCACTGAGTGTAACGCCTAGCCACTAAGCTTACAGTAGGCCATTCTTATTTGGAACCCGATTCAATTCCTACCGGTAGAACCATAAAGCGGTTAACATTTATTTTTCAAAAAAGGAGTTTTCTTTCCATACTTTCACCTCTAAGGACGTGAACATTCCATTCTTACCTACCCCCCAATGCCCCATTTCCCACTCACATCTTTTGTGGCTAGGTTTACACTCTTTTTCGAAAACTTTAACATTTTCAAAACTTTAACATTTTCCTTTAAAATTTCATTTTCTAACCATTCACTTTCTAAGTGTGTGAATGGCTCATGCAAGAAGTGATATAGAATTCTAACTGCATGCTCATGACATGAAATGCATACAATCGTATATAACATATTATTTGACAACTGTGCAAAATATGAAATAGGATAACATATCATTCGACATAAAGGTAATACAGGATATGAGCACATGTAACATTCCACACAATTTACACACATTAATATACAATCTATACACAACATATTGGAGTAACTAGAAGAGTTCAATTACATTTATTCATAACATTAATGAGATATGAGTACGGAGTCCTTTACATTAATGGGTTCCTACTTAAACTGTGATGGGAACTCCTTCAACTGTTCTCAATGTAAGGCCTCGAAATGACCTAGTTGTGATTACAGAAAGAAGGTCTACTTAGTTCGATCGTCCTAACTTAGGWATTATGTGTTTAATCCAAGAATGTCCTTTATAAATTTATAAATTCATATTTAGTTCTCATAATATCGAATATCACGTTTTAAGGGTACAATTYGACTCCTTATTTCGGGTATAAACCTAACTATGTTCTCCCATCAAATTCACTTCAAGGCATAATTATGTACAAGTCACAAAATTTCAATATTAAGTGTTAATGTTTTCACCTTAAAATTCATGATATCCAAATGTTGCGGGAGCGGTATTGGATTCCCTAGCATGCGCTCAAGCGATGTGCACAACATCCGTGGGCGTCTGGGCGTCTGGTGCCTGGGCGCGCGCTGGTCGCCTAGCGCTTGCTGGGCGCCTGGTGTTTGGCACCGGCGCTGGGCACTACTGGATCTGGCACTGCTAAGTACCGGGCCCTGTTGCTGTCCCTGTTCTTGGCCAAAAAAACTCAGTTGACCGGTAATGTTTTTGTCAACTTCTGGCGACTCTGAAACTGACGAGTTGAGAAGAACTCGCACCACCAGAGCACTTGTTGGCACACGACCAGAGAACCTGCTGGCACTGCACCTATTGCTGCCCTTGTTGAACGACTGCGTTGCAAATCAACGTGGTCGTGATTTCGGTCGCAGACAGTGGGACTTGTCCCACGGTGCGAGCAGCAAGGAAGAGAGCAGAGTGATAGCCAGCAGCAAGGGATCGGATCTAGAGGTGGATCGCGTGCCTCTGGCAAACGTTTGATCAGCGCTGGCACGGACCTCAGATCGTGGATCCGAGTCCGAGAACGAGAGAGAGATGTCGGAGAAGAGACCTGGAGTGATCTGCTTGGCTCGACAGGAACGGGCGGTCTCCCAACGTGCACCTCGCAGCTGCTCGAGTAAGTGATTAGCCTCAGCGACGCGCGCTGCGAGCGGCATGGTCTGATGCGGCGGGCCGATCACAAACTGTGACAAACAGCGGCCACTTCAAGCGTCGACAGTGGAGGAAGGGAAGAGAGRAGAAGAAGAAGAAGCAAGGAAGGGTCGCAACAAGCGGCGTCGGTAGGCAAAGGGGGAAGGGAAACAGCGGCGGCGGCGGCAGCAATAGCTTAAGGGAGGAAGAAGATGAAGGGTTTCTTTTCTTTTCTTTTCTTTTCTTTGTTTTTATTTTCTTATATATTTTTATTTTTTTAAATTTATATTTTGGGYCGTATCMCAAACCTTTCGGGCCTTCCATCCAAATCTAACCCAAAATTCGTAAATTAAATATAACGGGCTTCCTTTCGATAAAAAGCCCAACTTTCGACTAACAAATAAATAGGCTCACGAGTCGAGCCTTTAACCAAATGATAACTCTTATTCGACATGGATAATATTTTCGTACTTATTAAACGTGCGATTTCAAAATATTAATCACATATAAAATTTTTAACCCAAGTTGGCACACAGTTTCACACAAAATCAAATAAAATTAATAAAGGAAAAATTTCGGRTATTACAGGCTTAATMAAAAATTACATTTGCTCTAGGGACTCGAATTCCTCCTATTCATGCTTTATTTTCTTTGGCTTCTATTAATAAATTTTTTCTTCATCAAATGGATGTCAAGAAAATAATTTTAAATGGGGATTTAGAATAATAAATTTACATGGTACAACCTAAAATTTGTGTTGTCTTTGGGCAAGAACTAAAGGATTTAAATCACTTAAATCGCTTTATGATTGAAAGAAAGATCCTAAACAATGGCATGAGAACTTTGACAAGTATTTGTTAGATTCTGTGCTTAGGTTGGATGAATTTGTTATACTAAAACTGCAGTTGATGAATATATAATGATTAGCTTATATGTGGATGACATGCTTATATTTTATACTAGTTTGGATATTGTGCATAGTACTAAATCATTATTAGCTTTGAAATTTGACATGAAAGATTTAGGTAAAGCGAGTATGATATTAGGTACTAAAGTCCTAAGGAGAGGCTATGATTTTATATTGTTACAAGAATATTATGCTGAGAAACTCCTTAAAAAGTTCGAGAAATTTTGTGTGACACCAGTGAACACTCGCTAACAGTCAATTGAAAAAGAATATAGGTGATCCTATGGCTCTATCTAGATATGCTCATATTTTTGGGAGGCTAATGCATTTTATGATTTTTTTCTAGACCTGACATAGTATATTTTGTGTGTAGATTGAGTAGATATACTTACAATCCAAACTATGAGCATTGGTCTGCATTCAATAGACTAGTGAAATATTTGAGAGGAACCATGAACTATGGTATATTTTATAGTGGAATTCCCACCATTTAGAGGGATGTAGTGATGCAATTATATTTCTAATTCAATTGAGTCAAAATTCACTAGTGGCTATGTATTTACCCTTGGTAGGTGTGATTGGGAATCAACCTTGCAAAGAATTGTTGTATGGTCTATTATGGAGTCAGAGTTCATGAATCTAGAACTAGCATGTACTAAGGAAGATTGGTTAAGGAATTTCTTGATTGATATTCCTTTCAGTAAAAAAACCAATGCTATCTATGTCTATGCATTGTGAATGTCAAGTGGTAATACATACTTCCAAGAAAAATTCCTTTAATCGAAGAAATGTGTTAACCCCAATGGCTTATGCTTATATTGTATGATTTTGATAATTACATAAGCTTGAGTAGACTATCTAATTAGCATTATGGATCTAGTACGTTTGCTCTATAATGAATCAAATAATTACCTATTGTTGACACAATTAGCCTACCCGGATYGCTTAACAATAGATTGGATATTAGGTCAAACTCGAGCTAGCTATGCCATTGGATATTGGTAGAACTTGAGGATTTGCTCAGACAAAACAAGGCAGCCGATAGAAAACAGCTAATGGGATGAAGAAAGGGTCCAATAGCAAAGCAAGGTGATATTCATCGCCTAAAATAAAGTAATTGACCGTGGGGTCAAATATTGATGCTAATAAAGACATTTCTACAACCACTCTAGAAAAATAATTACGTATGAGGAGGCTGTTACTACTCCACTATCGAAGAGGATAACAAGATTGCCAGAGTATCCTAACTCCATGATTTTCACAACAGAAGGATTGGAACTAGAACCATTTAAAAAGTATTAAAAGTGCAAAACAATATGAAGATCGAGATCAATCAAACCACAACTAAACCTAATTTATCAACTCTCTCTTGTTTTCTTTCCTTTACCTTATTTTATTTACTTCTTTCTTTACAACTTTCTTTATAACTTTATCTATAGCTTTATTTACCGATTTCCCTTAGACATTACCTTGGCTAAAAGCATTTTCAATCAAAGAGGATTGTAAATCCGGCTTCGACTGAAACTTGATTAGATTGAAGGAATATTACATTATTTTTCCCCACGCACTCTCTATACAATTCGTCCTTATCTCGTTTGAATTTGTACTTATCAATTCTATATGCTCCTTGCATCTACCTAGCCAACTGAGGGCTTCCTAGAGTACCACGAGAACCCATCCATTAAAAAAGGGGGTCACAGGTTCAATAAGCTGCAGGTATACTGAACTTCAACACGAWTATGTTGAATCCTGGAAGCCATCACCTTCTAGCCTAAGGCCACCTGATGTGATAGGTTGAGCCCTATCAGATGGTGACTTCTTTGACCCAAACACCTATAGAAAGCAACAAACGATCAAGATCTTCAAAAGCTATTATCATATGGTCAAGCAGTTGATCATGGAACAAAGTTAAGAAACCTATTTGATGAGGAAGCAATTTGTATATTCCAAGTGAATATCAGTCAAGGAGAGTCTTATGTGTCTATAAAGTTGTAGGCTAAGTACTCTATTTTTATTGGATGCTTTGAGTAGCATACTTAGTATAGATATCTTGATAACTTGTGCAGAGTTTTTAAATCTTGATGTTTGAAGTTCAAAGTAATTTTTTATTTTATCAAACATCTCTTATWAAATGAGATTACACAATTCTATGAATGTTTTGGAATAACTTAAAATGTGTTTCCTTACAAACTCACAAACATATTGTTCTCAAAATATTCTAAGTAAAATGCATAGTAAGTCTAATTATGTAATACCCCACGGTAATTTTTTCATTTTACGAATTTTATATAATTATATAATTTATATCCTAATTAACTATCTAATTTGTTGCCATGATTGTTAGTGTTTTTACTTATTTCACAATTGAAGGACTTGTATGGCGTAACGATCAATATGCTAATTATGAAGTCAATCATTTTCATTATTATGGTTATTATTATTATTATTATTATTATTATTATTATTTGTTTCTTGTATTATTGTGTGAGTTTATTTATTTAGTTGATAGAATTCTACCAATTTTATTAAGTTCGAATATATGTCGCCTTGGATGAATTATTTTGAGTTGGGGAGAACCTTTGCATTAGGTAAACTATTTAATTCTTGGAATAATCCATTAGAGACAACTCATTAGCTCAAAATTCTAAAGTCCTACATTAAATTTGTCATTTTTATATTGGCCCAAAGGAAACTCAGAAGACCTCAAACTAATTTGGGCTTAATATGGTCAAAGGTAAAAAAATAATAAATAAAATAAAATAAAATACAAAACCCTTCATTTCACTCTTGAGCAGTCGTACAGTACATTTATTTTGTGCATTCTGGAAGTTTAAAAAAAAATAAAAAAGAGAGAGAGAAGAAGAAGCCAGAACAAGGGGGAAAAGGAACTTGATCACTTGTTGAGTCTTTTGAAGGCAAATTGCAGTGATTGAAGGTAGGATTTCTAGTTGGACCTTATTCTCATTTGTCCTCTAATTTTAACTCGGTTTTCTCCTTTGTTTTTTAGCGTTACATTATGAAAATTTAATGAACCTAATTCGTGTATTATAAGTGATTTGGGCAATCCAGAGGTCCTTAATTGCGAAAATAGCATATTTCTTCGGATGTTTTTATTCATACTGATTGATCTGTATAAACTTTTGATTTTTWCTTCTTTTGGCCTCTCTTTGAGGTGGTTTTCTTGATTTCGTTCTGATTGTCATAATGCTTCCACAAATGCATTTCACCAAAGGGATATGACTTAAGATTCTGTTACATTTCAAATGTGAATTTGAGCAATGTTCAGATGTCCGGTTTGTATCCACAGATTTTTATCATGTTTTTGCTGGCGYTTAATAGTTTTGAAGTTGGCATTTGGCACCTCATTTTTTTTAGTACAAAGGGGCATATAGCTTTTCACCAATTTGGTGATGCTGTATAGCATTCGATTTAGCTTGAGATATCTAGCTAGGTTGACTTTAAACCTGAATCTATGATTAATTAATCAGATGATGTACATTCCTTCCAGCTGCAACTAGAATTTGGTTTTTTGTTGGCGTTACGGAACRAAAATTGACACTTCCAAACTTTTGGAACAATGAAAAATTATTGGGCTTGGCATAGTCCACCTTTGATGGTGTTTCATTTTGTTTAAGTTTGGCAGTTCAAGTCTATAGCCCCACCTGCATTTAATTGGTGTTCAGCAAAATGCTTTAACATAATATTTATAATAATAAGAATAGTGAAGACTAGTGCTCCGTGTCATAATATGTATATCTTTTTGCCACATTAACGTTATGGGCAGTCAAGACACTTCGCTTGCTAATAAAGTAAATTATATCCATTAAGGATTTCAACTAAGTAAACTTCCTTTCTTTTTTATTAAATATGGAACGTCTATTATTATTTTAATATGAGTTTGTGGTTGACTTTAGTTTGTAAATTACTACTTGTTTACATGTTAGAACTATAAATTCGGCGTTTGGTTACATTAGTATATATTTCATCATTGTATTGCACCATTTTTTTGCAAGTTGCATATTCATGATTCCAATAAGGGATGATGGTTTAGACGTTCTCCTGTGATACCGGAGATTTAGTTTTCGTTTTTCAAACTTTATATATAATTATATAATTCATATTCTAATCTACAAATTAGATTATTATATTCATGATTTTTAGTTATTTGAATATTTTACAGCGGAAGACTTGGAAGTCGAAATGTTCGATGTGCCAATTAGAAATAAATAATTATTTTTTTGATTTATTATTTGTTATGCATTAATGTGCTAGTATATTTATTTAAACTTGAAATTTTATTAGTTTAATTTAATTAAAAATCTTAGTCAATTAATTTAGGCTTAACCCGTTAAAGTCCATTATCTTCCTATTCAAACCTAAAATCGAAATTGAAATTTGGTTTTGGACTGAAAGAAAACTAATAGATTTTAATTTAGTTGGGCTAAGTTAATTAAGGAATAAAAATGGCCCATGGAAGAATTTTGATTACGGTTAAATTAGTAAAAAAAGGAAATTATAAATTTAAAGGGACCCAAACGAAACCCTAACCCTAGTCGCCCTCACCGTCGCACCTCCTCTCTCTGCCTATGGACGCCGCTCATCGCGGCCTCACCCATCCTCTCCCTTTTCTCTCTCTTTTTCTCTCACCAATCTTACTGCCCAAACTTCGCAGCACTTACGGATCTTGCTCGTCACGGTTGAGATCCGCACCAATTGCTGTCCGCTCGTTATCATTCTGCCCCTCCCATGCTTAGCGGCACCGCCGTCCATCATCCAGAAAGGAGGTTCAAACCAGGTAGCAGCTCGTCCTCCTTATCAGATCCAACTGCTTTGAGAAGCTCATCGAAAGCAGGTAATGAGGCTGGATTGCTGCTCTACCAGAGCTCTTCTCAGTCCCACAAAACTCTCGCTGTTYGTCTGCCAACTCGCCGGTTTCAATTCTACAATAGCTCATCCGACCAGGAGCAGAAAACTAGAAACAACACACTTGTTCGGTTATTGCTCACCAAGGCACCCAGGCAACCAAGCGACCAGGCGCATCTTTGAACCAGTTACACACGCACTGCACATGTGCGATTAGGACTACCATTCGCATGCCCGGAGTGTGTTCCTTTCCCGAGCGTGATAGATGCCATTACATCTTATGTAACACCCCCAGATTAGGAACTGTCCTAAGCCGAGAATGTTACATCATTCCACTTGCAAATAATCAACTGTCATTTAAAATTCAACATTTATTCAAAATAAAAATATAGCGGAAGTCTCAAAAATTTAAAACATTCAAAAATATTAATCTTATTACATAAAATAAGTTTGAAACAAGTTCTCAGGTATCGTAGCTCTCCCACAAGCGATCTTCTCGTCCCATCTGGGTACATATCATCTGAAATGACACACAAGAAAAGAAATGAGCTAAAAAGCCCAGTAAGTAACCTCATGCATGAATGTATGAACATGTCCTACATGTCATGAAATTTTAAGRTTTYGCCTTTTAAATGAAAAACTTTCCTTTTTTAAAATTTCTTTACAAAACATTCCCTTCAAAATTCACTTACATTAAAACATTCCATTTCATTTCATTCGTGAGCTCACTAGAGTGTAACGCCTAGCCACTAAGCTTTGCRGTGGGCCATAGTTATTTGGAACCTGATTCCATTCYTATCGRTAGTACTACAAAGCGGTTAAATTTCATTCTTTTAACTTCCATACTTTCACCTCCAAGGCGGTGAACATTCCATTCTTACCTACCCTTCAAGAGGGTAGGGTCGGGTGCACGGGTCCCCCACACCCCATTTCCTACTCATATCTTTTGTGGCTAGGTTTACATGCCTTTCTGAAAACTTTGACCTCTCCTCTCTCATTCTCCTTTTAACTTCCGATTTCCTAACCGCTTCGCTCTCTCAAGTGTGTCGCAAGGCTCATGCTAATGTGATGTAGATTCTAACTACATGCTGCATGACTCTCTCCTTAATACATCACTCCGTCACAAATAGTACGCAGATATGAACTCATCTCTTTTTTAACATAAAAAGTGCTATTGGATACAGACACATTAACAGTTTTTTCACACGTTACACACATCACATAAAAATTTCATACATAACATGATTAGAGGCAAGTTAAAAACGTTCAATTTCATTCATTTATAGATGGAATGAAGATGGGATGATTACTCTATCGGAGCGTCCTGTAAGCGTAAATGGTTTCTACTCTAAAGTTTGTGAAGTAGACTCTTCAATCGATCGTCAATGTACAGGCTCGTAATGGACGCTAGTTATGATTTAAGAAGAAAGAGAGTCTACTTATGTCTCATCGTCCCAACTTTTAGGTAATATATGTGTTGTTTAATTCAAAGATGTCCTTTATTAATTATTAATGCATGCATAGTTCGCAGATATTACCAAATTATGCGATGTCTTTTTAAGATTACAATTTAAAATTCTTAGTTAGCCGGCGTATAATATCTACTATGTTCTCCTCTCAATCACTTTAGGGCATATTTATGTAGGCAAGTCATCCAAAATTTCAATATGCATTTTACGTTTTCGACCTTTGAAGTCACATATCCAAATGTCTCAGGAAATGTGGCAATAGGTCTTGGGCTTGCGCTCAAGAGCGTGCGCATTGCCACATTCTGGCGTCGAGCGTGCGGGCGTGAGCAGCGTGGGCACGCTATATTGGATGGCTGGTGGTGGTGCTGCTGGTCTAGCGCAAACACCTGGACGTTTCTGTTCTGGAAGCTAGCAAATCGCCAGCCAGACTAGTTTTCCGGTGAGCTCTGGCAAGTGTTGGCATCTACTGACTATGGTGATCGAACATGGGCAGAGCGACGACTGGTAAGGAGCTGATTGGCCGTGCTGCAGAGCACCTAAGCGGCAGCATGATACGTAGAGGTCTAGTCAAGGAAGAACAAATCTAGACGGGCTCCGCTGCGTCGAGTGGACGAACACTGTCCATCATCCGTCGTGGTGAAACCACAGAGCAGGGAAGAAGAAGAAGAAGAAGAAGAAAAAGATGGAGGCAAAGCTGATTGGAAGAGCGCTTCATCCCGAGCGGCTATGGGTTTTGGCGGATGCGGATCGCGCGCCTCTGGGCAACCCGTTGTGTCACGAACAAGTGGTCAACGATCTCCGCAAGCGGAGGACGGGAGACCTCAAGCACGGCGAGGAACCGAACCTTGGATTGCACGGCCAGGCTGTGTCGTGGGGCTTGGATCTGGACGATCCCAAGCACGGTGATGGAGATAGCAACAGAGCGACAGTGGATTTGCAAGGAACGGCTGCGTGAAGAGCAAGAACCGCAATCAACAGGAAGCAGTAGTCCTAGACGGCGGCGGCGAGAAGAGAAGAAGAAGAGGCGGCGGGTATGGTTTCGGCGGCGGCGGCGGGAGGAAGAAGATGAGAGTTTCTTTAGGGTTTTTCTTTTTCTTTTCTTTTCTTTTTCTTTCTTTTTATTTTCTTATATATTTTCTGTTCTTTTCTTTTCTTTTTTTTAAATTTATATTTTAGGCCGTAACCCGAACCCTTCGGGCCTTCCCATCCAAATTTAACCAAAATTCGTAAATTTAATATAACGGGCTCCCTTTAGATAAAAAGCCTAACTTCCAACCAACAAACAAATAGGCCCACGAGTCGAGCCTTTAACCAAACGACAACTCTTATTCGACACGGCTAATATTTTTGCACCTATTAAACGTACGATTTAAAAATACTAATCACATATAAAATGTCCAACCCTAGTTGGCACACAATTTCACGAGATCAACCAAAAATTCATAAAGGTAAAATCCCGAGTGTTACATCTTAGACTCGATACCGCACCTAAGGTTTGGGATTCAAGGTGAATCCTCAATTTATTCATTTAAATTAACCGAAATGACCTAGATTTTGTATTAGGTGAAATTTAAGTTAGTACAATTAAGTAAAAGAAGAATATAATTCTAGAAATATGTTAGGAATATAATTTAGGGTAATTTAGGATTTGCATGATAAAATAATGTATATTGTAACTAAGATTATTATTGTTGTTTTAAGAATGATTAGAGGTAATGAAATTAAATTATACTATTAATAGTTCAATTTTTATGGAAATTAATCTTGAGAATTATTTATTAAAGTCATCGCAGGAAAAATGATGAAGGTATTAACGGTAAACACTTATGTTAAATAAATGTATTTGGATAAACCAATTTCAGATGGATATTCTTTGTGTAACAATATTAGGACACTGTGGCACATCAACGTTATGGGCAACCAAGGCACCCTGCTAGCGACTTAAAATAAACAAATTTACTGAGGACTACAAGTGAGTAAACTCCCTCATTTTTTTCACTATTGTAGTGAATGTTTATTGTTATTATGATTGAATCTCAATCTGAATTGAATGTGAGTTTATGGTTTATATTGATGTAAGTAAATCACCATATTTTCATTAATTATGATACGAGTGTATTGTTATTATGATTGAATCTTCTTATGTGAATTGATAATTGCTCTTATGTGTTATAATGTGTTAATATTTCCAATATGTGAATTTACTACTCATTGACATGTTAGAAATTTTAAGTTAAGAGTTCATGTGGTCCGTGATCATGAGCATGTAGTTTGCAATAGTTGGACATTCTCTGGCATGGCCATAATYATACATTCAAGGAAGGAAATGTTTTAGAAAATATAGTTTGGGAAAGTAAATGTTTTGAGGAATGAAGTTCTAGAAAGATGTGATTTTTATGTTAAATGATTTTCAAATAGAAAAAGGTGCGAGTGGGAAATAGGACGTGGGGGACTGGCATAGCCAACCTAACCCTTTGGTAGGGTAGGAAAGTAAGTAATGTTCACCTCTTGCTAGGTGAAAAGTGAAAGGAAAAGTTAAAGTAATGTTAACCACTTTGCGGTTCTATCGGTAGAAAATGTGACTGGATTCCAAATAATAATTGTCCACTATAGAGTTTAATGGCTAGGCGTTCCACCAAGTGAGCTCACGATTTGAAAAGAAAGTTTTTCTGAAACTTTTGACAAAGTGAATTTTTGAACATCATGACATATAGTGCATGATGCATGCATTYATGCATAGAATTTACTTACTGAGCTTAGTAGCTCACCACATATTCCTTATTTTACGTTTCAAGTGATGACTAGCCAGATGGTGTGAGGAGATCATTTGGGGAATAACTTTGACACCCAAGGTTCATTTATGTTAATTAAATTTTCTATTGATTTGTGAAATTGTTGAATGCTTAAATTTTTATTCGTTTTATTTCAAAGCTTCCGCTAGATTTTAATTATATGAGTATTTAGTTGGCAAATTATATTAATGGGGTTTGAAGTGATTTCATTGTATGTGGAGTAATAGAAATGTTTGGAGTGAGATTTTCTAATTGTATACATGGAGAATATGTTGATATTATAGAGCAAACTCTACCGAAATTTTTATAAATCCTTTGTATTAAAATATTCAAATTTTTAGTTTCCCCAATTTTTGCAATATATGTAAGGATAAATGGGTGACATTCCCAAGTTGTGACAGTTTCTAATTTGGGGGTGTTACATCCCCCCACTCTGGCTTCGAGTCCAAACTAGACATGTATTAGTTTAAAATGGTTCTTTTATTTATAGTTACTTGAGGGAGTATTTAAGGACTTTAAGGTTTCTTTAACRCCAAGAGTTTTGAGATTCAAAGCTATTGACTTGAGAGAACATCTTCAAAAGCTTACATTGAGTACTCTATTCCAAAAGTGCTAGGAATCAATTAGAAAATCTCTAAGAAACCAGATCCCAAGATCTTTATTTTTTATCATCACTTTCAAGACTGAAAAAGTGTAACAAAACTTTATCTCCTTTTGCGAAAATCTTCCAAAGTTGTCTAGGACTTAAACCTTTGTTGAAAGTGAACCTTGAGGTTGTATAAGGGTAATTGCGTGTAAAACTCATCTGTAGGGTGAGCCCTTTGTATAAAAGGGTTGGTTGTAAAACTCATTTGTTGGGTGAGCCCTTCGTGTAAAAGTCTTTGTGACTTTTCTTTTAGTGGATTTGAAAATCCTAAGGGTGTGTCCCTAGGTAGTGGATGTAGATTTCAAGAAAAATCAAACCACTGCAAATCTTGTGTACCATATAGTTCTTTGCTTGTGATTTGTTTGTTGGTGTTGGTTTTATTTCTCATTAAATACACTTAGCAATTATTGCACCTATCAAGTTTTTGAGATAAAAAGAATTAAAACCCCAATTTACTCCCTTGTAGGTTTATTTCAATCTTTATTACACTTATATTACCGTCTCTTAGTTCCCTTACCCAGTGTTGGATTCCCAAAGAAGCATCAAGTCTAACTCAGTCAGATTGATTAATGAGTGATTGAAATTGTAGTAATTGACGATGATGGAGTTCTCGTTGATCAGTTGAGAAAAAAGATGAAAAAATCATTGGATATGTTTCTTGCCTAGTGCAATCAACAATTGAGAGTGCAGTTTCAAAGTTAATGATTGGATCTAGTTAGGAAGTAGTGCATAAGAACATTTTCAGATTCACAGAGGAAAAGATGACGGAGTTTTTCTGTTTGAGAAGGCCCTTCTAAAGTTCTCATGATAGACTTGGAAAAATAAGGGTTTGGGAAATGAAGAGTCTTAGAGATGGAGTTTGAGTTATATTCGAACACATCAAGCCGTTCATTGTAACACCAAAAAGAGGGACCTTTGGTCTTCGATAAGAAGTAATTATGTTCGCCTATGGTAAAAACAAATAGGATTTCATAACTGTAAGAATAAGTCAAATCAACTCTGCAAATAGACGTGTGAAGCATTTAATGCATGTCTTATTTGAACCCCACCCTAACCTAAAGAACGGAACCTGACAACAAGCGAAAAGAACCTCAAGAAACGTTAAGGAACAAGTTTGTTGAGTATTAACCCTTTGCGGAGAAAAGACAAGAACCAAGACTATATGGAAGATGCCACACTTGGTCTAAGTATTACCTAGAATTTAAGTGATAAGTTGAAGTAGAACATCATAAGTATAAAACTTGATAAGTTCAAAGTATGAAAGAAATAAAATCTCAAAGTATCTTTAATAATCTAAAATCTCATAATCTTTACAAAGTCTAGAATGAATGGTACTTATAATAATCAAACCCTAAAAAAAGTAGGAAAAAAACTAACCAGCTATTGAAGAAAATTTAAAAAAAAAAACCTTGGAAACAGGGCAACACACACACTAAAGGTGTGGTGTGTGTGATGTCTAAGATGACTCAAAAAAAAAACTCTAAAATATCAAATTACAAAGTGGTTTTCAAGTTTACTATGGATAAGGAACATGTGTCAAAAAATAGGAAACTACTAGTAACTGACTTTCCTAAAAGATAAAGGATAATCCTTATACTTTTAGCAACTTGTCAAATCCTTCTTTATGATGAAAAACCTTCAAGATAAATCCTCCAAGAAATTGTGGCCTCTTCCAATAGGAGTCATATTTGACTTCAAAAATCAAGAACTTCAAGAAAGTTGACTATTTGACCTCCAACTTGACTTGGATTTATTTTGGGCCTTTATAAGCATGAAAATTCTTCAATAATAAGTTCATTTTAAGCCTTATTAAATCTTTTGGCCCTTACCCTTGTTATTGGGCCTTCAACAAGACTTAGTGGATCAAGAATAAGTTGCCCATCGCCACCTTTCTTGGACTTGAACAAATTTTCAGTTTCTTGGGCCTCCTTCTTGGCATCACCTTCATCATTCGCTCCCTCTTGAAGAGGATTTTTCCTCAAATCATCACCTACATCAAAGGGAGTTATGTCAAAAATATTGAATGAAGCATTTACACCACAGTTTCCAGGTAATTCCAGTTTGTATGCATTATCATTAATCCTTTCCATCACTTGGAAAGGTCCATCTCCTCTTGGTAATAACCTGATTTCCTTTGCTCATGAAACCTTTCTTTTCGCATATGGATCCAAACCCAATCTCCAGGCTAAAAAACTATTTTCTTCCTTYCCTTGTTTGTTTGTCTAATGTATTGTTGTGTTTTCTTTTCAATGTTCAGTCATGCTTGCTCATGAATCTTTCGAACARATTCAATCTTTTGTTTGTTATCTAAGTTCACTTGCTCATTCATAGGTATGGAGTTAAAGGATTAAAATCATAGACAATCTCARAAGGTGAAAGCTTCTATTAAAAGCAAATTCAATATGTGGCAAACAATCTTCCCAAGTTTTCAAGTTCTTTTTAATGATGGAAAGCAACAATGTCATCAAAGTTCTATTTACAACTTCATTTTGTCCATCAGTTTGTGGATGACAAGTAGTAGAAAACAACAACTTAGTACCCAACTTACCCCATAAATTTTTCCAAATATAACTCAAAAACTTAGTATCCCTATCACAAATAATAGTTGTAGGCATACCATGTAATCTAACAATTTCCTTAAAGAACAAATCAACAATATTAGATGCATCATCAGATTTATGACATGCAATGAAATGAGCATATTTGAAAACCTGTCAACAACAACAAAGATAGAATATATTGCTCTCTTACTTCGAGGCAATCCTACCACAAAATCCATAGAAATATCAGTCCCAGGGGAACTAGAAACAGGGAGTGGTGTATAAAGTCCATGAGGTTGTATAATCTAGACTTAGCTTGTTTACAATTAATGCATCTAGAACAAAGCTTTTTAATATCCTTCCTCATATGTGGCTAATAAAAATCCTCATTTAAAATGTTAAGAGTTTTAGGAATTCCAAAATGTCTCATTATCCCTGTAGCATGTGCCTCGTTAACAAGTACGTCACGCATAGAAGAAGAAGGAATGCACATCTTGCTTTCTCTAAAAAAAATCCAGCATGTATATAAAACTTTACAAAAGCTTCTCTTTCACACTTTTAAAGATATCAYAAAAATCAGAATGTGAAYATACAACTCCTTAATATATTCAAAACCAAGTAATTTCTTTTCAAGAGTTTTAAGCAAGAATCTCCAAGATACTGCATGAGCAACAGTTTTTACCTTAACTTGTTTGTACTTTATCACATGAGGGAAACTTTGAATGAGCTCTACCCATTTAACATGGTGTCTTTTAAGATTTTGTTGTCCTTTCAAGTGGTTCATGTATTGATAATCATTGTGAATAAGATACTCTTCAGCCAAAGAAATATAAGCTTATTCATGCAAAATATACACGTCTTAAAATTTGTACAATTTCTGCTTCCCAATAACATATAAAGAAAATTTTGAATATTTAACATAATTATTAAAGTTCTATTTATAAATCTGAATATCTTCAGAGGAGACAACTATAAATTTACCAATAAAAGTGTGCAAAACATGATACATAAGTTTTAGGAAGGTATTACGTGCATTATTAATCCCAAAAGCATAACTAACTGTTCAAGCAAATCATACTTTGTCCCTAGAATTGGAGGTAAATCATAAGATACCTTTTTAGGGAAAATCTCCTTCAAATCCTGCAAAAGATAAATGGTATTGCTCAACAAATTGCCGACCAACTCATTAGTCGAGAAACAAACCTCCTTGTGCATAAGCACTATAAGGGGCTCTTGAAAAATTAAAACTCTCCTTTTCTATCTTACTCTCCTTCTCTTTTTCTATTTCTTTTTCTTTCTCTTCTCTATTTCTCTCGGCCTCCCTCTCTCTTTCTTTTTCTCAATTTCAGCCTTTCTCTCTTTTTATTTTCTCTCAATTCCGTCCTTTTGTTTCTCATTCTTTTCTCTCAATCTCGACCTTGCTCTCTCTTTCTTTTATATCAATTCCATCCCTTTCTTACGCTTAGTCCAAATATTACCTAGAATCTAAGTGATAAGTCGAAGTAGAATGCCACAAGTATAAAACATAATAAGTTCAAATTATGAAAGAGATAGCCTTTCAAAATATCATCAATAATCTTAAATCTCATAATTTTACAAAGTCCTGAAAGAAAAATATTTATATTAATCAAACCTTAGAAAAAGTAGAAAAGACACTAACTAGCTATTGAAGAAAACGAACAAAACTAGAAAATCTAATGTTGTGGCAGAACACACACACAAGGTGTGGTGTGCGTGACATCTAAGACAACTTAAAAACTCTAAAATATCATATTACAAAGTCGTTTCCAAGTTTACTAAGGATAAAGAACATGTCCCATAAAAATAGGAAACTACTAGTAACTAACTTTCCTCAAAAGATAAAGAATGATCCTTATACTTTTAGCAACTTATCAAATCTTTCTTTATGATAGAAACCCTTCAAGAATCTTTCAAATCCTCCAAGAAATCATGCTCGCTTCCAAGAAGAGTCATTGGACATCGATTTTGACTCTAAGAATCAATAAATTCAAGATAGTTGACTGTTTGACCTCCAACTTGACTTGAATTTGTTTTTGATCTTTCTAAGCAGAAAAATTCTTCAATAATAAGTCCATTTGAAGCCTCTTTAAATATCTTAGCCCTTACCCTTGTAATTGGACCTTCGGGAAGACTTAATGGATCACGAACAAGCTGCCCATCATCTTCTTTCTTGAAATTGAACAAATTTTCAGTTTCTTGAGCCTCCTTTGAGGCATCACTCTCATATATGTCAGACCCGACGTTAGCAGTTGTCATCTTCTCAGTTTCCAACCGATAACACAAGAACTATGGAGGCATGTGTTATCACTAAAATTTAGTTGACCCGAATGGCTAAWAATGTATGTGTAAATGAAGCCACAAGAAGATCAACCAATCGATCARCAACATGATATATGGATTTTTGGCATCAAAATGCCTCAACCTACCCATGTTTTACTTGAAGTCAAAGGCTATACTCACGTCAGAAGCAGGTTTTTGCAACCACTACTATTTTGCAGGGATATGATCTATGAGTAAAGACTTGACGAGCAGCTCAAGTGCTTTGGCTAAGTATAAAATGGTGAAAAAGAAAGAAACAGGGACAATCAACTCTATCAATTAACATATCATTTTGTCAAATTCAATTATCATTTTGCAATTTACAGCTTTGACATACTTCCTTTAATTCAATTCATAGCTTGTCTAGGTAGCTTAGTTTAGACTTATCAAAATTTTCATATATTCACGTCTTTCATAGAATTTATACCTTGCTTTGAATTAAGATTTAAAATTATATTTCAGCTATAATTGCTTTATTGGAAATTGTTACTTAWCTTTCCATCAATATTCATCATATCTATCTATTGTCAGCTGTGCTATCGGATTTCCAAACTTACACACCTGAACTAAAAGCTTTCTTTAATCAAATACCCACCCTAAAAAGAAAGTTCTGCTAATCTAGTAGCCCATCCACTATTTAGCAAGGAGTCAAACCTATTTTTTTGACTTAGAATTTCCAATACGGGTCGAATGACTAATTCCCAATATTAATTGTTTCGGGCTTAATTTAATGATTGGCGATTGATTCATCAATCATTGACGCCTATCATGCATATATGTTTTACCCACTTTCATTTTTATTTTGTGGTTGGGACAATGATACCTAAAAGACAAATATTGTGAGATATATTTTTGCTTTTTAAGATACATAAAGACCTAAAATTTGTCATATAAAGTATATAGTAGGCATATAAAAAGAAAATCTTGAAATTAAATCCAAAATATGATATTTAATTAGCCTTGTGTTAAACAAAATTAACTTAAAATACGTTTGAGAAAATTCAACTTGAAAATTTCACATTCTAGAGAAAAAATGAAGAGATAGGGAAAGAGAGAGAGAGAGAGAGGAAATTGGATAATAAATCACATTTTCTATTAAAAAATGAATTATTTTTATTTTTAAAAATGAAAAAGAAAATTCTTCTTATTCTCTGTGCAAATTAAAACTTTATTTCCCTTTTCATTATCTTTTTCATTTTCCTCACAAAAGTGTGAGAAAAACCTACTTCATCATTTTCTATTATAGTTTTCTTCACGTRTTTCCTCATTTCTTTTCCTCACTACATTTTACTACCAATCAATAGCAAAGCTTATATAGAAAAAACAATTTTCTTTTTCAACAACAAAATCCTTGAACTAAACAGAGCTTAATGAATTTAACCCAGAAAAATGAAAAAAACCAAAGCCCAAAAACAACTGCAGAATACTGGAAATAAGATTCGATTTGCTCTTGAATATAAATATCACTACAAAGTTACGCTARAATATGTACTGTCMAGGAACGCTCCGTTCTGAAAATCTGGAGCATAGCAATATGAAGCTTGCTTCGATAGTGCAAGGAGTAAAAGGTTGCTAACGAAGGCCTTTAAATGGCAACTAAACCTACTGCTAGTATTGAGGTAATACAAGCTGCCATAGTTCACCCTGTACAGGAGATCAGCTCAAGCAGAGAAACGGATAATTTACATTAAAGAGGACTTGCAATGGCAGTCAGTTTCACGATTTAAGCCTCATAATCATCTGAGGCTTCTGTACCTTTTAAACTACCATCTTCTTTTCAAGCTCAAAAAACACCTGTAAGAGGGACAGGAATGCAATTTAGACCAATATCCTTCCCTAGAATATATTTTACGTAATATGATCCACTTCATGCTTTGAATGTCGTCATAATAAGCAATGGAGCAGTATCAAMGTCTGCTGCTCAAAGAAATAAAATAATCTATCATCGATAATTAATCAACTTAAAATAACAAAAAGTATGTTATGCTTTCCTCTGGCCTCAATTTTTGTTGGGTTTCATGTGCCGAACTAAATAGCAAATTTTTGTTACTCAAACCCCTTCTTATTCAGATTGTTTTCGGATTGGAGAGAGAGAGAGATAGAGAGAGAGAGAGTTACCTTAATTATCATCTCGGAGGTAGTAAAAGAAAACTATACATATTAATAGTTTAGTCAATCCTCCCATCACTGTCCATCTGACCAAAATCCTCTTCATGATCATTATGCCGGAGTGCATTAAGACTGGGAAAACCCATCAAGAAAAGGCTTCATGTTAGAGAAACATCTAAGGGTAGTTGACTTACAGACTCATAATACATAACCATTTTTAAATCTCATCAATCACCCTACCAAACACATCCATCTTACCTGCAATTTTGAGGAACCCTCCAAGATAATATAGATGAAAACTTCAATCTTGGTGGCAAGGACATGTATCTTTTCCAATCTTCAAGCAGTATCCTGAGGTCGTGAAGTTTGCTGTCTAGTCCAAAACAACAATTCGCATGCATGGTACATACTTCGTTTAAATCTTCACTGGGTTCACAAAATCCACCAAAATATGTAGTACTCAAAAATCTCATTTTGAGCCCAATGTCGAAGATTAAACTATCGTTCTTTATTCTATTAAGGACATCTTGATCATGTAGACCAGGATATATCTCTCTAGCAGAGTACCAATACTTGTAAAATTCTATAGATTGATTATTTGACCTTACAAACTTAAAACCTCCATTAGGTCTGTTCTCCAAATCATCTGATTTGCCTGAGAAATGATCACAAGCAATTTGAAAATCTGCATTGAAGTAGAAATGCGGAAATGGATCCCTGAACCACATTATATCAGCATCCTGGAATAAAAGAACCAATCAAAAAGCACTGAACATAAAGAAATATTTTCTTTGAAGCTCATACAATGAATTCATTAGTTGGTGTTAGCAATGAAAGATTCAAGCATTGAAAAAAGAATAAACCAGAAGAACCAGAACCAGTACACAGAACCCATATTTCATTTCCAATTGGCAATATTTGGTTTTGAAACTCCCTAATTTGTCCTTCTGAAGATTAAATAACTATCCCATGATAAGTAATATGTAAAACTAGGTATTCTGTTAAAAGACAAGACATAAACCCCTCTTTACTTGGGCATATGAAAGGGAACATACTTCTATCCAGAATTTATAGAAATTTCACCCTATGATCTATATGTGGAACCTACTTGCAGACCATATAACTTGAAACTCCACTCTTAGGTCTTTAGATGTTTCTATTCCTTCAACAGTGATATCCTATTCCATCTCCAGTACTACCATGTCGCTAGCACCAGTTTATCTGGAGAGGGATAGTGCCTCTATATTTCCCTTAAAATATATTATCCCAATTGAATGTTTTTCCCACAATACTGTTTTCTGAAAATTAAATTGMAGCTAAGAATAACTCCTGAATTTATAATTKTTGCATATCCATAACAACATTACGGGACCAAGTAATGCCTTACCTAGAAAGCAAAGCAAGGACGAAAATAACACAAGTTGGAGGATGATAAAACTATGAGGAGGCAGAGATGTCAATAGAGATGCATCAAACAGATAAACAAACTAACCACTTAGCGACAATTACCTGAACAATCCAATGCATAATCAATCATCTTAAGTTTTAAGATTTATGACTAACAAGAACCAATTCATTTCTACAGCAAGTCCAAGTACTAGCAAGACAAAATACTTCAGGACAAACATTGTGTATTTCAGAAAACAAGAAGAGTGCTTAGATATCAATTTGTAACATATTAACATTTTTTATCCAGAATCTATACACAGATGCACACCAAATAACTCCTAAATCCCTCAATTTATAATTTCTTGTAGGCTTCACTATCATAGAAGTGGTCCAATTTTGGAATTAATGTGAAATTCATTTTCAAAATCCAAATCCTTTGTTTGAAGTTGAAGAACCAAAAAGAATCAAAGTATCCGAAATAGAAATGATTATCCTAAAACAATTTAAAAAATTACTTTGCTTTTCTCTAATCATACTTTGTCCTATTAACAGGCCCTATGAGCACAATTTGGCCTGGCCAGGCACAACCTGTATCCAATTTAAAGTATGAATGTGGGACCCGTCTCATCTCAATATAGGTCCACTACTCTTAGGCCCCAACTTGGCATGAAGTAGAATGTGACCTTCTGCTGGAGTTCCAGCTCTCCCAGATTATGTTATTCTTTTGGTTCGAAAAATAATTTCTTGTAACACCAATTCAAAATGAACAATAAATTTCTATAACAAATGATAGCCATGAAAATATATATTTCCTATTTAGCAATATTGATATCTAGTACATTTACAGATTATATTTATATGCTTTTGTGCCATATTAATATGTTTATATACTGTCTTTAGAAATGTGTTAACATACCTTGGTTGGACCATCTGAACTAATCACAGGCCTAATCATATTACATGTTCAGTAATGTGAAAAGTATTGTATTTGTTTCTGAAGAATAACATGAATGGTGCGTGTGTGTCTGTGTGAGAGAGATAGAGGGGGAGAGAGAGAGAGAGAAAGGGTATGCCTTGTGAAAGTGCATGTAAATGCTAATGAGTGCGTGTAAATGTGACAGTGAGAGAAAATTTAGATAGTAACTAAGTATGTCTAAGAGAGTGCGGATAGTACATTTGTCTGCTTGGGGGGGGGGTGAGTGTTTGGGTGTGTGTGAGTATGAATATGTGTGTGCATGCACGAGAGTGTGAATGCGTGAGAGAGTGCAATGCAAATGTTTGTTCTGTGTATGAGGGAGTGAGATTGCTTGTGGATACTGTGGCCGTTTGTGTGAAATTCGGTATGTTGATATATTCCTTATAGAATTGTGTGGAACTAGTAAATGTATATATAATTTATACTAATAGGTTGCAACTAAAGCAAATTTTATGGAATTGTAATTGCAATTCTTTGCTTTCAGTATGGAATTATATTTGTGCTATTGAGGAATTTGGAATTGTAAATGAATTACAATTCTAAAGTTAATTTTAGATCCAAACGAATGAATTGAATTGGATGCTCCAATTCCAACCCTCCAATCCCAAGGCACCAAACACAACCTGAAGACTTTATCAGGTAAGGCAAATGTAGGAACCTTTTCAAGAAATGACAGAAATACCTATTAAGGAATGAAGAACCACCACAGACAATAGTCCACATACATGAGAGAGAGAGAGAGAGAGAGAGTACCGTGAAAACAAAATTGTATCCCATCTCGAGAACAGATCTTAGGAAATTAATCCTACTCCACATCATCTTCAAGTACTCTGGGGTCATAAAATAGGCCTCGCCAGAAAAATCAACGCCCTCAGTGATGAGGGCAAAGCAGTGACTATGTATAACCAAACACCGAGAAAAGGCTTTCCGGTCTAATGCAATAATCACCAAATGGTTCAAAAGTTTACGAGTGTGTTCTCCAATTCTGAAGCTCTCCAGAAAGAGATCTATAATCGAATTAGGAGCTGACCATGCTGCATTCAAAGTTGTCAAGATCACAGTTTTGTCTCGCATAGAAGCATCCTTCAACACTTTTTCAAGCCTATACTCCTCACTGTCCTACACCATTTTAAACTTTAACACATGAACCAGTCTCTTCTCAATTAAGTTGATGTACCAGCAGTCAAAGTATAGATTATGCACAAATGTTGACAAAAATAGGAATAGTTATTTTCAAGCTTGACATACACTGGGGATTGAGATAACAGGATTCCACAAGGAAACYAGGTCCTCATCCAACGCAAAAAGTGTGGAACTTCCYATGAAAATTTCAAAATGCGAGACAGGCGAGTGAATTTTAATTTTAATTTCAAACTGCACAATTAAGAACTATCAAAAGCCGCATCCTACATAATGAACATAAAAGTAAATCTTTAAAAAAAAAAAAAAAAAGTTGCCACTATTAGTAGCTAAAAGTAATTGTAACAAGTCATTTGACCTGCTCGCTATTTGTTATTGTTTTAATTTTGATAAATAATAAAATTTCTCTTTTTACTCAATGAAAACCATACTAGATCATATTAGCCAAGGAATAAAAGACATAATTCATCCAACTTTTAGCATGCCACTAGTACCTCAATTATTACAGAATCAAAAAGCTCCTTGGACCTAAATCATCCATTGTTAACAAATCCTGTAACATAATAATAGATCAGCTTCAAGGAAACCAACAAAGAGATTAAATCAGAAGATCTCCCTTTCAATGTAGCCTGAAAAGCTTTGAGTATAGGCTAGCAATTCTTCGGGAAGAGTGGGTTACAAGTAACATTATATTCCTTTTATCGTCAATGGAGCCAGTGAATAAATAGAGAACTGAACAAGTACTCCATGYACATGAGAAGAATTCCAATATAATACCTCATGCTAATTGCTAGCTTCAGAAGAGGATAACAGGCTATCAGTGAGTGGATCAAAGTAAAATTATATTCTTGTTATCTTCAATGRAGCAGGTACAAGTGAATAAATTGAAAACTGAACAAGTACTCCATATATTCAAGAAGAATTCMAATATAGCACCTCATGCTAATTGCTAGCTTCATAAGAGGATAATAGGCTATCTGTGAGTGGGTTACAAGTAAAATTATATTCTTTTTATCTTCAACGAAGCAGGTACCAGTGAATAAATTGAAACTGAAGAAGTACTCCATATACTCGCGAAGAATTCCAATATAGTACCACATGCTAAATTGCTAGCTTCAGAAGAGGATAATAGGCTATCAGTGTATAGTTGTATTTGTCATGACCAACAACCAAAATAGCCACATGACATTCCATTTAATTATTTTCCCTTCAACAAATTTTCAGTATCCTATCCCCCATCCTTTACTAGTGGAATTATTGTAGAATCTTCTTAGATCTCAGTCTCTAACTTACTCATCCTAGCACAAAGACACCATATTTTCACCAGAGGTGGAAGAAATCTGTGATAGAAGCCGCCACACCTCTCCTTTTCAACAGTTAGCAATTCATAAAGCATAAATTTACCCCACAAAAAGAACCATAAGCATACATCAAAAAAGAAAATTAATAAAATAAAAAAGTTCAAACATCTTCAGGGGAACTCACCAATGGAAGGGAATCGCCCGGCAGGAACACCTCGGCAGGCACGTGAGGATCACGCAAATAATAAGAATAGTAAGATGTCGACATCTTAAACCCAGCCGACTCCGCAGCTCTGTAGAGGACAAAGCAAGAGAGAAAAACGGCGGCAAGAAACAGACTCGCAGTAATCAGTCTCCGAAAAATCCCAAAAACAAAATCCGGTAGCATTTCCGCAGAAAATCTCGTCGGCGGCGGCGGCTGACGAAGAGGAAGAGGAGCAGCAGACGGAAATCGACGGCGCTGAAATAATGAACAAGGAATTGAAAAGAACTTTCGGGATGATGATAATGGTATCATAATGAAGAAGTATTAATAGGCATTCGGATTGGAACATAATGGAATGGATTACTGTAGGTTGTTTGTGTGAGAGAAAGATAGAGAGGTTCAATAGCTTGAGATCTTATGAAACATCTGAGATTTTCAGTTACTTTTGGCGAGGCAGCGAGCGAGGAGGTTAAGATACAAGTAGGGAGGTGGTGGGGTCAAAATTCSTAATAGTTTGACTARCGTTGTAGGGAMTCGAGAGCCGTYACTGCGCGTTTTGTAATCTTCAAAGTCATCAATTTTACTTTCAACCCGAAAACATAGAGAAGGAAAAACCCATTTCAAAGCCATAAATTTTCTTTCATCCTGCAATCCTCAAACCTATCGAGAGCAATTTTGTGCTCCAAAAGCTAGGATAAGATCTATTGAAGAAGTGTAACAAAATTGATCTCTATAATTTARACTTAGATTCTTTCATCAATTGATAAGTTTAATGATAAACCTATCCTTTCAATATCGAATTTAACTCAATTCAAACATATTAATAGTTTGTTAAATATTATAAAAAYGATTTAGAAATTCATAATCAAGTTGACTCCAACTATCGATTAATATAAAAGTAAGATCCATATACTAATCAAAACCATTACCTTTAAATATGTAACAAATTACTTATAAATAGACCGCCTTCAATAAGTACATCGTTACATGTTTTAACAAGGTGGACTATATGTTACTTTTCATTTCTTTTACCATCAAATTATTGAAGTTTGGAAGGTGATAACCGATTGACATTTGAAGTTTACATATCCTTTTAGTATATGCTTTGACATATCCTATATAAGGTATGCCACTTCTTTTATAACTTTTTCTTCAGTTGTTTTTGCAATAACGTTCTTCAATTCGTTCACTGGGATCGATCCATCAGAAGAAACTTGAATGTTTTGCATCAACGTTGTACTTTCTGAGCTAAGTTTAGTTTGGGATTGCATTTAAGCAACCTTAGCAGATTCAACATGATTTATAGTTTTCGGTTACTCCGGAGCAGTTTGACTTGTTTCGCTCCAAYACCGTCGAGTCGATTTAATGGTTGAGCAAGCATGAGATCTTGTTGTTGGGATTTTTTGCAAGTCTTTTCGCCAATTTGGTCAATGTTGCAATTGTTTTTACTCAACAACGGAGGTATAGCAGACACGATAGACGAAGTTGTAGTTTGAAAGCTTCATAACAGAACTTCTCCAACTTCTCRAACTTGGTGAATAGCAGTTATGGTGTTTCCACCATACTCACYAKCGTCAACACATTCTTTTAGCACGAGAGGAAAAGAAGCACATTCAAAGACATGATTGTCCTAATTGAACTTCGGATTATTTGCATCTTGTTCTTCTACATGATTTTCTAGAAGAGCTCTTGCCCTTATGATAGGTCTTATGTAAATAGCCTGCGTACCTAAATTAACATTTGTGCTAACAGTTGCAACCTTAGAAAGGGGTAGCCTTTGTAGTACAGTTCTTGAGAGTCATCCATGGCACTTGATTTGATTTAATTGAAAGAGAAGACATGAACAAAAGAAATCGTCTAACTGGGCAGGAAAATTTTTGTTTGCTCAAATCTCTTGTCTGTAAAATATTATGACAAAATAAGAAATAAATGTAACAAAGACTAATCTTATAAATTTGGTAAAAGTATTACAGTCTTCAAACTATTCTCCACCTTGAGAGTTAGATCCCTTGGTTCTTCTTTTTTGAACTTCATATCAAGGATTTTGCAGYTTGATCTCGAATTTGACGGTGATTTGGCTAAATTGGAAACTTGAGAAGTTGGAGAGAAATAGACTTAAGCCTTCTTCAAAGCTCTTTTGAATTTGTGATTTTTCTAACCTTTTCCCCTTAGGCTGCCCCTCTATTTACAGGCGTAGCAAGATAATTTGATTGGTCTAGTCTCCATCTAGGAGTGATGTATCACCATTTGATTCACCAAGCTGCTTCATGATTTTCATTGGTCGAATATTGTCATCCTTGACACGTGTTAACGCTTCATTRATCGAGATATCAAATTTGCCAAGGCGGGTAACAATATTTTAATTTGACATTYATTCATTTTAAATAAATTATAAAAATTTATTTTGGTAAAATTTTGATGTTTACAAGGGCAATGGGGTCAATCGTGTACCAATGGRTCCAAAGTCTAGTATATTTGAAAAATATTTAGTGAGAATGCTAAACACAGCTTCATAATTGATAAATGCAGCACAGAATTATAAAATATATATCATTAATGCTTCTATCATATTTTGATTTATTTATCTTTCTAAATTTTTTTCTCTGTCTTTTCTCTAAGATTTTTCGGTTAGATATATTGATCTTGTTAAACTTTGGTTCAATATCTCATAAAATATTTATAATGTTGGATGATTTTAATTATAGAAAAATAAACTTTCTGGATAAATAATTATTAAAAAATTATACATAAGATAAAGTCACTGCATCAGTTACCACTCCAGTGGTTGGACACACTATGTTGCACACTCAGACAGTGACAAGAGCTACAATTTCAATCACTCACACAACCGTAAAAGCCATTGCATGTGTGCATGCAAAGCAAGATTGCCACTATCTTTTACTTTGTGATCTCAGAGAATTCATAGTTCAATGTGAATGAAACAAAATAAATGGTGGCAGCTTTCTTGTGATCCAAAATCTTTTAAGATTTGAAGAAATCAATTGAATAATTTAAATAGAATGAAAGAAAATTTTGAGGAGACAAACTTATCTTTATTGAAGAATTCAACAAACTTAATGAGTTTCTTACTCGAAGTATAAAATACAATATCTAATTTCTTACATCAAAGACCTAGACCGAACCTCCTTATACAGGGGTCTAGTCAAGATGTAACACCCCCAGATTAGAAACTGTCGTAAGCCGAGAGTATTATTGACCTTATTTCTAATCATTTCAAACACTATAGGAAACCAAAGAGATCTGAACACCTGACTAAAAAGTTTTATAAAAATTTTGATAGAGTTTTCTCTGTAATTTCATAAACTAACCCCCGATATAAATTCAAAATGTTCTCAATAGCCATAAACAACATGCATTCCAACCCAATATCTAATATAATAAATAATGTATTCCAAAACAATCCTTTACCAACCTAACATTTACCAAAATTGAAATTTACGAAACTTGAAAGAATTTAAAACATGATAAGTTAAACCAATAAAGAAATATCTTAAACAATACATAAAACCTCTCTAGTCAACCACTTATCTTATTCACTAAAATTTATTTAAATAATGCTTCGGGGTATCAAGGCTTGACACAAGCGACCTCCACATACCATTTGGCTACACATCACCTGAAATGCAAAATGAAGGAAATGGAATGAGCTATAAAGCTCAATAAGCAAATCTCATGCATGAATGCATGTGAAATGCACTATATGTTAAAAATTTATAGTTCACTTCTTCAATAAAACTTTTTGAATACTTTCATAAAATTTCCATTTTAAAATGTAAGAACTTTGYAAAACCTTTCCATTTCATTAAAGTTGTGAGCTCATTTAGTGTAACATCTAGCCATTAAACTTGCAGTGGGCCGTTATTCTTTGGAACTGGATCACACTTCCTACAGTTAGAACCGCAATACGGTTAACATCATTCAACTTTTCCTTTCATCTTTTCACCTCTTAAGAGGTGAACGTTACTTATTTCGCTACCCTACAAGAGGGTGGGTTGGGTGCGTTGGTCCCTCACGTCCCATTTCCCGCTCACATCTTTTGTGGCTAGGTTTATACTCCTTTCCAAAATCTTAACATTTTTCTAATAATAATTCATTTATAAAATTTCATTTCCTTTCAAATTTTATTTCCTAAACCCTTCGTTTTCTAAATATACAAATGGCTCATGCCAAGAATGATGTAGAATACTATAACTACATGCCCATGACATGAACTACTTAAAACCATATATAAACACCATTCAACATAATAACAGTACAAAATATAAATTACATGAAATCATTCAACAAAATTGCAACACATTCATAACACAGTTCAATACAGCCAGCACATAGCGCACAACAAAAAAGGTAGGCGAGTATGAGGATTTACTTACATAGAACTCATATTCAATACACATTCAATTTACCTAAGAGAAATTTAATTATAACAACAATACATACACATCAATGTAAATGTAAGAATTTACTTACTTGGAGTCCTTTACGTTAAAATTCTTATTTAAAATGYAAAGCGGAGKCCCTCAACCGCTCTTAACATCAATGTGCTCGAAAGCGACCTAATTGTGATTATAAAAGAAAGTCYATTTAATACGATTGTCCAAGCTTAAATATTGAACGCTTATTCCATGAATGTCATTTTCTAATTTTTAATTCATACTTAATTCCCACATCACCAAACTATCACATTTTTAAAAGTACAACTTATACTCCTTAGATCGAGTATTAAACATAATCTATGTTCTCCCACAATTTCACTTTAGGACATGATTACATAAGTCATCAAATTTCAATATTGAATAGTAATATTTTCACCTTTAAATCAACAAACTCAGTGTCATGGAAGTGGCATTACGCTCCGGGCGTGCGCTCAGGTAGCACGTGCGCAACAGCCCTGGTCGAGCACGGTGCCTAGTCGCTTGGGCATCTAGGCGCCTTGTCTCCTGGGCGTCTGGGTGCTCGGTCGCCTGGGCATTGGGGCACTCGGTCCCCTAGGCGTTTGGGCGTTCGGTGCCTGGGCATCCCAAATCTAGAAACTGGCGAACAGCCAGCAAGAACTCAGCTTCTGAGCTGCTGCTAATTCAAACACCCTCTCTAGGCAGATGAAGGCAGTGAGTAACCTACAGTGGCGGCCTGGCTGAAGCATCGCGTGAAGACACACGGTAGACCCGAAAGTCGAGTTGGAGCGGTGCAGAAGTGCGAGAGTTCAGACCAAGTCGTGAGGGAGGAAGAAAGAGGGAAGAGATGGCAGATTGGCCAGATCTAGTGGCAGACGCATGGTGATAGAGACGACAACTGAGCAAACGCAGTAAAGCGGTGAAAAGAGAGCAAAAAGGGTGGTGACCGGAGTCGAGGGCGGACGCAGTGATAGCAAATCGAACGGTTTGCTAGATCGATTTACTTCAATTTGATAGAGAATTAGTAGCTCTAGCATAGCAGCAGTTTTCCAGCGGAAGAGGTAGTAGCACGGTTGAGGAGCCTTCGATTAGCCATGATGAGAATCTAGTACTTCGCAGCGGCAGGTGGTGAAAAVAAAAGCGAAGGAAGACGATAAGAAACAAAAGGAGAGAGTAGCGGGGAGTAGTGGCAGCGGCAAGAATTTCCTGGGAGTGGAAGCGGCGGCGGCAGTGATGGAGATATGATGAGGGACCACTCACCACACCACCTATGGTGCCTACATTTGATGGCCCCATGACTAGAGTTAGGGCTAAGAAGATCCAACAAGAGTTGGACAAGGTAGTTGCATTCTACTTGTCCAAGGAGCTAGCTATGTTGGAGGATCTTCCTAAGCCTCATTTGTTGAGCATGGTGGTCATAGGAGCACAAGAAGACCTCAAGGATGTTTGAGGATTATTTTGGGATATGYAATGGATTTCTTTTAAGACATGGTTTTCTAGCTTATTTTATRTTTTATGCATTAGTTTCCTTTGTAGCAAGGTAAGCTACCTAGGTATGAAAGGCTTCCTTGTCTTCACTTTTGAAACTCAGAATTCATTTTGTTTAAGAACACAAAAAAACATGATTTCTTTGTGGCTTGAATGCATCGAATTTCCCTTGAGAGATTTAGAGTGCATTGTTGTTGATTTGGCTTAAGTTGTCTTRTGTGTGTTAATTCTTCAAGGGATTGGTGCTAGCAAGCTTCATTGAGTATCCTCCTTATGCATGGCTGCCATGGCCATTGTGTAAGGTTGCAAAGGGAAGAAGGTTGAATTTTCATTAGTATTCGGTTCTTGATCCCAAGAGATGGGTAGTTACCTTGTTGGTTCTAGTTTTCTTTCAATTTTCCTTTCTATTTTGATTTCTTCCATTGCCAACTTTGGTCTAACATCTTCCATTGTTTTCTTGTTTGTGTTTGTGTCCAGATCCAAGCTTTCGGGCTAATCCCCTATCAAATTTGGTATCAGAGTTTGGTCGACGTCAAAACAATCTCTCTATCTCAAAAATCACAAAAAAAAAAAAAAAAAGAGTTGTCCACTATTGTTGAGTCTGAGATGTGTTCCTTTCATTTCTCACCTATTGTTGTTGGTTCTTGGTGTGTTAGGATCATCCCAAGTCTATTGCGCGTTGCCAAAACTCACCTGAAACAGACTCTTGGGCTTGAGATTGGCAAAGCCTTACCTAACCAGGCCGCTAGCCTTTTCTACACACTGCATCACCAAACATGCCATCCAAGACCATCATACCACCTTACCTTCGTCCATCATAACCCTACACTATCCCAGCTACCCAAGCGTGCCCTAACTACCCCAGGCCACCTCAAAATTCATGCCAAAAYAGCTTAGCGCGTTGGTTACACCATATCTTACAAATCCTGCGCCTCTTGCCAAGTGAGCCAAGTCTGCCAATTCAAAAATTCAGTTGGCGCTTGACTTGTAACCAACTCTTCCACATTCCACCCAACTCCTATTATCAAGGAGTGTATTGCAATCAAGGGAGCGTGCCAAAATTCTCCATTCAAAGTTGTTGTAACAGCCTTGACCAAAATCAGCCGGCGTGCCCACTATTCTCGGCCTAACTTTGACAAGTTCATTAGTTTGTTACTCTTGTTTGTTATTTTTGAATTCAAATAGCATAGGATAATTCTTATCTTGTATTTTATTGTTGAGATAAAAAAAAGAAGAAAAGAAAAAAAATTCAAAAAAAAAGAAGAAAGAAAGAAAAGAAGAAGTCTCACATATTCCTATTCTATAGTTGTATTAGCATTCTATTTGCATATCATTCTAGTCTATAGTTGTGGTCAACTCATATCATCAAGACTTAAGTTGAAGATTTGGAAGACATCAAGATACCCTACCTATTACCCTAAGCCTACGCCCTACTCTACACCAAGCCACTTCCTTATGCTATTCTCAAGCTTCGTTGGCATCTTCAAGGCTGAGTAAAGGTACGCCTATCCGTCTCTGCAAGTCCTAAATCTTCTTCTAAAGTCTTGATTGCACATTCCTTATTGCAAATCTAGAGTCTTGTCTTTAGTCTTCTTTCCCTTTTGTTGAGTCTTGTTCCTAGCCATAGTATTCCTTGTTTTGTTGAGTTTTTGTTATGTCATTTCTTGAGTCACCTACTGCCGAAACATTGCAGCTTTATGCCTCTCTTTGTTCACTTCATTTTGTAGTTTGAAAGTAATCTAATCCTATTAGTTATTGATCTATACAAGGCAATCCATCAAACCAAGTTTGAATTAGCAACAATTGAGAGAGAATGATCACAAAAAGGGCATACACGTGAGGTTTTTGTTGTATTTCACTAACCTGACAAGTTTGTGTGTTGAAGTTTGTTGTGACAATGTGTAGGTCACCTAGTCCAAGGCATGAAGAAAGTCCTCAATCCAAGAACAGCGAGCCATTGTCACCCTATTTGTTTAACATGCTCAAGTGCATGGGAGACAACTTGGCAACCTTGGCCACAAGGATGGAGGCGCTTGAAGCTAGGACCCCTCCWCTAGTACATGTGCCAATCGTAGGTCAAGTTCTTGGCACCAATTTTGATATAGGCGGCCCTAGCCATGATCACCCAAGGACCCCATTGCCACACCAGCAAGCTGCCTATCAAGGTTTTAGAGAGGCGTCTAGGGTGTCTAACCACACCACTTCAACTGGCGTCACACTCTTGGTTCTACCGCCACCACCCTATGTTGAGCCACATGTCTAAGTGCCCTTCCAAGGCGCTCGTCCTTTTGTGCATAGGGAAGTCTATTCAAAGCATCAATCACCTCACTTTAGAGCTCCTTACGGTCACAATACTTTTGATGCTTTTCAGGGTTACCAAGGAGATGACATGGAAGAGGGTTGGAGACTTGAGCCACCAAGAGGCTTCCAACAAAGAAAGGGGCGTGAGGTTGAGCAAGATGGTCTAGGAAGAGTCAAGGTGAAGATTCCAACATTTGAGGGCAAGTGTGACCCAGATGCACACATGGAATGGGAGACTAAGATAGAACAGATTTGGACGTACCATAACTTTTCCCAGTATATATGCCTTGATTTGGTGGGACAATCTCATCAAAGAGAGGAGGAGAATCCTAGATCCAGCTATCAACACTTAGAAGCAAATGAATGCACTAATAAGAGCTAGATATGTCCCTCAACATTACACTAGAGAGCTGCGCCAAAGGAAGCATGACAGCTGAGGAGACATATAATGCAATGCAAGTGGCACCATGGTAAAAGCCAATGTGAGGGAAGATGAAGAAACCACTATGGTAAGGTATCTTAGGGTTTYGAATTCTTATTTGGCTAACGAAGTTGACTTGTATCCCTATGARTCTATGATAGAATTGCTCTATTTGGCGGTCAAAGTTGAGAGGAAGACTAAAGCAAGGAATCAAGGGAGCAAGGGAGGTCAAAACAGCTTGTCACCATGGAAGAACCAAGTCAACTGAGGCCGAGAGGCGCCTAGTGCCAAGGAAAGTGGCTAAGGGAGCCAAAGTGGGCTGAGGCGCAGTAGGCCACCCAACGCCAGCCCCATAACTTCCAAGATACCCATGCCATCTTCCACACAACCCAAAGGGAGCGCTCCTAACCCTACCTCTTTTAGGACTAGAGATGTTGTTTGCTTTAAATGTCAAGGTAGAGGTCATTATACTAGGGATTGTGTGAATACTAGGACCTTAATTATCAATCATTTAGGCCAATATGAGAGTGAGAGTGAGAGTAATAAGGGTGAAGATGACATTGTTGATGAAAGTGTTGCAATGGAACATGTTGTACGTGACAGTGATGAAAGCATTGAGTATGAACATGATAAGTCTTTAATTTGTAAGAGAACTTTACATGTCCAACCAGCCCCTTGTGAGGATAATCAAAGGGAAAACCTATTTCATACTAGATGCTTAGTTAGAGGTAAGATTTGTAGCATGATTATTGATRGTGGTAGTTGTTGCAATATTGCTAGTAGTGAGCTTATTTCTAAATTGCAATTATCTACATTTTATCACCCTAGGCCATATAAGTTGCACTGGATGAATGATTGTGGTGAGTTAAAGGTTAGTAGGCAAACTAAGGTTACAATTACACTTGGTCATTATAAGGATACTGTTTTATGTGATGTTATACCCATGCAAGCATGCTATATACTTTTRGGTAGACCTTGGCAATATGATAGGAGGGTTGTACATGATGGGTTTAGCAATAGGTATTCTTTCACTTTTAATGGTCAGAAAATTGTGTTTAAGCCTATGTTCCCTATGTAGATTGTGGAAGCCTATGAGAAGAAGGGGAGAAGGATGACGCAAGAGAGCAAGCAAGGAGAGGCACTCAAGGACAAGGCATCAGCAGCAGCAAGTTGGTAGGCCAGGCGCCAGGTGCCACAGTGCCAGCCAAGGCCAAGGCACCATGTGCCAYAGCGCCCACGCCAAAGGCGCCAGCGCCAGGGGCGGCCACACCACATAGAGCCAAGGCACCTAAGAATGAGCCTCTATCTCTAGCCAGCCCTAAACCACCTTCTAGTGTCCTTCTAGCTACCAAGAGAGACCTTGTGAGTGACTACTTACCCTTAGACACTTTACTTATAGTCTTGTGCAAGAGATTACTTAAGGCTAGTGAGGAAACCATGCCTACCCTACCCCCATCAATCCAAGCCATCCTTAGGGAATTTAGTGATGTATTCCCCGATAAGATACCCCCTGGCCTTCAACCTATGAGAGGCATAGAGTATCAGATTGACCTTATCCCTAGAGCTACCTATAGGATGAACCCTAAGGAGACCYAAAAGATCCAAGCCCAAGTCCAAGAGTTGTTRGACAAGGGCTATGTGAGAGAGATTATGTCACCATGTGCCGTCCCTGTCCTACTTGTGCCAAAGAAGGATAGTACTTGGAGGATGTGTGTGGATTGTAGAGCAATCAACAACATAACCATTAAGTACCGTCACCCTATACCCAGGCTGGATGACATGTTAGATGAGTTGTATGGAGCCACTTTCTTCACAAGATTGATCTAAGGAGTGGCTACCACCAAATTCGTATGAAGGAAAGGGATGAATGGAAGACGGCCTTCAAGACCAAGTTTGGACTCTATGAGTGGCTTGTCATGCCCTTTGGTTTGACTAATATCTCTTCTACCTTTATGAGACTTATGAATCATGTTCTTAGGCATTTTATAGGGCATTTTGTTGTGGTCTACTTTGATGAGATTCTAATTTTCAGCAGTTTYGTAAAAGAACATGAGAGGCATTTAAAGGAAGTCCTTTCTACCCTTAGGGTAGAGTGACTATATGCTAACATGAAGAAATGTGATTTTTGTACTAATGAGGTTATTTTTCTTGGCTTTGTAGTGAGCACACATGGGCTGCAAGTTGATGAAAAGAAGGTGAGGGCGATCCAAGAGTGGCCCACACTAAGCAGCATTTGGAGACGTGAGGAGTTTTCATGGGTTAGCTAGCTTTTATAGGCGATTCGTGAAGGACTTCTCTACCATTGCAGCCCTATTGATCGAGATTACCAAGAAAGTGTAGCCTTTGTGTTGGGAGAGGCGCAGGAGAGAGCATTCCATGAGCTCAAGTGGCGTCTCACCAAGGCTCCATTGCTAGYGCTCYCGGACTTCACTAGGCCATTTGAGGTGGAGTGTGATGCTAGTGGCATTGGCAATGGAGGCATCCTCATGCAAGAAGGTAAGCCTATTGCCTACTTTAGTGACAAATTGAAAGGAGCATGTCTAAATTACTCTACATATGATAAGGAGCTTTATGCATTGTTTAGAGTAATTAAGACATGGCAGCATTATTTATGGCCTAGAGAGTTTGTCTTGCATACAGATCATGAGTCACTTAAGCATTTGAGGAGTCAAGATAAACTTGATAGGAGGCATGGTAGATGGATGGAGTTCATTGAAATATTCCCTTATGTGATTAAGTTTAAAAAAGGGAAAAGATAATGTAGTAATTGATGCACCTTCTAGGAGATATGTTTTGATCACCACATTAGACTCTAARGTGTTAGTATTCACTTATATTAAAGAGTTGTATGAGGATGATGCTGATTTTGRAGCTACTTATAAGCATTGCATGGCTAAGGGTTCTTTAGATAAGTTTTACTTGCCTGTAAAATTTGTCTAGCTGTAATATATTAATACTTCAGCTTCTACAATTGTGCAATTAACCAAGTTTAGCGGAAGGTTGCTGAAATCTAGTATGAAATAATATCCCACACGCCAATCCACTCAAAATATTTCTATGCATATGCCACTGATTGAATTGTTTTTGACATTAAAGACAAAAATGGACAATTAGGAGGAATCATCTGGCCCTTCATGTTATTAACTCTAATACCACTTTGAAGAAATCAAACAAATAATTTAAATAAAACAAAATAATTTTAAGGATACAAACTTATATTTATTGAAGAACTCAACAAATTCAACAAGCTTCTTACTCAGAGYATAGAACACTCCTATCTGATTTCTTAAATTAAAGACTTAGATTGAACCTCCTTATATAGGGGCCTAGTCAAAATGACTTCAAACACAATTATGACTCCTTATCAAATCTAGTTTTCTAGTCCTAATATATAACRTAATTTCACTTCGTTTATAATTACTACAAGATGGAAGCTGGGACATCTACACCTAATGCTAACTTAGAGCATGTGATCTTGTTTCTCTTTCAACCACAGCTCCTTGTTCCCTTCCCATGCTTTGCCAAGTTGTAGATAACTTGGGTTTTCTCTTGCTGGTGAAGAGAGATCTTGTGATCCAAAATCAATATATTTAAATAATTTATTTTAACATTTTAATTTTCTTAAAGTTCTTGTGGACTGGCGTGTATTTCTATGTTTAATAATGWTAACAATTAGGACAATATCAATATATTTAAATAATGTATTTCTATATCTAGCTTTCTTACAGATTTTCTGTCAATGAAAATCCATGCCCACCTTGATCTATTCAATCATTTTAATAACTTTGCGGCAATTAATTATGGTCTTTTACTTCAAACCTTGAATCCATATTAACCATCATAAGCTTCAACCGTTGAAAATCTAAACCACATAAGAAAATTCCTAGATTGCATTAAGGCTCCATTTGGATTATAATTTCGATTCAAAATAGAAAAAAAATTCTTTCTTAAGTTTGGATGCTGAAAAACTTGAAATTTCAAATTTGAAGATGAAGTTAAGAAATTTCATGAGTTGAGGTTCCTTTGATTACAAAATCAGAAGTAAAAAGTTGATATCAATTTTCTTTAGAAATTCATCCATTTTTAACAAACAAAAAACACATAATTTTAAAGGAATTAGTTGGGTTTTGAACATCAATCTAGCCAATAGCATAAGAATCTTAAGTTGAAATTGTTTAATCGATTATTGTTCATATTAATAAGCAAAATGGCTGAAATGTACTTAACTTCATCGATTAATCATTGGCAAAACAATATGGCTACAGTTTTATATTAATCGTTATTCAAAAGCATAAGTTAGATTTGTGGCTTGAATAATCAAATATGTAACATATCTAGTTATTCAATTAGCTTGAGTAGTCGATTATTCGACAAGAAATGATCGACCATAGAAATTTTCCCGTCAAGAAACTGACAAAATTATGCTACCTTCATGCAATACCAAAATAACATTCCACCTGCTAATGCGAACCCTCCAGGAGACCAGTCCTAGGAACCCTGGAAATCCAGGAAAACAATTACCAGAAAACTCGAAAGAAAAGAAGAAGATGAGATTAGAACCTAAAGGAAACTATTGGTGTGCTAAATTTGCCTAGCCGAATCAGTTATCCTGGTCATAGAGAGCTAAGCTTTTCAATAAAATGAGTCTTGAGTTCTGACTATCTAGCCATTTGATTGGCTAGTCAGATCCGTAGCAACCTCTTTTTTTATGTAGGGTTCTTGAGTTAGCTTCAGTAGGCCTTCGACAAAGTGTGCAAGTCAACCGACTAACAATATATAGCTAGGTTTTGGATATTGGCTGAGGATGTGAAAATAAAATCCAAACTAAAATATGCAAGGAAAACGGAATAAAATAGATTAAACTAATACGAAATGATACGTGACTGTCAAAAATGGCTAAAACAAATCAGAAATAGTTAGCCAAAGACAAACAAACTAATTTTGCCAAGAGACTTAGTGGAACTGACAAAAGAAATCTTTTAAGAAACTTTAAAAATCACCTGAGAGCAACTGAAAAATAAACTTGTGTTGTGACTAAGAAAATCGACAAACTTTAAAGCGGGTAAACAGATATAACTTAAGTAAAACAGTAATTCAGCTAAAGCTAAGGAAAACTCAATTAGGTAAAGCAAGTAATGAAACTAATAAATTAAGGCAGTTTAACGTATTACACTAATGAAAACATAAGAAAATAGATTGAAGAGGTRAAATGACTTAATAAATAATGAAATAAAAACCTCACATATTACATATTGCAAAAAAACATAATATTACATAGCTACACAGTTAAAAGCTGGAAATAACTAGGAAATTACTCTCAAAGCTAGCTAAACATAACTTAAATATGTAAAAATAGAGATAACATGCTTGATTTCTGGATGATGGGTGCGTCCCTTATGTTTTTCATCTTCTCTTATTTATACTTACTGAGATGTTCATGCCGGTTTAGGGCTGAAGGAAGTGAGGCCTCTAACCCATTTTCCACCTTTTTCATGGTTCTCTTCGCCCATGTCCCTCTTTTTCGGCTAGTCAATAGAACATGTCATGAATTTTTGGCCAGGTGGTTTTGTCTTGCTTAATCGATTAGGCAATTGCCTACTGCTTCCTTTGCTGCTTCGCTTATCTTACTCATTTTGTCTGTTGGCTGATCTGTAGCTTTGCCTACCTCAATTGTTTGATGTTCAACTGTTTTGGCTCTTCATCCAAGAAAAAACCTCTTGAGGTAACATCRTTGGCTAGCCATTGTTCTTTCCTTAACTGTTGACATCAGCTATTTTTTAGGTGTTAACACATATTCCCGAGCCTTCACCTTGATCGGTTGTGTCAAGCAACTAGATCGGGTAAGGCTTGACGTCACTTGACCTATTGTGCACATTTGGAGTTCCTTCAGACACCGGCTGCTGGGCTTGGATGAGCTGTCCTTGCTTCTAGCATATTAGGTTATTATGGCAATGATGGCCTGTCTTGGGACTCACAGCTATCATATCTCTTCGGCTTTTTTTTGCGGCAAAATAGGCAAAAAGTCACCTTCTTTTCACTTTACTCCTTATTACCTTCCTCGTTTTGAGTTCTCTTGCCACCTCCTGCAACTCGACTTCTTGTAACCTATTTCCAGCCTCTTGTTTCTGATCAAAGTCAATTTGCCTTCTTCCTTCTTTTCCAATTACAGTCGTAATGTCTTCCAGTAGTAACAACCGTGAATTAAGTCTCCAACCAACGTATTCTAGTCTGTTGTGACTCTGTCAAGGAATTCTTCAAGCTTCGCCCCAATGGGTTAGATCTTCTCCTCACCAAGCTAGGCTGGTCATTAGCAAAATGATCAAAGAACTTCTAGTGTCGGCTTGACTATTTGGCCATCTTTGACCAATGGTTTGAGCAATTAATCTCGAGCCTAGAGGGTATTGGAGGAAGTGGGGCATCTTTCATGCCATTCAGCTGTCATCTTCTGCCTTCCACTTTGACAAAAATCAGTTCATAGCTGTTCTGCCATTCTGGTCTTCTGTCTTCAACGCTTTCATTTTTCCCATTGGAATGTTTACACCCATTGCTGAATATTGCAACCATCCTAGGGTTTCTCATGATTGGGGTTGATGTCCTTGCCCTCTATGTTGACGACAAGAAGGACTTTGAGTGTACCTTTGGCAAGCACATTACTGGGTATGCCAAGTTTGCTATGAGCAATATGAACCGATCTCCTACCATTTCTGACAGAGAGCATGGGACCTTTTTGCTTTCATATTGTGCAAGTTTGTGCTCTGCTTGGCCTCCTACGAGGTRGTGGCCAATTATCACTATTATGTGGCTCTGCTAATAAATGATCAACCCTTTTCTTTGGTCTTTTTGGTTTTGTCTTTGCTTTATCGAGGCCTGGGTCGACTAACTGAGGCTTTGGACAGTGGAGAGAATACTGGTAATGTGGCTGCCCCTTTTGAGATTCTGTGGTTGTGGTTGTACCAATATATTCCAGAGTTTAGGATTAGTCGTCTAACGATTTAGGCTCTAGAGCAACCTTGAGGCTATAGGTTATCAGTTGCATGAGGTACCTATTAACCAGGTTGCCTCCCATGTGATCTTCAACCTTCTCTACTCTAAGTGGTATGGAGCRATGAGTCATTCTCCTGTTGCCGAAGGGATGAGGGGTCGAACTAGCTGAGGATGTGGTTTGGTAGCTCAAATTATGTTCAGGTAAAGGTAATGTGGGCTAGCCTGGTAACTCTCTGGTTTTTGCTAAATGGTGTTCGACTCACAACTCGCTATACCAAAACGTTATTTGAGCCGTACTAACCCCACTATTATGCTAGGTAGTTCGGTTTGATGCTAGACATACTGGCAGACCCTCAGTTCAACACTCCTGTTGCTAGCCGTCCGGACCTTGCTAAAGCCGATATAAGAGCTTGGACTGTGGACTGCTAGTCCAAGCTTGAGTACTCTAGCAGGTGGACATTGTTTTATTCTTGGGGGGATTAGGTGGACACTATTTTATTCTCGGCTGACTCAGCCGAATGTCTCCAAAAGCTAGGTATGCTTGCTATAGCTTTCCATTCCTCTACTCCCCTAGCCATTGGCTTGGTTGCTGAGGCTTTCTCAAAGGAGAATAAGGCCTCTCCCTTTACCACTGCTCTAATCATCTCCACCCACTGGATCTTTCTCCAAAAAGAAGAGGAAAATTAAAGAATTTATTTCTGTCCCAGGTATATTTGATTGGCGATCAGCTGGGCCTTTAACAGTAAATGGCTGACTTTTTGTTCTTGCCTTCTCCTTTTATTTTATAGGGCAAGTGGAGATAATTGATGTGAATGCCTCCTTAACTTGCATCGGTCTGAGACTGCTTTAGTTGGGTGAGGAAGTTAAAGCAGTTGAGCTTAGCCAGCATTCCAACTATTATCTAGGTGAAGGTAATGTGTTTCTTTTCTTTACCATTTGTAATGTTTGTGTCTTCATTGTTGACCATCCTTGTTTTGCAAAAACCAAAAAAGAAAAGGTCCCGCTCGGCCGCCTTCTCTAHTGTCCCACTGGTTGAGGCATTTGATGAAGAGGAAAAACAAAAGAGGTTCGATTGTTTAAGTCATCTACTGCCCCAGTTATAGGCTACACTTGTTGCTGCTGCTTCCCTTGTCCCTATTGTGGTTACTAAAGACATGCTAAGCTTCTTCAATTCTACTAAGTTCAGCGAAACGGTTCAGGTCCTCAGCTTCCTAGAGATGAAACTCAGAGAGGACATGCTAGTGGGTGAGGCGATTTATGAGAGTATTTGCAAAGCTCTGAGTGTGGTTGCTTAATCCTCCGATTCCTCCCTCTCAACCAAGCTTAAAGCTTAATGCTCTATTGCATGTGCTTGCATGACCAGGTTCTTGTATACATGGAGGCCAGCCAGAAGCTTCAATCCAGAGTTGTTGCAAAATTGGAGGAATTTTCTTCCCTTTCCACTAGGCAAGAGGAACTTAATTCTCACTTTCCTGCTGAGCGAAACATGAAAGAGCAACTGTAGTAATGTGCCTATTCTCACTCTGATTGATTTCTTTTCTAGAGGTTGAAATTAGCCAKTTGGTGGCTGAACTTTTGCCTAAAAGACAGAAGCTAGCCCAYGACAGGAGAGGTTAGTCGATATAAGGGATGGTTGGTCAGCCTGTAYAGGGAGGCCCAACAGATTTCGTCTCAAATAAYTGATTTGAAGAKCCAACGCCTCATGTTGGAAAATGAAAAGGAGGAAGATATTGTTGGCTTGGAGGAGTGTAGAGGGACTTAGGTTGATATTGACTTTGGGTACTGAAGCTTATAAAACCCTAATTGGCTAAAAAGCTAACYGACTAAGTTGAGAAAACTGAACCAAGTCCCATTACGGGGGAACCATCCAGCCGAGGTGGACTAGAGACACCCCTTTCTTCTATGGTTGCTATTCAAACTCCTACTGAAAGGTCAAATGATTCTGTAGTTGAAAACTCGGCTGGCCAGAATGATCACTCCATTTTGTCTTCAATTTTTGATCATGTGATGAGTTTTGTTACTGAGGCTTCACCAAATCCTGCTCTCTTCGTGGAAAATCCAAATCTGGCAATTGTCGTAGTCCCTCTGGCTGCTGAGACTAGTAGCCAAGAGGCGATTGAAGTTGCTCCTCTGTGCTCTATCCCCTCTTTTGATTGAAGTCGAATGTGTTCTCAGCTATTTCTGAAGCTATATTTTTAATTATTTTCTCTTTTTTCTTTGCTACTTGGCTAGCATGTAGTCGAGAATAACTTTTATGTTTTATCAATTGCTAGCTGCTTAGCCAAGTAATCTTTATTGATGACTTCTTTTTTGTTAGATCTCAATACCTTCCCCAAAAAAAAAAAGGATAAAAACTTTTTAAGTACCTGCAATTGATTGCTTGATCTAATTCTTTACCAGAATGTTGCATGTGCCAATAGGCTCCTCCAGGATAACTTTTCCAACCAAAAAGGGTCTTTCCCAGCTAGTTGACCATTTAACAAATTTGGGGTCATTAGGTGCAACTTGGCAAAAAAAATTTTCCAAACTATATTGCCTTCCTGAAAAACTTTAGCCTAACTTTGCTTATTATAGCCTTAGCTACTCCCTGTTTGTCCCTTAAGATGTCTTCGAATGCTATCCACCTATCCTCGTCTACCTGGTCCAACTCCATTAGTAGAGTCTTCTGGTAATTAGCTATTAGCATGTTGTGCTGGAATGCTACCCTAGCTGATCGTATGGGAAGTTCTATTGAAAAGATTATGTCTTGCCCATACGTTAGTCGATAAGGTKTAAAACCTGTAGCCATGTTAGGGTAATTCCTGTAGACCTAAAGAACTTCCCGCAACACCTCATGCCACTTCCTGGGCCTGTCCTCAATAGCCTTCCTCACTATGTTGATAAGTGCTTTCCTGGTTGTCTCTGCTTGCCCGTTAGCCTAGGTGTAGTATGGGGTCAAATGTATGAGCTTACTTATAAACTGTGTAGTAGAAGCAACCACTTTRTCTCCAATAAAGATGGTTCCCTGATAGCTATGATGGACTCTGGGACTCCAGACGGTAGATGATGTTTGATAAAATTAATAACAAGCTCCTGAGTTACCTTTGTCATAAGTTGTGCTTCCACCCACCTGGTGAAAACGTCAATAGCCACCAAGATGAATGAGTGATCTTTAGAGGATGAGGGGCGAATCTTCTCGATTACATTCATTGTCCAGCCCCTTAACGACCATAGCTTGACTATGGATGGAGTTCCATGGCTGGGATATTAAAGAGATGTCCGTGTCTCTGCCAAGTATTACAGCCTTTGGCATAGGCGTAGCAATAGGCTGTGATGGCCGGCCATTAAACACTATGCCAATGCAGGGACCATTGAAGCTTTGGCCCTCCTTGGTGTGCTCCACCCAATCCTCATGGACCTTGACCAATGCCTTTATTGATTCTTTTGTACTGAAACACTTCAGAAGCAATCCTCCTTGGCTCTTTTTGAATAAGTCATCATAAAAATTTAAATAATTTAGGGCTTTGTGTTTGAGCTATTTACTAACCTTGACTCAAGGGTCCTTTAGGTAGGCCATGATTTCAGTCCTCCAGTGAGCCGTATCTCAACATTGATGCAAAGGATTGGYTGGTGTAAACGAGCCTATGTAACTCCTGGAAATATGTCCTTATACGCTGATGCATACCGGGCGAAATCATTGCTTCCTAGTTCTTTTCCCTCGGTAAGTGCATGAGTACTACGTGGCAAACTTCCTCAGCAGAGATTGAGTCTCCTGGAATAGGCCGATCAAATTGGCATTCGTACACCAATATTCTCATGCTAACTGTTGATGACTAGTTGGGATGTAACACCCCTAAATTTGAATTTGTCCTAATCAAGGAATGTTACCGATTTACCTTCACATATATTGCAAAAATTGGGAAAAACAAAAATTTTGGATATTGAAATGTAAAAAGGTTGATAAAAATTTCGGTAGTCTCCCTTATAATATCAACATTTTCCCTTTGTTTACAAGAAGAAAACAACGCTCAACCCCAACCAATACTCCATCTTATAGAATAAAAATACTTCAAATCCCCAATAACTCCAAACCTCAACAACCAAGAAAATACTCCTTTAATTACAACCCATGGATGATTTGAAAGAATAAATCAATGGATAAATAAGCAATAAAATGAATAAATACATAAATAAAGATTTCTCTATCAAATGATTTCCATTATTCATCAAGAATTATTTAAAACAAAACACTCGGGTATCAGAGCATGCGCGCAAGCGATCTCCACGCACCATTTGGCTATCATCACCTAAAATGCAAAATGAGGGGAAATGGGTGACCAACAAAGCCCAATAACTAAATTCCTATGCATGAATGCGTATGACATGCTTTGTCTGTTATGAAGATCAAAATTCATTTTGTCTAAATTCTCTAAAGTTTTCCATTCTATATGTGAGCTCACTTGGTGTATTGCCTAACCATTAAGCTTTACAGTGGGCAATTATTATTTGGAACCAGATAAATTTCTACTAGCAGAATCGCCATGCGATTATCATTTCATTAACATTTCCTTTTACTTTCGCCTCATCGAAGGTGTATTTGACTTTCATTTCCACCCTACATAGAGAGCTAGGTCAGGTGCGCCAGTCCTTTACACCCCATTTCGCACTCGCACCTTTCATGTTTTAGGCTTACACCCCTTTTCCATTTCCTAACTTTTAAAATTCATTACTGTTTAAAATTCCATTTCCATACCTTATCCTTTAACTCATTTCCCATATCGATACGATGAACATGCAAACTTTCCCTAAGGAAGATACATCATGATAATGGGATGCATGTTCATTTAATAAAAATAGAATCAACGTTCTAACATTTAACAGATGGCATTTTCAGAAACTTAATCCATCACATAGTAATCAACATACCAGAAACAATATCATATATCACATTATATTCAAAACAGAAGTTCATTTGAGGGRAAAGAAGRGAGTTTACTTATCTGAAGTCCTTAACATAACAACTTTACATTAAATGCAAAGTGAGTCCTTGACTACCTACAATGTCAATATGCCAGACAATATCCTAAATTTTATTATAATAAGAATATTCATTTAACATGACTGCTCACCTTTAAAACATTCATCATTTATTATATGAGCTCACGCACCCATATTAACCCATACTTAAATTTTCAAGTTGAAAACAATAATATTACCAAAAGTATAAATTATTTCATGGCTCTCAACTTTCCCTAACAATGACAATGAAAAAACAATCACAATATGTTTCTAAATAAAAACATATTCCTCATGTTAATTTACATTCCATCTTAAATCATGTATATCCATAATCTATGTTTTCGAACAATTATCAGACATACCCTAATAAACTAATTGTTTGATCAATGTAATCAAAGAAACAAGGGTTTCATCTTGAATCCAACAAATTCTAGGTGTAGTGTAAGGTGCAATGTTGTCAAATGCGCTAGGAAGGGGTGCTTTCTAGGCGACTGGCAGTGCCTGATTAACTCTAGCAAATTGTTTTCCAGAAATTCTGTTTCCAGTCAGTCTCTTGACGATCTATTTCAATGGCTGATTTATAGAATTTTTGAGATCTGAAGTCGGCGAGAAGAAGAAAACTGACGACTGGCCTAGTCAGTCYGACAAGCAATGCGATTGGTGAACAACAACAACAAACAAAGTGGATCTTGGTTGAGCATTGTGCAGCGGTGATATGAGCTCCAACTGAGCAGTGACGCACGCACCGGTGCGGACGCGGTGAGGAAACCACAAGCTTCGTGTAGACCTTGACGCTGAGCAAGGAGTTTTGACCACACAGTGACAAATGGTAAGGACTCGAGCAGCATGGTCGACGAGCAAAAGTGATTGAAGACCGCTGGGAGCAATCCCATAGAACAGCAAGGTCCGACGACTCTCTCCTGAGCAGTGAACCGATTTGGTTAGGTCCATCCGCGCACAGATCTAGAGTGAACAATGGCTCCAATGTGCAGGACGAGCGGCATATAGTAGTAATGGTAGCGGCGACAAGGACGATGAACGATGTCGAAAACAAAGAAGAAAAAGGGTGGTGGCTGCGAGAGGGTTTTCGAAGGAGAGGGGGTGGTGGCGTTAGGTTATAGAACTTACGTTTTTTTTTTTTTTTTTGGTTAAGTGGTGGTTGAAAAACCCCTAATTTCCTTTTTTTTTAATTTGGGCCCTAACTGATCTCTTTTTGGACCTCCTTATCCCATAACCATCCAAGCCCAATACAAATTAAAGTCTATAGTCTTTCCTTCGAGCCAATATCAAACATTAAATCAAGCTAGGTTTTGAATAAGAAAAGGATGGGCATAATAAATTCCACATTAGTGCACAAATAAATAATAATAACATAAATGAATTATTTAATTCTAATTGACACATCGAACATTATGGCTTAATTTATGAAACTAGATCTGATTCGCRAGCAATTGAACCTTCATCAATTCAATAAAAATATTTAAGGAGTAAAGRGGGGACATGGATAAGAAAATGTGAAATTTTTAGTTAGATCCTTTAGGTAACTTGAGCTGTTGTAAACTGAAAGAGTGAACTTTCGAACTTGGTAAAACCCTATTCTATTAAACCCTGATAGRAGAGCTTGGCATTCATGATTTTGAATAAATAATCGGATTTACATGTTCATTCTAGTTAAAGGCCTTTATTATGTGTGTCTAAGGCTAAATTATTGGATTATAGTAGGAAATATTTGGAAGGTTCATTATGAGCAACCTTTTTGTAATTAAACTAGAGCATTTGACACATTGATGTTATGGGTAGCCAAGGGACTCCGCTTTGCATTTAAAGTAAAATTGTAATGTTAAGRACTTCAGGTAAGTAAACTCCATCCTCTTCCCTCATATGAACTTCTATTTCGATTGTAATGTGATATATGATAATTGTTCTAGTATGTTAGTTACTAGCCTCCAAGTTCTTCCACTGCAAAATAACCAAAACACTAACTCATGATAATAAATAAATGAATGAATTGGCATATAAATTTTATGGTCATATAAAATTCATGAAAATGGAAAATAAAATCCTAGGTATTAAATGGGAGTCTCCCATAATTTGCACAAGCCATGGCCTTCATGGATATTAGCAATTGCATCCCAGAATCAAAGACTTGTATTTGGCTTGGTGATTGGAGCAACTTTTTTCTAATTCATAGCTGAAAGCGGCCTTTGAGACCAGCTGGGTTGGTGATTGTAATGTTGGCCCCTGGGCCCAAGYTGGTTCAGGAACCATCGAATGTCAACCTCCAAGGCTTAATCCCAACATAATGCTGTACCTATGTCCAATGATCAGTTCTATTAATACAATTGTAATATCTGAGATTTATTTTTTCATTTTTATGAACTTTATATAATTATATAATTTATATTTTAATCCATTAATTAGATTATATTCTTGATTACTAGTGTTTTGATTATTTTATAGCGGAAGGACATGGATRCTATAACGTTCGATGTGCCAATTAGAAATAAATTATTATTTTTTTGACTAATTATTTATTTGCGCATTATTATGTGCGTTAATTATTTAAATATGAAATTTTATTAGTTCAATTTAATTAGAATTGTAGTTAATTAATTTARTCCTAACCCGTTAGAATCCATTCTCTTCTTAGTCAAACCTAAAATTGGAATTAGGGTTCAGTTTTAGGCCAAAAGAAAATTAATAGATTTTAATTTATTTGGGCTTAGTTGTTAAGGAATAAAAATAGGCTACAAAAGAACTTCGGTTAGGGTTAAGTTAGTAGGGGGAAAAAAAGAACATAAATTAGGAGGGTAAGAAGATGAATGTTCATCTTCTTTCCAAAGAAAACCCTAACCCCAACCCTAGCCACCACCTCCAGCTGCCTTCTCGCTCTACCTACCCATTGCCGTTCATCGTGCCCTCTCCTCTCCACTCCTCTCCCTCTCTTTCTCTGCTCTCCCTTTTTTTCTCCCCCTCTTTCCACTRCTGGCACCGATTGAAGTGGCTGCTACTCGCACTGCTTAAGATCTGCACGCCGCTCACTACACTTGAGGTCCCTACTAGATCCGCACCAGTCTTCATGAATCAGATTTGCACCGGCTGTTAGATCCAGCTATCTGGAGGAAGCTGCCGCACGACACCACCATTAGGTTTCCATCGCACACTACTACTCTACAAGAACAGGACAGAACACCTCGTTACACCTAAAGCTTGCCAGATCTGCTCGTCCTGTTGCCGGACTCCATTGCACCCGACAACGTCGATCTGGTCATGCTCGTCGGAATGCAAATAGAGCTTCTGGAAGACGATTTTCTAGAGTTTGACTAGGCGCTGCAGACTGCCAGTGGTGCACATGCGCACCATCCATTTGTGACCAAGACACCATTCACTACCCRTTCGCACGCTCAGAGTGCACCATCCTTTTCYCGAGCACGATTGAACCCATTATACCTTAAGACTCGATACCACACCTAAGGTTTGAGATTCAAGGTGAATCCTTAGTTTCTTCATTTAAATTAACCGAATGGCCTAGGTTTTGTATTATGTAATAATAATGAAGGAAAAATATAGAATATGTTTAATGTGAAATTTAAGTTAGTATGATAAAGTAAAAAGGAGAATATGATTCTAGAAATATATTGGAATATAATTTAGGAAATTTAGGGTTTGTATGAAAAATAATGTATATTGTGATTAAGATTATTATTGTTGTTTTRAGAACGATTAGGAGTCATGAAATTTAATTTTACTATTTGTAGTTCRATTTGTTGACATGGAAATTAAACTCGGGAGTTATCAATTAATGTCACCATAGGAAAAATGATARAGAATTGATGAAAGATCARCATACTAAAGAAGRTGACTTAAAAGCTATAAAGGACATCCTCTCTACATTTTTAAACCAAGCTTCCCCAAAAGAGATTAAAGCTACTTTATTCAATGTGATAGCTGAAAATRATATGATGCATAACTCTAAAAAATTGCATCTGATAATGGAGATGCACAAATGTAGGATGTTGCTAACAACCTAAAGTGATGTGGTCAAATCAGATTTGGTCATTCTTTAATAATCTGAAATCTCATAATGTTTACAAAATCTTGGATAAAAGGTATTTATAATAGACAAAATCCTAAAAGAAGTAGGAAAGAAACTAACTAGCTTTTGAAGAAAAACAACAAAAACTAGGCAACCTAATGTTGAGGCAGCACACACACTAAAGGTGTGGTGTGTGTGATGTCTAAGAAGACTTAAAAACCCTAAAATATCATGTTACAGAGTGGTTTCCATATTTACCGAGGATAAGAAATATGTTCCACAAAAGTAGAAAACTACTAGTTACTAACTTTCTTAAAAGATAAAGGATAATCCTTACATTTTTAGCAACTTGCCAAATCCTTCTTTATGATGGAAAACCTTAAAGAATATTCAAAATCTTCCAAGAAACCGTGCCCCCTTCCAAGAAGAGTCATTATTTGACTTTGACTTTGACTCCAAGAATCAAGACAGTTAAATGTTTGACCTCCAACTTGACTTGGACTTGCTTTGGYCCTTTTTAAGCACAACATTTCTTCACTAATAAGCCTATTTAAAGCCTCTTTAAATCTCTTAGCTCTTGCCCTTGTAAGTGGGCCTTCATTTAAGATTCTAGATTCACATCATTCCTTCTCTCTTCAAAAGATTTGTCCTCGAATCAGATCATTGTAAATTCATACTTGTAGGCATTGTCATTGATGCGATCCACTACTTGAATGGCCCATCACCCCTTGGAAGAAGTTTAGAATGTCATTCTCCCAATCATATCTTCACGGTAGAAAATGAAGAGATTCTTGATACCCAAATCTTATCGGGTCCTTTACGATTAGTCAAAGATTGTTCAACAATCCAAGTAAACTTCAAACCACTTTCAATACTTTTCTTAGCATAACATCTCACAACAACATGTCGATCTACCACAATAAGTACACCAGACATTTTGCATCTTAGAAAATTAGCATTCATTGAGTGCATTTTATAAAAAAAGTGTAGGCATGTGAAAGTGTATGGACTATGCCAATCTCTCATGTAAGGTCACCTTTGAGACTCATGATCCCTTCCATTTGTAAATTTTGAGAGACATGCATTGAGATATTAAATCTTTTTTTTCCAATAAGTTATGTTCAAAAAGAAGCGTATCAAGAATTCTCATTTTATCATGCAACACACAATTTTCTTTGGTGAGAATTTTAGAGAAGTAGATAAGTTATCTTTTTCTACATTTATTTGATGGAAGGAGCAAAGCAATTTCTCATGTTCATTTTTCTTTTCATCTCCTTCTTTCAATCTAATTTGATGATATCTACTCCTAAAATCAAATTTAGTAAATACACAATAGCTATGCAATTCAACAAGCATATCATTTAGCCTATTAGTAGGATGCCTATATTTTGTGGTTATGTTATCTATCACTTTACAATAAATGCATATGTTCCAAGACTCCTCCTTTTTTTGCATTACATACCCTTTTGCAATGAACATATTTACTTGCCTTTGAAGCTTTTTTATCTCTTCTATATGACTCATATAGGCTACTCGGTTTTGATTTGTTGCTTTTGGTATGAAATTTATTATTGATTTCTAACACTCCTCACTGCCTGAAGATACTTTGATCACCCAAGAAGTTATACTGATCCACCATTCTATCATTATTCTCCAAATTAAAAACAGTCCCTTCAAGCTCAATGTCATGGATAAGTGAATGCACATTTTTCAAATCATAGTCCCATTTTATGGTCCAAGGGACTTTTACAAGGCAACGAACTGAATTACTTGTTAAAATAGTTTTACATTTTCATTTAGATAACAGAACTTCGCAAAATATGAATGAATATATACTAGTAAGAAGACAAGAAATAATCCCCTTGGAATAAAATTATGCAAACCAATCTGGTATAATCCATAATTCATTATGTAGTTGAAACTGTATAAACTAGTTGTGTTTGTGTTGAGGATTCTCAATGACCAGAGCATTATCCCATGCAATAATATGATCATAATAATTATATTTCTTGGGATAGTTGGGGTACTTTTTTAGTGTATTGTAAAGGAAGAAGTATTTTCCCCACCAGTCAGGAGAAATTACTATTTGAATTACTTGCTTGGAATAACCTAACTTTCTAGAATTTCTTGCTCTAGAGATGATAAGAGCATAATTGGTTGCTAGCATGATTTGCTGATAATCAAACACATTTTTTCGATCATGTAACGAACCAAAATGATTGTGTAGATAAATGTCTACCACCTCATTAGATGTCATTTAGAAAATTTATTTTCTATTATGGTATGAATATGGAATCCTAAATAAAGGCGTTAAATTCAAAGCAAGGATGATTCGGTGATTTTGAATAGTTTTGACAAATATATTTAGTTTCAGCATAACTCTCTTATCCAAGGTCTGATTTAGACGATTCAAGATGCTACAGAAACCCAAGAAGAAGGTCTGCAGCTTTCATGTTTTGAGAATTGATAGATTCAGAAGGGATCATGGACAAAATTTGACTTGATATTCCTGCAATGTTATTGTTCTTGAAGAAAGATTAGTGGAGCCATTAACTAGTTAGTTTTGGATTTCTTGTCCATTTAGGATTAGCTAGTTTCTTTTCTACTTTTTCTAAGATTTAATTTATAAATACCTTCATTCAAGACTTTATGATGGAGGATAATAACACTTTGAGGATTAATAATATTTGAGATAGTTTCTTTCAACCTTGAACTTATCAAGCTATGACTTATTACATTCTTTTATCTTGACTTATTGTCTAGGATTCATGAGTTAGTTCTCGATTGCTAGGTCTAACGTCTACCCTTTCTTGGTGATTCTTGGTTCTTGTTTTTCTAGACAACCGGTTGAGATCCCATAAACTTGCTTTTTGAAGACTTTGGGTTATTATTCCTCTTGTTTTCAAGTTTCCTTGCAGGGGTTAGTGTAGGGTTCGCATAAGTTGGTATCGAAGTTTTGGTTGCAAGGCAAGTTTGATTATCTTTCTTGTTTTCTTGTTTCTTTTTTCGTGTTTGAAATATGAATTTGAGAGTTTGGGAGCTTATGTCATATTGATTGGTGGGGTTTTACAACAAGTTTGAGTCGTTCACATCCTTTTGATTTCCAGGTTTCACAACAAGTTTGCGAGGTTCACATCAATTGATAGCAATGTCTAAGTTCCAAATCAAGTTTTTTTTCTTGTTCTGAGTCCCTTTTCTTTCTTGGAAGCAAAATTGTCATCTTTTCTTGTTTCAAAATTGTTTAAAGTATTAAAAAAAAAAGAGTGAGACTAGATTATGTGAGGAAAAAAATCAAAAAARGGTGCCAGGGTTATTTTCATATAGCGCACAATTTGAGGATGAATTCTTTTGAATAGAGAGGGAATGAAATGAATATGAAATCCTAAATAAAGGCGTTAAATTCAAAGCAAGGATGATTCGGTGATTTTGAACAGTTTTGACAAATAGTTTTAATCTGAGCATACCTCTCTTATCGAAGTTTCAATTCAGATGATTTAAGATGCTACGGCAACACAAGAAGAAGATCTGCAACTTTCATGTTTTGAAAACTGACAGATTCAGAAGGGATCATGGTTGAAATTTGATGTAAAGTCGCTGTTGCAATGTTAATGTTCTAGAAGTATGATTTGTGGAGCCGTTAACTAGTTACTTTCCTATTTCTTGTCCAAATAGGATTAGCTAGCGTCTTTCCTACTTTTTCTAAGATTTAATTATTCAAAGTACCTTTCATTCAAGACTTTGTAATGGAGGATAATGACACTTTGAGGATTAATAATATTTGAATTGAAATGATTGTGTRGATAGATGTCTGCCACCTCATTAGTTGTCTTTTTAGATAATTTGTTTTCTACTAACTTTAAGGTAATATGATATGAAAGAATGTATGGATACCTTGGATCTTTAATTTAATATGTAAGAACTGCAAGATCGTATTTCTACTTTCTTCAGATCAATCCACGCATCTTCCATTATCCTCGAGATTAGGATACTTTATAAAAGTTGATTATTCTCAAGATATGAGAGAAAGAAGAAAAGTCCAAATCTGATTTAACCACATCACTTTAGGTTGTTAGCAACATCCTACATTAGTGCATCTCCATTATTAGATCCACTTTTTGAGAGTCATGCATCATATCATTTTTAGCCAGCACATTGAATAAACTAGTTTTAATCTCTTTCAGGGAAGATTGGGTTAACAATGTAGAGAGGATGTCTTTTTATGGCTTTTAAGTCATCTTCTTTAGTGGGTTGATCTTTCTTCAATTCTTTATTCATTTTATCACTCCTTGTTGCCTGAAGATACTTAATCAATCATCCAAGAAGTTATACTGATCCCAMCATTTTATCATTATTCTCCAAATTATAGTAGTCTATTCAAGCTCAATGCCATGGATAAGCGATAGTACATTTTCTGAATCATAGTCCCATATTACAATTCAATGGACTTTTACAAGGCAACGAACTGAATTAATTGTTGATATGGTTTTATATCTTCATTTGATGACAGAACTTCTCGAAATATGAACRAATATATACTTGTATGGAGATAGGAAATAATCCCCTTTGAATACCATTCTGCAAACCAATCTAGAGCCTGCTGTGTTTTTCTTGAATATCCTCAATGACCAGAGCATTATCCCATGTGGTAATATAATCATAATAATGTCTTGGATGATAGGGGTAGTCTTTTAGTGTATTGTAATGGAAGAAGTCTTTACCCCACTGGTCATGTGAAATGTAATTTTGAATTACTAGCTTGGAATAAGCTAACTCTCTAGAATTTCTTGCTCTAGAGGTGATAAGAGCTGGTCGGGTTTCTAGCACGATTTGTTGATAATAAAACACATTCTTTTTATCATGTAATGAATTGAAATGATTGTGTATATAAATGTCTGCCACCTCTTTAGGTGTCATTTCAGTAAATTTGTTTACTACGAACTTTAAGGTAATATGATATAAAAGAATGTATGGGTACCTTGGATCTTTAATTTGATCTGTAAGAATTGCAAGATCATATTTCTGCTTTCTTAGATCAATCCACACAATCTTCCATTATCCTTGAGATTAGAATACTTTGTAAGAGTAACTTTATAAAAGTTGAGTATTCTCGAGATACAAGAGCAAGTAGAAAAGTCCAGGTCTGATTTGACCACACCAGTTTAGGTTGTTAGCAATGGCTTTCATAAATGCATCTCCATTATCAAATCAACTTTCTTAGAGTTGTCAAATATATCCTTTTTAGCCAGCACATTGAATAAAGTAGCTTTAATCTCTTTCGGAGGAGCTTGGGTTAGCAATGTAGGGAAGATATCTTTTAGAGCTTTTAAGTCATTTTCGATAGTAGTTTGATCTTTCTTTCTTTAATTGTTTATTGATTTTTAACGCTCCTCGCTGCTTGAAGATGCTTAAAAGATCATCCAAGAAGTTATACTGGTTCCACTATTTTATAATTATTTTTTGGATTAAAATATTCTATTGAAGCTTAAGGCCATGGATAAGCATCTGCACATTTCCTAGATCCTAGTCCCATTTTACGATCTAAGGGACTTTTATAGGGAAACAAACTGAATTAGTTGTTGAAATTGTATTACATCTGTAACACCCACAGATTAGGAACTGCCTTAAAYCGAGAATATTACTGACCTTACTCATAATCATATCAAATACTGTAGAAAACAAAAGAGATATGAACACTTGACTAAAGAGTTTTATAAAAATTTCGTCAGAGTTTTCTCTGTAATTTCAACAACTACCCCCTGTATACATTCAAAAAGATCTCAAACATTTTCCAATACCCATAGACAACATGCATTGCAACCTAACAAACATCCAATAAAACAGCTGAGGTACTCCGATAATCTTTTATTAACCTAACATTTACCAAAATTGAAATTTTTGGAACTTAAAAGAATTTAAAGCACAATTAGTTAAACCAATAAAGAAATATATTAAACAATATATAAAACCTCTCTAGTCAACTATTTATCTTATTCACTAGAATTTATTTAAACAACACTTCAGAGTATTGAGGCTTGCCCACAAGCGACCTCCACACACCATCTGTCTACATATCACCTGAAATGCAGAATGAAGGAAATGGAATGAGCTATAACGCTCAATAAGCAAATTGCATGCATGAATGTATGTAAAATGCACTATATGTTATGAATTCATAGCTCAATTCCTCAATAAAACTTTCTGAATACTTTCATAAAATTTTCATTTCAAAATGTAAGAACTTTTGTAAAACCTTTCCATTTCATTAAAGTCGTGAGCTCACTTAGTGTAACGTCTAACCATTAAACTTGTAGTGGGCCGTTATTCTTTGGAACCCGATCACATTTCCTACTAGTAGAACCGCAATACAGTTAACATCACTTAACTTTTCCTTTCATCTTTTCACCTCTCAAGAGGTGAAAGTTACTTATCTCCCTACCTACAAGAGGGTTGGGTCGGGTGCGTCGGTCCCCCACGCCCTATTTCCCACTCACATCTTTCATGGCTAGGTTTATACTCCTTTACAAAATTTTAAAATTTTTCTGATAATAATTCATTTATAAAATTTCATTTCTTTTCAAATTTTATTTCCTAAACCCTTCGTTTTCTAAATGTATGAATGGCTCGTGCCAGGAATGATGTAGAATAGTTTAACTACATGTCCATGACATGAACTACATAAAATCGTATATAAACACCATTCAACATAATAACAGTACAAAATATATATTACGTGAAATCATTCAATACAATCACAACACATTTCATAACACAGTCCAATATAGCCACCACATAACACATAACGAAAAAGGTAGGCGAGTATGGGGATTTACTTACATAGACCTCATAGTTAATACACATTGAATTCACCTAAGAGAAATTTAATTATAACATTAATACATATGCGTTAATGAAAATGTGAGAATTTACTTACTTGGWGTCCTTTACGTTAAAATTCTTATCTATATTGCAAAGAGGAGTCCCTCGACCACTCTTAATGTTAATGTGCTCAAAAACAACCTAATTGTGATTACAAAAGAAAGTCCATTTAATACGATTATCCAAACTCAAATATTTAACGCTTATTCCATGAAAGTTATTGCCAATTTTTAATTCATACTTAATTTCCACCTCATCAAACTATCACATTCATAAAGGCACMACTTACCACTCTCAACAATTGATAATGGTAATACCAAACACAATACATTTTTTAGTCAAAATACATTCTTTGTACAATTTAAACTCCTTCTTAGATCAAGTATTAAGCTAATCTATGTTCTCCTACAATTTCACTGTAGGACATAATTACATAAGTCATCAAATTCCAATATCTAATAACAATGTTTTCACCTTTAAATCGACGAACTCTAAGTGTCGCGGAAGTGGCGTTGTGCCCCGAGCATTCGCTCAGACAACGCGCACATAATAGCCCTGGTCGTGCATAGAGCCTGATCGCCTGTGCGTCTGGGCCCCTRGTCACCTGGGCGCCTGGTGACCCTTACCGATTCCGGCTGGAAACCTACTAATCGGAACAGGAACAGCAACTGGTTCCCGAAGCTTTTCCGGCAATTTGTTCTGGTTTGATGGTGAACGACAGTGGCGAACAGCAAATCTGGGCAAGCGGACCAACGACAGTACCAATCAGATCCGAACGAGCAATGGCCGTCGATGCATGCCGATCTGGTGCTAAAACAGATGCATTGTGGTAGTAAGCTGAGCTGTGAAGTCCTGATCTGGGGGGCAGCAACTCTAGACGTAGGCACCGTCAAGCAGATCAGGTCGCGTGGAAGTCGACGAGCTGTGAGTGGGCTAAGTCGAGGATTCTTCGACTAGTGAACGGCGAGAGGAATGGCATCCTAGCAGAAGCATTGAGAGATGATGTGCAGCAGATCTATATTTCGAAGGTATCACGGTGTCGGGCAGACGATGGCAAGCAGATCCGACGGCAGTCGTGCATACCAGACAAGCAGAGAAGCGGCGATGGCACGAACTGCGAGGGAGAAAGATCTGGGCGGCAAGGAAGTCCACCGTAGGCGATCAATAGCGGTGACCTAGGCAGCAAGGATTGCGGCGAACTGGGCGGCAAATCTGAGGAATCCGCAGCTCCAGTAGCGATCTCCGATCGTTGTAAGTTGTTCCAGGTAGAGGTGAAACAGCAACGCCAAATGGCAGTGGTGCTGCGATAGGGGAARAAAAGATGRTGCGTACGGTGARGAGAGGTAGTAGCRGCTGTAAGGGTGGCAGCGCYAAYAAGAGAAGAAGAAAGAGGCGGTGTAAGCGGTGGATAGGATTTGGGGGGAGGGTAGACGGCTGATTTAGGTTTTCTTCTCTTTTTTTTTTTTTTTTTAACTTCAAACTTGGGCCCTAACCCAGCCCTTTGGGGCTTCCCATTCCACAACTAATCCAGTCAATTAAATTAAATTCTATGAGTTTTCCTTTCGGTAAAAATCTAGTTTCGAAATGAGAAATGAATAAGCCTAACAAGTCGAGCCACTAACCAACCAAGGACTATCTTTCGATTAACACGATAATCCTATACTTATTAAACGTATGATAAAATAATAACCACATAGAAATTATCCAACCCTAGGTGGCACACATAATCATACGACATACAAAGTTTATAAAAAGTAAAATCTCGGRTATTACAACATCCTCGTTTAGAWGGCAGAACTTCTCGAAATATGACTGAATATAAATTGGTATTGAGAGAAGAAATAATCCCCATTGAATACCATTCTGCAAACCAACCTGGTATAATCTATGATTCTTTATCTAGTTGAAACTGTATAAACTAGGTATGTTTGTGTTGAGAATTTTCAATGACCTGAGCATTATCCCATGTAGTAATATAATCATAATAATTATATATCTTGGGATGATTGGGGTTATCTTTTAATGTATTGTAAAGGAAGAAGTCTTTACCCCACTAGTCTTGGAAAATTTCTTTTCGAGTTACTTGTTGGGAATAAGCTAAGGCTCCATAATTTCTTACTCTAGTGATAATAGTATAATTGGTTTCTAGCATGATTTGTTGATAACAAAACACATTTTTTTGATCATGTAACTAATAGAAATGATTGCCTAGATGAATATCTGCCACTTCATTAGGAGTCGTTTTAGAAAATTTGTTTTTTACTACCTTTAAGGTATTATGATATGAAAGAATGTATAGATAGATACGTTGGATCTTTAATTTGATATGTAAGCACTACAAGATCATTCTTATGCTTTCTTCAGATCAATCCACGCGTCTTCCATCATCGAGATTATGATATTTATAAAAGTAACTTAAAAGTTGATTATTCTCAAGATGTAAGAGCAAGTAGAAAAGTCCAAATCTGATTTAATTACATCAATTTTGGTTGTCAGCAACATCCTACATTAGTGAATCTCCATTATCATATCCAYTTTTTGAGAGTCGTGCAACATATCCTTTGCAGCCAGCACAATAAATAAAGTAGCTTTAATCTCTTTYGAAGAAGCATGAGTTAACAATGTAGAGAAATTTCTTTTATGGCCTTTAAGTTATCTTCTTAATTGATCATCCAAGAAGTTATGTTGATCCTACCTATAGATATGAAAATTTTATTAAATTAAATCTCCATAATCTAATTAGATAATTAAAAAATAATTTTGAATATTCCCATTAAATTGRAAAGTATGTGGCACATCAACYAATRAAAGGTTAACATGTGTCAGTGATGACAAAGTCCTACCAATAGGAATTAAGGGAAGTTTGGCGAATCAGGCGATGCCACATCACTCCTAAGTTGCGAAGGCCTCGRAAAATTTCAAAGAGAAGAATCAACGGATTGAATTCTTGCCACAAGAATGTTTTAGAGATTGTAACATGTATCTTATCAAATTTATAAGATTAATTCCTTTTTTTTTTCATTTCTCTTGTTTTCTTATATCATTTTGCAGAGAAGAGATTCGTCTAAACAAATTTTGGCATCCCCCGTGGGACAATCTCTGCCATTCATATCTTCTCTTCAAAACAAATCAAGTCAAATTCATCAATGGCCCCCAAGAACAACATCTCAAAGGTTACCACTTTCAGATCTTCAACAATTGGTACTGCTGTCATATCAACCATATCCGCCACATATGAAGGATCTGTGATGCGGAGTAGAGCATCATCTGATGCTGGAAAAGAAGTGGAAGGAGTACTTATCAAAAGATCAGATCTACAAATAATCCAACCCCATGTTTAAGGAGCTTCCTCCTCAAAAAATGGGAGTCAGATCTACCATAAGAACRATCATGTCCTTGTTGAATCCTGGACCCAAGTCGCAAACATCTAAACAAGATGATGGCGAGTGTTTTACAAGCTTTGCAACCGTTGTTCACCAAGAAGATCCACAATTGGGAAAGCCTTGTCATGAAAATTCTACTATAATTTCATCTATCGTATCAGACCTTGAATGAAGCTATCGACTCAGGACTCTAGCGTATCCTAGTTGCATTCTTGACGGTGCAATCAACTTAGCGCATCTCAATTCTGGATTAAGGGATCCCTTGTAATATCTTTCTCAATTATATTCAATAACGTAACCATATAAAAATAATTCTTTTGGACATGAATAGCAGGATAAACATTTCTTCCAATGCTTATCAGAATGAAACTGAGTTATTCGAGAATCTTTCCCTAAAATAGATGTGCATTTTGGAATAATTCCACTTCTTAGTTAGATCCTGTAAACACCCCCCAGATTAGGACATCCTAAGCTGAGAATGCCACGTCATTCGTTCCAAATAAACAACGTATCTATTTTCGAAAGTAAACTTAACAAACCCTCCACCATTTTTAAATAATATTCCCCCAAAATAGAAATACAGCGAAATCTTCTAAACATTCCAAATAAACGAAACACAAAGAAACTTCATAATTTAAAAAACACTCAGAATATTTATCTTATTCATTAAACTTCAATTCTCGGTATCCAAAGGCTCGCCCACCAAGCGATCTCCTCGCCCCACTGGTTACATATATACTGCGCAAGGAAAACATAACAACAGAATGAGCTAAAAACCCAGTAAGTAACGCCTCATGCATGAATGCATGAACATGTCCTACATATGAAGATTCAATTTCCCCTTTTAAATAAAAACCTCAACATTTCCCTTATTCAAAACTCATTACAAACATCTCTAAAATTCACTTACAATAAAACTTCCATTTCATTCGT
>MEJB01000031.1:777703-789750 GCA_001752375.1 Rhazya stricta
TCGTCCATTCTCGTCAAGCGACCAAGTGACTAGGGGCGCAAGGGCCTAGACGCCCCACGAATAGGCGCCTCAATGCCAAGCGACCAAGCGCTCGGCGACCTGACGCCGAGACGCCCAGGCGACTAGGCTCCTCGACGCCCAGCGACCTGGCGCCCAGATAGCTAGCGACCAGACGCCGAGGCGCCCAAGCGACATAAGGACCAGGCGACTAGGCACCGTGTGTCAGTAGCGCACGCGCAGTACTTGCATGACTAGGACTGCTGTTCGCACGCCCAGAGCGTTTTTCTTTCCCGAGCATGATTGACGCCATTACATCTTAGACTCGATACCACACCTAAGGTTCGGGATTCGAGGTGAATCCTTAGTTTCTTTATTTATATTAACCGAATGGCCTAGGTTGTGTATTATGTAATAACAATTAAGAAATAAAATACGGAATACGTTTAATGGAAATTTAAGTTAGTATGATTAAGTAAAAGGAGGATATAATTCTAGAAATATGTTGGAATATAATTTAGGGTGAAATTTATGGTTGTATGATAAAATAATGTATATTGTGATTATGATTGTTATTGTTATTTTAAGAACAAATTAGGAATCATGAAATTAAATTTGTACTATTAGTAGTTCGATTTTTATTGACATGGAAATTCATCTTGAGAAATTATTAGTTAAGGTCACTGTAGGAAAAAAAAACGATGAAGGTATTAACGGTAAACACCTGTGTTAAATGAATGCGTTTGGTTAAACAAGTTTCAGATGAATATTCTTTGTGTAATAATATTAGGATACTATGGTACATTAACGTTGTGAGCAACCAAGGCACCCCGCTAACGACTTAAAGTAAAACTTTACTAAGGACTACAAGTAAGTAAATTCTCACATTCTCATTAATGTAYATGGATTGTTATTATAATTAAGTTGCTCTTAGGTGAATTGAATGTGTAATGAATCCAAATTCTATGTAAGTAAATTCCGACATTGCAAGTGTGTTGTTATCATGATTGAATCGCTACGTGAATTGAATGTAAATTCATAATGGATATTGAAGTGAACTTTTGAAAAATCACCACATTCTCATTAATTATGATACGAGTGTATTATTATTATGATTGAATCTTCTTATGTGAATTGATAATTTCTCTTATGTGTATAATATGATATTATTTTCAGTATGTGAATATTATTACTCATTGACATGTTAGAAATTTTAAGTTAAGGGTTCATGTGGTCCATGAGYATGTAGATTGCACTAGTTGCATATTCTCTTGTATGGACATAATYATACATTCACGAAAGGAAATATTTTTAAAGAATGAAATTTGGAAAACTAAATGTTTTGAGGAATGAAGTTTTTAAATATATTATTTTTAATATGAATGATTTCCAAACGTTAAGGATTTTGAAAAAGGGGTGTAAAGCCAAAGCCATGAAAGATGTGAGTGGGAAATGGGGCATGGGGGATCAGTGCACCCGACCTAACCCTCTTGTAGGGTGGGAAATTATGTAATGTTCATCTCTTATGAGGTGATGTTCAGGAAAAGATTAAGTAATGTTAACCGCTTTGCGGTTCTACCGGTAGAAAATGTGATCGGATTCCAAAGAATAAAGGCCCATTGCAGAGTTTAATGGCTAGGCATTACACCAAGTGAGCTCACGACTTTAAAGGAATGGAAATGTTTGAAAAGTTCTTACATTTTGAAAGGAAAGTTTCTATGAGAAAGTTTATGAAATGGAAATGTGTAGAAAGCTTTTATTGAGAAAGTGAAATTTTATAACTCATGACATATAGGGCATTATTCATGTATTCATGCATGGGATCTRCTTACTGAATAGTAGCTCACCCCATATTTTCTTATTTTACGTTTCAGATAATGATTAACCAGATGGTGTGTGGAGATCGTTTGGGAGCAAGCTTTGATACCCAAGAGTCGTTCTGTTAATTGAAATTTTTATTTATTTATGAACTTGTTGAAAATGTAAAATTTATTCCTTTATTGTCAAAAGCTTCTGTTGAAATTTTAAATACATGAGAATTAAGTCGGTAACATTCCCGGATTAGGGTAGTTGCTGATCTAGGAGTGTTACATTAACTCTATAGAATTTCTTGCTTTAGAAGTGATAAGAGCATAAACGGTTTCTAGCATGATTTAACGAATAATAAAACACATTCTTTCGATGATGTAACGAGTCGAAAGGATTGTCTAGATAAATGTCTGCCACCTTATTAGGTGTCTTTTGAGAAAATTTATTTTCTACTACCTTTCAAGGACTATGATGTGAAAGAATTTATGGATACCTTGGATTTTTAATTTGATATGTAGGAACTGCAAGATCATTTCTATGCTTTCTCACATCACATCACTCCATGCGTCTTCTATTATCCTTGAGATTAGAATACTTTATAAAAGTTGATCATTCTCTAGATATAAGATAAAGCAAAAATTCAAAATCTAATTTGACGACATCATTTTAGCTTATGAGCAACATCCTCTGTAAGTGCGTCTCCATTATCAGATCCACTTTCTTGAGTGTCATGCAACATATTCTTTTCAACCAGCACATTGAATAAAGTAGCTTTAATCTTGATGCAAACCCTGCCCTTACCTATAGAACTAAACTCGACAACAAGCGAAAAGAATCCCAATAACCATTAAAGAACAAGTTTGTTGAGCATTGACCTTTCCCTAGAAAGAAAAGAACCATGATTACAAGGAAGACGCCACACTTGGTCTAAGTAACCTAGAATCTATGTGATAAGTCGAAGTAGAATTACCACAAGTATAAAACTTGATAAGTTCAAAGTATGAACGAAATAATCTCTCAAAATATCATTCATAATATGATATCTCATGATGTTTACAAAGTCTTAGGTGAAAGGTATTTATAATAGTCAAGTCCCATGGAGGAAACTAACTAGCTATTGAAGAAAACCAACAAAAATTAGGAAACCTAATGTTGGGCCAACACACACTAAAGGTGTGGAAGATGTACCAACAAAATAAGAAACTACTTGTAATGAACTTCCAAGATGAAGGGGATTAAAGAGGATACGAGACTCACTAAATAATTTAATGATGTTAGAATATATAATTATCRAAATATATATAATTATCAAAATATCTAATTCCCAATCGCATTCTCGTTATTACGAAACCCTAAAGCGCTAACTTGGTAGTCAAAACAATCTAGGATTTTACAATAAGGTTGGTATTTGACCCCGTAGAGTAAATATCTTATAGTTATTGTTTGCATTACTTGACTCTACATTGTACATGAAATATTTTGCATGAGTTGGCATGGTTTTCCATAAATGCATTTTTTTCCTTAAATGAAGAATTTTCTCTTACTTCTTCAAGGAGAATTATTTGGGGTAAGAAGTTGTTTAATCTTTTTACTCAGTTTGATGTAAAATGTTTTGCAAATTGTTCTTTTGACAAGGTATGCTCTCATACACGCACGGAATTCAAATGACTCTAGCTTGCCCTATTTCCGCATGTTTTCTTTAGGATCATGTGCTGAGCTAGTGGACAAGAGTTCGAGAGTTAGAGCCTTATGATCTTTTACTTCTCTATCAGCGTAGGTGTTTTTGAGACTGGACTGGGGAGACCTATTCTATTGTGGCTTGTGGTTATTYTATATACAGAGTTGTAATTTGTGAAAAGATTGCGGAGTTGAATGTATATTGAAAAGCACCAATATTTATCTTGAGATCGTGAATCTCCTATTCTGTAATTGGGATTTTGTATTTAATTGAGTGTTTCCACTSTTTACTTGAAGTATTGTGATTGTCGAGAGGCAGGCATCAAGTAGCCCAATCGCAGTGGCACCTAGGGGCCTAACAGGGGCGCGATAGTGGTATCAGAGCCTAGGTTTAGGTTTACGATTGATATTAGCCAAGTCTTATGGGAGTTGGTAGAATGGAATTTCTTTTTGGTTGAGTATGTGTTGTAGAATTCTAGCTAAACTAAGTGATGGTGATTTTTTTACTTGCCTCATGTGGGACACCAAAGACTCAAACACAGGAGGCCTTAGAAGCAAGGATACACAAGGTGGAGGGACAGCTCGTGCATGACCGTGTTAGGATAGGCATGTTGGAGAATCCGGTTTCATGGCTTCAATAGGATAATGCTTGGTATGACCATTAGCTGACCAAGGCCAATCAAAAGAAGGAAGAACTAGAGACTGAAAATAGATTCCTCCAGATAGGGATGGGCAGACACTTAGAGAATTTGAGGCACTTTGAGGATGCCAATCAGGAAGGTGACTTAGAGGATTTAGGGGTAGATAGGACCTTGCAAAGGCTTGAGAAGACTCTGGCATTTTGTTGTACTTTGTAGCCTATTATAAAGGCAATTTTAGATGTAGCAGTTGTAGGGTTGTTGATTTCCGTTTGTGGTAAATCTTTCCTTATATTTAGTGCTTGTAATAGAGGTTTATGTTTATGGCATTACTTGGATGATTTAGTGACTATTTCCCTRTGCATGCACACTTTAATTGTGAATACGTATGACTTATGTATATTTGTGTGCATATGATGGCTCAACAAAATGCCCTAAACTAGAAGCAGAGCTTGGCCATCAGCTTTCAAAGTCGCCCAAAGTCCTGGAGCTAGTCCTTTGGCTCAGGAACGGAGTCCAACCCCACATCTGGATCTGATGATAGTATGAATGTTAGACCAATTGACCACTGTCATGGAGACAGCTTTGGGAGGGCGAGAGGAACGAAGAATGGAGGGCCGTGAAAAGGACAAAGCCCTCAAGCGGGTCTTGAAATTTCAACCTCCCAAGTACTTCGGCGAGGACAAGTACGAGGAAAAGGTCGAAGGTTGCCTAGAACAGATAGAAGATACTTACCAAACTCTCTAGTATACATAYGAGAGGAAGGTATTTTTCAATGTGTTTAAGTTGGAAGGGGCTACATGAGAGTTGAAAGAATTTAAGCAATGAGTTTAAGCAAGAATTTATCCCGAGATGGATTTGGAGGATGCGGAAGGACAAATTTCAAACCCCGTAGCAAGGAAAAATGTCAATAATCGAATATGTGGCTAAGTTCAGGCAATTGTTGAAATACTATCTCTTCGGCCTAAGTTAGAACGGGCATTGGCACCTTATCCACCCACGACATACTGTGCGGCAGTGGTAAGGACGAAGAATAGCGACAAGGCACTCCAGGCTAGGAAAATGAGTCTAGGACTAGACGTCATTGTAAAAGTGACCTATGTTGAGAAAGTTGCAGGGTAACCCCAGGAACCCAAGGCAAGAGAGGTCCACTTTTGGTCGAGGGCAACAATCTCATATTTTCTACAACTATTGCTAAAGGACCTAGCACCTCCTAAGAGACTATYGAAGGATGAATTGTCAATGCCTGCTATATGTCATTCATTACCCACCACACAGGAAATGAACATTTTTTCACAAATCAAAGCCCTTCATTCTTCATTAGCTCTCATTATTATGATTTGTTTCAGATTCCCAAATCTTCAGAATAGTCAAGACTATTGAAACCTTTCTTAGATTTAGAAATCAGGAGTCATACCGTAACAATATTGAGAAGTTTAGCTTTCGACCAAGCAATAACTTTGGGAAGTGGATATCTTTATACAAAGGATAAATTACGAACATTACAACTTTTCACGATTGATAATTAAGTGGAAAAATAAAGCACCTGAGATAACTGTATACCTCAATAAATACAATACATATATTCCTTGGAGTCGTAAATTTATTATAGATTAACAATGGCCATATATATAATGTTTCACAAGCAATGATATAAATTGGACATTCAAGGGCTTTACTAATGCAATATAAGCAAGAGAGAAAGTCAAGGAAAAAAGTTGAAAAGTATGTGATACCAAAAATCTACAATTCAGTTTTCGTCACAGTCAAACCATTTAAATCCCTCACCTATGCTGCTCAATGTTGATAGCTGGTCGGAGAGCATGAAATAATCTTTTCAATGGTGACAAAAATCAAGCTAATAAATAGAAAGAGGGAGGATTGAGATGGAGAAAGAGAGATAGAAATATAAAATCAGCTGGGAGAAAGGGAGGGAGAGAGAAAGAGAGAAAACATGTCTGGGGAAAGGGGGAAACAGGGGCGAAATTTTCCACCAATTTTGAAAGCTTTGTGATACTTTGTTTTCCACCAACTTAGTTTAGGACATATTTCCCTGAGTTTTAATTTTTTCTCATATAATATTATTTTTTGAAAAAAATTTTCTTTAAATTTTAATTATACTTTTACAAAGAGTCATGATAGCATATTTCCCCTTTTTTCTTACATAATTTTTGTTTTTTTAATCACCTTTTATGATGCTTTGTAATGCATCATGACCGTAAATCTTCTTGACACCTTTTTTCAATAACCATTACTTAAAAATGAGAAACAAAATAAGTAAAGTGGTATCATTGTGTATTGTGATCTATTGAAATTAACTAAAAGCATCCTTAGGTTGTCATTACAATTGCGTCATTATAACCTTTTATTCTAGTAGTATAGGCTGGACTAGTGATTTGCTATATTAATATGATAACAAATTTAAAAAATTGTATAATTGTATATGAATCTCTAGTGTTATTCATAATATTGATAACGTTTTAGTGTAATTCAATTTTAGTCGTGAAAATTATTTTTCTCACAAATAGCATGAATCACTAATTCTATTGTTGATGATGTGCATCAACGTAATTATCATATTGAGTATAAAATCATCAAATTGTGAGATTGCTACACTTTGATTTTTTCATACTATCATTTAGAGTGCCGTGGGAGTAGGGCCTCCGCAAAGGAGGAACCTACATTAATAAGACATTAAAAGAATCAAGCAATATACACGAGCAAAACAAATACATGTACGAGGTATTTCTCTTTTTATCATAATTTTTTTTAACTTGAATGAGTGTTTTAAACACTACATCAGTCGAGCTCCAAAAACTTCTACCAAGTAGACAAGAAAATATGAATGTTAAATTCATATGCATACCAAATTCTCCTAGAAAAAGAATGTCAAATTTATTTAGAACAAAGAGAACAACATATTTGGGTCCATTAGCATATTAAATCAATTTTTAATCAAATTTTGTTACCTTAGTTATATTGACATAGAGAATATTGCATGACCAAAGTTGTATTTTTTGAGTTTTCTAGATTTCCAATAATATTTCATTGGAAATTTTGTTAGAGTTCGGAAATCTAAATTAGGTTCGACCCAACCCAAAAATTGCAATATTACTCACGTGATTAAACTTAAGTTATGAGAAAATGGCATATTCTAACTATGACAAGGTTATCTTGTTTTGATCAAGATTAGCTTTCTTGTCATAGAATATATATCAAGTATAAAAGTTTAATAATTCGAATTGTTTTTCCAAACTTAAAAAATTCACGATGCGAGACCTAAGTGGTGAAACATAATTTGTGATAAAAAATGGAGATCTGTGGTGAAAACATAGTGATTGATATTTTGTGAGGAAACACACTCTATATATACATTTGTTATCTCTTGCCTGGATATTTAGAAATATTTAACATATTAATATCTTCAAAATGATAAATATTTAAAAAATTATCTTGCCCAACTCAGTTTTAATTATTCTAAAGATTGGTGAAGTTTTTGTGATTCTTAACCAAACTTTGTTTGGCCCAGAAGTTTATATCAGAGCTGTTAATATAGATTATAACATAGATATTCAAATAGATCATTTAAATACCTTGATAATTATCTTGATAGATTCATTTTGAGTTATTCTAAAGATTGGTGAAGTTTTTGTGATTCTTAACCAAACTTGTTTGTCCCAGAAGTTGGTAACAGAGCCATGACTATAAATTACAATGTAGATATTCAAATAAATAATTTAAGCCTAGATGAYGAAAATGAATATATTTCAGATAAAGATTTTTCATAATTTCAAAATAGATATGCCCATCTGATATAATGTAGTATCAAAAGTGACTTGTCAAATAATTGGAGAAAACTATTTCCAAGTAAAATATCAGTTCATGTATTATAAAAATAGAAAGGAAGCTATTTAATTAAAAATGATCCTAATAAAATTATCGATTTTCAATCCCTTTATTAATTCAATGAGATGATTTGAAATCTTTCTACCTTTTATAGGGTTTAAATCTTGATGGTATTCTGTGGGAAAATTTTGAAATTTACATAAGTAAGATCCTGATCTACTATCTATATAGGCTGCAAAAATATTCGGCATTCTAATCTTTATAAGTAATTCCAATAGGAACATATATACTACAAGGCCTAGTCATTTGGATATGTAGATGATTTTATCATTATAAGTTATTCTAACCTAATATAGAGTAATCTGATAAAGTGGTATCATAACGTAATTTCCAATGTGTCATTGCTTCCTTCATTTTCTATAAGTAATCTTAYAGGATTGTTTCATTASCAAATTTTTAATATGGCTTYTATGACTTCATCTATGCCATGTACTTCTCYRTTAAAATCAATATATTGATGAGWATCTTGAAGTTTATATCTTTGTAAATTGTTATACAATTTATCACTAATATAATTTTCATTAGCCTCTATATCTATTAGTATATTAACTATAGAGAATTTTATACCATCAAAATATTCTCCATTTATCTTATAAATTTTTAAAAGAATCATTTTTTACAATCAAAGGTAAATTACATAGATTTTTTAATTGGGTTACTAAACACTCATTAAGGAGGTATTTTATCTGATATCATTAAAGGTTTTGATTATAAATCTAATTATAAAGGGACATTCTCTATTTCTTGTATCTTATGAAGACTAGGTGTTTGTATCTGACTTACTTCATTAAATAGATACGGACATTCTATAGTATCTTTTATTTCAAAACAATCTATATGATGAGTATTACATATAGCATATTAAATCATGTATGTTATCGAATAAGGTCTATTGTATTGATGAAAATTATTTTCTTTTAGAATCTTGAATTAGGCTAAGAGTCTCATCAAAAGTTTTATCTTGTATGTGATAAGAAATTYGAGGATAAATATTAAATTTCAACTTTATATTGTAAATTTCCTTGAACAATTCCTAAACAAGCTTCTTCTCTATTTTGAATTCTATTATCCATTATAACAAGGTCAATAGGTGTATCTAGTCCTTCTTTAAATGTTAATTTTATAATTATCTATATGGCTCCTATATGTATCCATCCTAGAGTGTTTCTTATCTTTGGTTTAATCTTAATTAATTTGTCTTGAATATCGKTTTTAGATAGTAAGGGCATTATTATTTTATTAGAAATTAAGTATACTTCTAAAGCATTTTCTTGTATATTTAATTTAARAAGTAAATGATATTTTCTGAGTTTTATCTCAATTTTTTCAAGTAAATTTATCTTAAATCCAGAATAATTAGATACGGAAAAGTTTTCTTTTTAAATCTTTTTTAGCTTCCTTTTATCTATTAATATTTCTTGTTTGTATTCACTTCGATATTCTTATCTATGAGGGGTTTGGAAGTGCTAGCTTTAGCTATCTCTTGATTACTCATTTTCAGATGATGAAGTGTATTTTGTATCATGCAAACATACTTCCTTCTGAATCTATATCTTCAAAATTATTTGTCTATATAAATTCACCTTTTTGTATTAAATCTTCAATATCTTCATCTATTTCTATTTTCTTTTTATTTTTTTAAAATTTCTCTAGGCATCTATCAGCATAATGTCCTATAATAGCATTTACATTGCTTAGGATTTTTATTATCATTTTTTTCTTTTATAAGAAGGTTTTTTGATCTTGTTGTATCCTTTCTTCTTGTAATATCTTGCTTTTCTTTTCTTAAAGTATTTCTTTTTATACTTTCATTTTATCTTATTATATAGTATGAACTATCCCAACCAACCATAAAAGGCATTTTAGTATTATCACAACATAAAGAAACTCCTTTTCTTAATCCTTTTGTGAGTTTTTCTAGCATAGCATGTCTACACCATTCACTTAACTTATCTTTTAGATGAGTTATCCTTTTTCCTAAGTATCAAAAGTACCTGGATCACTAACCCCAAGGATATTGAGTCTTAGTATAAAACATAGGTAAATAACTTTGAATATTTGCCTCTCTATTATATATGTAGTAATAATAAACTTCGAATATATAAATATGTCTTTCTATTTCACACATATCACATAATTGCAATCTAAGAAGTGCAATAGTCTATTTGTTTATCATGGTTGGATYTTTTATAAGATTACTCTCTCTTGCAAATTCTAGTCTTAAAGCTYGTGTTGTTCTAGATATCAAGTTTGCAATATTATCATTGCGGTTAAATATCATATTCCTAGCTTCTTCACTTAAATTTTGCCAATACACTATTGACTAAACTCCATTAAATAAAGTATTTAGTAGTAGCATAATCCATTTTATTAATGGTAACTACTATCTTAGTGGCTGTTTTCCATTTATCTATAACTTCTTCATTACTACTTACATAATCTAAATCCAAATATATGCCAAATGAATTTATCGGTTCATTTTTCACATTTTCTACACGTGTTTGAACTTCTAAAGAACTTATATATGCATATCTTTTGGCATGTCTGTCCTGTCCACTTTTTATTTGTGGATTCTAGTACTAGTAATGGGAATATCATTTATATTGGGATTCCATTTATATCATCTTTAATTATTAAATAGGGTTTAAGATTAATAAAATTTCTTGATTATTATTTATGTCTAAATCTCCTATTTTTGTAATTAAATTATCCATATCAGAGTTGTCATATTTAGAATCTACCATCTCAAATTATTTCCTTTATATCCTTCTAGAATTTTCATATTAACTAAATATTTTATGATAGTATCATCAGTTCTATTTGACAAATTTATTGGATTATGTTTTTCTWTTAATAATTTTTAACCCAATGTGGTAGCGTATCTATCTTAAAAAAATCTAGAGAGCTCACATATATAGAATTAAGTGCTCAAAAATCATACCAATATTTGATCTCCTTGGAAAAAGCATCTTGAAGATAATTGATTATGGAATAAATTTCAGAAAAATCAACATATTGAATATCTGTGTTTGAAAGAGAATAGAATCCTTTCATTATTGAAATTTGATATTCTATTGCTCAGAGCAGGGTATCATTCGGAACTCTTTCACTAGAGATCAGAACTCCTCTTGGAGGTCATAGTGAAAGGTTCTCATTAGCATATTTAGACTCATCTTGCTCAAGATGTTGATCTACTGTTTTCTCCTCCGATAAAGAAGGAGTATCTATCTTTTCAAACTCAATGGTGCTGTAGTAGTCTTGAATCATCTTATTAGCAATTTCACAATTTCCAATTTTTGTATTTGTCATTTGCATTTGGAAATGAGCAATTCTGCAACTTTTTTGTCATTTCAGAAAGGTTAAGAATATCGAAAATATCATAAATGTTATCTTTGACAAAAAAAACTTATTTTTTTAAATCTGTTTATAACTCAATAATCTTCTTCATGAACTCTGCCATCCCTAAAATCTACCAACACATTTTTGTCAGATTTAACAATTTCAATATCAATATTCAGACGAAAGAGTTTGTYATCTAATGAATGGTTATACTCGATTTTAGAGGTAGATTGTTTTGGATAAAATCATTTATTGAGTATTATCTATTTTTAATAAAAATCTTTTAGGAAGTAAAGTAATATAATTTTTGACAACTTCTTCGTACTACCATACTTCTTTTTCATTTATATGATATCTAGACTGCGTGTCATAGAAGTTCCTGAGCAATATCTATAAACACTTCCTCTTACTTTTTCTTTATCCATATTATAATCTATTTTTTTAAAATACCACTCCAACAACATTAAGAGGCACGTGGTTCTAATATTAAGTCATCACTATCTTTAGGTAACTGCAATTCGGGGAGATTCTTATATTTAATTCAATTTTCTTTACTTGATCTTCTCGATAAGGATTAAATTCAAATATCTTTATTCTTTTTCAATAACTCTTGAAAAGGTCTCCGTGAGTGAGCTAGATTATGAATAAAATAAAAAATGTAATTTAAAATACCTAAAAGAA
>MEJB01000031.1:790083-862073 GCA_001752375.1 Rhazya stricta
CAAAATTATGCGTGTTTGTGTCTGGATTCGAGCCCTTTAGTTGGTAGTGCCTCGGAACTTTGTTGGACTTATTCATTTTCATTGAGAAATTAAAATTTTTTTTTATTGAAGAAAAGCCGTAGAATTAATTATAATGGATTGGGTTAATTACGCGATGGCAAAGGCCCAAGGGATTTAGGTTAACGGCCCAAGTTATTATAAAAAATGAAAAAAGGAAGAAGAAAGAAAAACCCTAAAATCTTCTTCTTCTTCCTCATTGTGCTATCGCCGCCCAAACCCTACCCTAACCGCACCGCCCCAAACCCTACCTGCCTCTTTCTTCTTCTCTTCTCGCTTCTACCATCTAGGAYTGCCACTGCCTATTGATTGCCGTTCATCTTCTTCACACGGCCATTCCTTGCAGATCCGCCATCGCTTGCTTGTCGTCTCCATCGCCATGCTTGAGATCATCCAGATCTAAGCCCCATGACACAGCCTGGCAGCACGACCCACTGCTCGGTTCCTCACCGTGCCTGAGGTCGCCCGTCCTCCGCTCGTCGAGATTGCGACCACTTGTTCGTGTCGCTACGGGTTACCCAGATCTGCACTACTTGAGCTGCTGGTTTCCAGATTTACCTGCTAGTTTTGCAACCATCGTCTGTCCTCGTCTATTGCTCACCGCCGCTTCTGGTTACGCAGCAGTGGGTTGCTACACACCAGAGACATGCGATCCGCATCTAACCGGAGTCCATAGCCGCTCAGGATGAAGCGCTCCGCCAATCTGCCTTCACCTTTTTCTTCTTTTTCTCTGCTCGACCCGATCTGCGCGACACTATCACAACCCACGCTGTTGCTTCTCGACCAAGATCAGGGCAGGACTTCTTGGCTCACTGGAAGTTGGCCAGATCTGCGTGTCCAATTGCCGGTCTCCACTGCAGACGGCGATGTCATTCTGGTCGCGGCTCTCCGGACGCCGGAAGCCTTGTCAGAATCAGGCCTATAGGCTGTTACTGGTTTCCTTTGGCTAGCTGCTCGCCAATTCTGGGAGTGTCCAATGCCCATGCATTGGAGCCCAGCAGGCGCCCAGTGCCTAGCGCCCAGGCACCTAGACGTTTGAGAACCCAATACCATTCCCGAGACACCTAGATTTTGTGAACTTAAGATGTGAAAATATTATTAATTAATATCAAAATTTATGACCTATGAAATTATATCCTAAAGTAAAACTATGGGAGAACATAAATTAAGTTTAATACCCGAACGAAGGAGTTTAAATTGTACCCTTAAAAAAACGTGATAATTGGTAATGTGGGGACTAAGTATGGATTAATAATTGGCAAATAACATTGTTGGAAGCAACCCTGAATATCTAAGTTGGGACAATCGTACTAAATAGACTTTCTTTCTATAATCACAAATAGGTTGTTTTGAGTGACTTAAAGTTGAGAACAGTCGATGGATTTCACTTCGTGATTTAAATATTAACACAAAGGACTCCGGGTAAGTAAATTCTCTCATTCTTATTGACATATATGTGTTGTGTGTTATATGGTGGCGGTATAGGATTATATTATGAGGTGTGTTAATTTTTTGAAATGTTTTATGTGTTTCATATCCTGTACTATTTTTATGTTGAATGTACTATTTTTATGTTGAATGATATGTTATATACAGTGGTATGCATTTCATGTCATGGGCATATAGTTAGTATTCTTCATCTTTCCTAGCATGAGTCATTCATATATTTAGAAAGAGAATGGTTTAGGAAATGAAATTTTGAAAGGGAATGCATTTTATAAATTGTAACGTGTTCAGGAAAATGTTAAAGTTTTCTTAAAAAAGGTGTMAAACCTAGCCATGAAAGATGTGAATGGGAAATRAGGCGTRRGGGATCGTYGCACCCGACCCTACCCTCTTGGAGGGTAGGGAAGAATGTAATGTTCACCTCTTTGGAGGTGAAAAAATGAAAGGAAAAGTAAATGAATGTTAACCACTTTGTGGTACTATCGGTAGAAATGTAATCGGGTTCCAAATAACTATGGCCCATTGCAGAGCTAAATGGCTAGACGTTACTACTCTGAGTAAGCTCCACCGAATGTAATGAAATGAAAGGTTTTACAAATTCGTTGAATTCGAGAAAGGTAGAAGATTGTATAGGAAAGGATTACCAAGAAAATGATTTGAAAGTTTTCATTGAGAAATGTGAAGTTTTAAAATTCATGACATATAGGACATGTTCATGCATTCATGCATGAGATTTACTTACTGGGCTTTTTAGCTCATTCCATTTCCCTCATCTTGCGTTTCAGGTGATGTGTAGCCAGATGGTGCGAGGAGGTCGCTTGTAGGCAAACCAAGATACCCTGAAGTTACTTTAAATGAATGTTATGGATTAAGATGGTTGTTGACTAGAATGGTTTTTATTTATTATTAAGTATTTCTTATTTGGTTTAAATTCTTTTGGGCTTCCACAAATTCGTGTCAGTGAGTAAATGGTGACATTCCCGGGTTGGGATAAAGTTTCTTAATCTGGGGGTATTACAGTGATGCCATTTGGACTGAAGAATGCAGTTGCTACCTTCCAGAAAGCCATGAACATGATTTTCCACAACATGATGGGCTAAAAATGGAGGATTATATCAATCACCTAGTGGTTAAATCGGCTACTTTCTCACAACATCTGGCCGATTTGGAAAGGTCTTTTCATAGGATACACCGGCATAATTTGAAGATGAATCCAACAAAGTGCACAATTGGGTGTCAACCTGACATCTTTTGGGCTTTTTTGACCTTTTTATGGAAGATTTTCTTGACGTCTGTGAAGGTGACTCTTCTCATAGACCACCATTGCTTGGTAGAATTTATCTCATGTGAAAGGCTAGGATGAGACCTTTCGTAAAAGCTATAGATTAATGTGTTTGGATGTTTGTCATAAAATGTATATAGTTTACCCTTAGTAACTGAGGATGAAAAATTCATACCTAAACYAGTTAATGAATRGACTAGTGATGAATTTGATAAGGCCAATTGGAATTCAAAATCCCCCATGCTATCTATAACGCAGTTTCTCTTAATCAAAAGAAATCTAGGCCTCACTACCRARATTGAAAATACGTCTAAAAAAATGACRAATGCATTGCTAATTTTTAAGTAAAATTATGTGATTTAGCTAATRGATGTTATACTTTTCGTGAAAATTATTCTGACGCTAAACTTGATAGAAATATATTATGCTCTTTCCCTAAGAGATTTAAAGTAAAAGTCAACGCTATCAAAAATATTAGGACATAGATGATCTGGATCCCGATGAACTAATTGGATCACTCCAAACTTATGAATAGAACTTGAAAAGGTCGAATAAGGAGAAATACTCCAAGAGTATTGCTCTAACTCACACACAAAGTGAAGTTACAGTAAATTCTCAAGAAGAAGTATAAGGAAGGATGGCCCTCCAAACAAAGGTTACAAAAAAAGAAAAGTGATCTAAYACAACMTATATAAARGGTAAGGACACATTCAAGCAAAATGTGCTAATATTCTCAAGAAGAAATGTTGTGCCATGACTATTTCATAGAGTGACCGTGATGATGAAGCTCAAGAAGATACTGAAAGTCAGCACACTACCCAGCTTTTGTAGTGAAAATAGTCAAATAAGGAATAAGTACAATCTGACACTGATGTTGAAGAAGTACAATTCAAAATTGATGTTTAAGACCACCAAAACCTTTACGAGGGCATGTAAAACAAGCAGATAATTTATGTGACACAAATTAGAGCAACTGAAATCAATAATCTCCAACTTATGAAAGACTATCGAGATTTGATTGAAAAAATGAAGGCACTTTAGAAGGAGTTTGATATTTTCCGTACATAATTGACTCAAACAATTGAAGAGCTGAATAGTGTATACACCATCCTATATAAAATCAATATGAGCTCTACCAAGTTTGAACAAGCTCTTCCCATAGGAAAGACATTGGAACAAACTGGAATCGGTTTCCAGAACGTCCGGACAATAAAGCTGAATATGCCAACTATTGTTAGACGAAGATAGAGTAGATTCCAAAAATGTCCTAACAACGAAATTGATTGTGCGAACAATCATGAAACAAACAGAAAGCAGAGTATTCCAACATAAGGCTGAGTTTCCTAAAGTAACAAAATTTATTCTTACTTATCATTTCTTGTGAAAATGTGGGTACATGATAGATAAAATCGCATACATAACAAAACTTCACTCATGCAAGTATATATGGTTTACAAGTAATATAGAGTGAATGAATGTAATACCCGAGATTTAGTTTTTATTTTTCTTTTCGAATCTTATATACCCACATATATATACCATAGTAATAATATAATATAGAATATATGTGTGATATATAATTTATGTCTAATCCACTAATTAGAATTATATCAACCGGAATTGTAGTAAATTATTAATTCCACAGGTGAAAGGACTGGAGCCAGTTAACGTGGTGATATGCCAATAGAAGTAAATAATTATTCTTTGATTTATTATTGTTATACGTTAAGGTAAGTAAATTATTTAAAGTTAAAAATTTTATTAAGTTTAATTTATTGAAATTTTACTTAATTAATGTAGGCCTGGAACCCTGGTTTAGAAATCCGGGGCTGTTTTTATCAAACTAAAACCCCAAAAACTTAATAGATTTAATATTTAGGTGAGTTTAGTTGGTAAAGGGGGAATTAAAATGACCCGCGAAGCAATTGTGTAGGATTAATTTAGTAGGAAAAAAGAAAAAAAGAAATTATAAATTGGAGGAAAAAAGATCGTCATCTCTCTCCAACGAACCCTAAAACCTAAATCCCCCTCCCCGTCCCCAGCCTCTCCCTTTCCACCAGGGCCGCCTTTCTCTCTCTCTCATCTCTCCCCCCTCTCTTCTGCACTGTGCTGGACCACCCACTCCCATTCTCCTCTTTTCTCCATTACTATCACCGCGACTAACACCAGGACGACAACCGGTCCCAGGCAACCAAGCACCATGGTCGCCACTGAAGCCCAGTTGACGCGCGCAACACGTGCGTGGACCAGGGGACCCGCCGTCAAAATGCCGCGAGTCGGCATATTCTTTCCAGGGGGGCATTGATTGACGGCCAGTACAATTCTTAAGACTCGTATTCAAAAGGATCAGGTGAATATTCCTTAATTTCTTCATTTAAATTAACCGAATGGCCTAAGTTTTGTATTATGTAATAATAATTAAGGAAAAATATGGAATATGTTTAATTAAAATCTAAGTTAGTACGATTAAGTAAAAGGAGGATATAATTCTAGAAATATGTTGGAATATAATTTAGGGTGAAATTTAGGATTTGTATGATAAAATAATGTATATTGTGATTACTATTATTATTGTTATTTTAAGAACAAATTAGGAGTCATGAAATTAAATTCTACTATTAGTAGTTCGATTTTTATTGAAATGGAGATTAATYTTGAGAAATTATTGGTTAAGGTCATCATAGAAAAATGATGAAGGTATTAACGGTAAACACCTGTATTAAATAAATGTATTTGGTTAAACAAGTTTCAAAATATTCTTTGTGTAATAATATTAGGATACTATAGCACAGTAATGTTATGTGCAATCAAGGCACCCCACTAGCGACTTAAAGTAAACAAATTTACTAAGGACTACTAGTAAGTAAATTTCGATACTTTCATTTAATTATGATACAAGCATGTTGTTATTACAATTGAATCTCTATGTGAATTGAATGTGAATTCATAATAGATATTGAAGTATGTAAGTAAATCACCACATTCTCATTAATTATGATACATGTGAATTGTTATTTTGACTGAAAATTTCTATGTGAATTGAATATGAGTTCACGGTCATAATTGGATTGCTTTTATGTAATATGATCTATGATATTACTTCAAGTATGTGAATTTTTCTACTTGATGACATGTTTGGGAGTTTAAGTTAAGAGTTCATGTGGTCCACTTGCAYATTCTCTGATATGAACATAATCATACATTCAAGAAAGGAAATATTTTAAAGAATGAAATTGGAAAAGTAAATATTTTGAGGAATGAAGTTTGGATCGATGTCACTTCTATGATGAATGATTTCCAAAGGTTAAAGATTTTAAAAAAGTGGTCCAAGGCCTAAGCCATGAAAGATGTGAGTGAGAAATGGGGAGCGGGGGACCGTTGCACCCRACGTAACCCTCTTGTAAAGTAGAAAAGTAAGTAATGTTCACCTCTTGAAAGGTGAAAAGTTAAAGGAAAAGTTAAAGTAATGTTAACCGCTTTGCAGTTCTATCGATAAAAAATGTGACCAGGTTTCGAAGAATAATGGCCCACTGCACTCTTAATGGGTAGGCATTACACCAAGTAAGCTCATGATTTTATGAAATGGAAATATTTGGAAAGTTTTGATGAAAAGAAAATTTTTGGAAAGTTCTCATGATTTGAAAAGGAAGTTTCTCTGAAAGTTTTTACAAAGTGAATTTTTGAACATTATGACATATAGTACATGATATATGCATTCATGCATGGGATTTACTTGCTGAGCTTAATAGCTCACCCAATTTTCCCTTATTTTAAGTTTCAGGTGACGATTAGGCAGATGGTGTGTGGAGATCGTTTAGGAGCAGACTTTGATACCCAAGAAAATCATTCTGTTAATTAAAGTTTTTATTGATTTATGAACTTGTAGAATATTTAAATTTTATTCGTTTATTTTTAAAAGATTCCACTGAAATTTAAATATATGAGTATTAAGTTGGTGACATTTCCGGATTAGGGTAGTTTCTTCTGGGGGTGTTATAATGAAAGTACCGTTCCACAAGGATTGTTGGTTCAAAAGTGATGATTTAAACTCCTAATAAAATCAATAGTTTTGGATGGTTGTCACAAAATAAAGTAAATAATCTAAAAATATCTAATCACAAGGATTCAAAAACAAACACAGGATGCACACAAGAGATGGGTAAGAGCTTAAAAGTGAGTTAGAGTTAAGAATCACTTATGTACTAATGTCCAAAAAGTCAAAACATCAATGCTACAGACAGCCTGCAGTAATGGCTGCTGAGCAAAATACTACAGCAAAGGTTTAGCTACAGTAAAAACATAAATTGAGACAGAGAATGACCTCACCCTTTTAATTTGTTGATCTTTGTTCCTATTTCACTAAGTTGTTCTACCTGTCGAAGTTACTTAGCTTAAGGAACACAAATAAAGTTCAAGTCCCATATTATTTTATGGGTTAAGTATGGATGTCTCGATTATTCAATGGTATCCCTAAGATATTAAACTTTAACTCAAGATAATCAAACTCACATCTACTCAAGTTTTCCACTTCTTTTATTACATTTCAGAGTTCAAGGAGCTCAAACAAATACTATTCATGGCAAGAAAAAAGTGAATGTAAACAATAGATATCCTTGAGTAAAGCATTTATAAAAAGCAAACTTTGCTCAAATCATTCAAATAAACTTTGACTACAATTGTAACACCCCCAGATTAGGAACCATCCTAAGTTGAGAGTATTACATCATTCCACTCGCAAATAATCAACAATCATTTAAAATTCAACATTTATTCAAACTAAAAATTGCGGAAGCCTCAAGAATTTAAACTATTCAAAAAATAATATAATTATCTTATTACATAAAATAAGTTTGAAACAAGTTTCCGAGTATCATAGCTCGCCCACAAGCGACCTCCTTCCCCATCTGGTTACATATCATCTGAAATGACACACCAAAAAAGAAATGAGCTAAAAATTCTAGTAAGTAACCTCAATGTATGAATGCATCAACCTGTCCTATATATCATGAAATTATAAAATTTCGCCTTTAAATAAAAACTACTTTCCAAACATTCCTTTTTCAAAATCTCGTTACAAAACATTTCCTTCAAAATTCATTTCAGTAAAACATTCCATTTCCTTTCATTCGTGAGCTCACTAGAGTGTAACGCCTAGCCACTAAGCTCTACAGTGGGCCATCTTATTTGGAATCCGATTCCATTCCTACCGGTAGAACTGCAAAGCAGTTAAAATTTCATTTCTTTTAACTTCCATACTTTCACCTCCAAGGAGGTGAACATTCCATTCTTACCTACCCTCGAAGAGGGTAGGGTCGAGTACGCCGGTCCCCCACCCCCCATTTTCCACTCACATCTTTTGTGGCTAGGTTTACACTCCTTTCCAAAAATTTTAACATTTTCAAAACTTTAACATTTTCCTTTAAAATTTCATTTCCTAAACCCTTCACCTTYTAAGTGTGTGAAAGGCTCATGCCAAATGTGATGCAGAATTCTAACTACATGCTTATGACATGAAATATATACAACCTTATATAACATAACATTCGACAAATAGTACAAGATATGAAACATAATAACATATCATTTGACATAAAAGTGATACAGGATATGAACACATTAACATTCCACACAATTACATACATCAACATACAATTTCATACACAACATATTAGAGCAATTAAAAAAGTTCAATTTCATTCATTGATAACATTAATGAGATGGGAGGATTACTTACCCGGAGTCCTGTACGTAAACAGTTTCTTACTTAAGCTGTGAAGTGGACTCCTTCAACCGATCTCAATGTAAGGCCTCGAAATGACCTAGTTGATTACAGAAAGAGGGTCTACTTAGTTCGATAGTCCCAACTTAGATATTATGTGTTTAATCCAAAAATGTCCTTTATTAGTTTATAAATCCATATGCAATTCTCATATTATCGAATATCACATTTTAAGGGTACAATTCGACCCTTTAGCTTGGGTATAAACCTAACTGTGTTCTCCCAAAAATTCACTTCAGGGCATAATTATGTATAAGTCATACAATTTTAATATTAAGTGTTAGCATTTTCACCTTAAAATTCATGATATCCAAATGTTGTGGAAGCGGTATTGGATTCCCGAATGTGCGTTTAAGCGACGTGCACAACAGCCCTGGGCGTCTGGGAGTCGGTGCGCCTGGACATCAGTCGCCGGGAGCCTAGCACTGGCACGGGCTCTTGCTGGGCGCCTGGTACTGTTGGGACTGGCGCTAGTTTCGTTCTTGCCGCTGTTCGCTCGTTCTTGGCCAAAAACAACTCAGCTGATCGACAATGTTTCTAATCAACTTTCGGTGACTGGTTGACGGCAAAGGACAATCGGCGACGCGTACAGCGAGGCAAAGAGTCAAAATGACGGCCAACTACAAAGATTTTGGCTTCACTTCGAAGGGAAAATTCGTTGAGCAGAGAAAGAAAAATGGCGGCAGATTTGGCGAACGGCGTCGTGCAGATCTAGTTACGCCGAGAAGGAGAGACGACGGCAGCAAATCTGGCGAATGATCGCGCAGATCTAGTCATGTCGAGAAGGAAAGGTGATGATGGCAGATTTGACGAATGATCGCGCAGATCTGGTTGHGCCGAGAAGGAGAGATGACGACGGCAGATCTGGCAAATGATCACGCAGATATAGTCGCCCCAAGAAGGAGAGGGGGTAGATGGCTTACCGGATCTAGTAGGCATCGTTGCTCCTAACCGAATGTCCGCGAGCCAGCTGAGCGGCACACAGCGATGGTTTCGGACTGGCGCTGCGAATACAATAGAGACAACATCTCCAGATGAGCAGCGGCGGTAGATCGATGGTGCGATGAGGAATCGCTACAACTACCACCGATCAGACCGCAATTGATTGCGGCGTCGATAGAGATACTAAGAAAAGAGAGAAGGAGAAGCAAGGAAAAGCCATGATGAGCAGCATCGAGTCAGGCAAAGGGAGAAGCGACATAGCGACGGCGGCGGCGGCTTAGGGTTACACGAGGGAAGAAGATGGTTTCTTTAGGTTTTTCTTTTTCTTTTCTTTTTTTATCTATATTTTGGGGCGTAACCCAAACCCGTCGAGCCTTCCTATCCAAATCTAACCTAAAGTCCGTAAATTAAATATAAAGGGCTTCCTTTCGATGAAAAATCCAACTTCCGACTAACAAATAAATAGGGCCACGAGTCGAACCTTTAACCAAACGATAATTCTTATTCGACACAGACAATATTTCTGTACTTATTAAATGTGAGATTTAAAAATTTTAATCACATATAAAATGTCCAACCCTAGTTGGCACACAATTTCACGTAAAATCAAACAAAATTAATAAAGGAAAATTTTCGGATATTACAACAATGGTTCATCAAAACTCTAACTTCTAAGAAGTTAGTTCATGCTCTTAGATGTAATGAAATATAAAAAGTGAAAGCTTAACATCTTAAAGTGCATATCAAAATAATCACTAAGAAAAGGAGAAACAAAGCCTAAAGGTTGATGAAGCCCAATAGTGAAGTCTTCCTTGAAGTCTTCCTCTCCTAAACTTCCCTCTTTTTGCTCTCTTTCTCTCTCCTCACTAAGAGAAAGAGAAACAAAGCCTAAAAAGGGTGAACAAGTCCAATGGTGAAGGCTTCCTTGAAGATTTTTTCTTCTTCTTCTTCTTCTTCCAAACTTCTCATCTTTTTACTCTCTTTCTCTCTCTTCTCTCCTCTCTTCTCTCCTTTCTCTTCTTCGTGTCTTGCTAAAAACAGCCCAAATACCTTCTTTCTTCTGTCTTCCCCATCTTTTGTCTACTGAAGCTTCATTTGGAAGCTTGGCAAAAAAGTGTCCACTTATTCTTTTTCTTTTTAATTTTTGCTTTTTAACTTTTTAGCTTTAGATGTGATTTTATCTCTTTCCAATGATGACTTTCTTTCTTCGAATATTATATTCTCTTCTGCTTGTAATACTATTGCTGCAATATCGTATTTCTAAGCCATTGATCTCCATTGTATCAGCATCGAACCTTTTTCCTATAAAATAGGGCATTTAACCTTAGTAATAGTACATGAATTCTATAATTTCACACTATTGCATAAATAAAATTACTTGTTTGAATTTAAGCAATGTTGAAGGTAAAATAGTATAAAGTAGTACTTCATTATATTAAAAAAATGTGAAAATATGCACATAATCACTAATAAAATCAATGGGTTTTCACCCATATCAGGACATTAGACCAAAATGATTAAAACTATAATTCTATGTGATTAAATGCTCAATCAAAGTCCTAATGTCCCACTTTAGAGAAAAAGATTAGTTAATATGAAGTCGGTTCCTAAACAAGCAAAGCCTCACGAAGATGTTGCCAACTTCCTAGAGAGGTTCAGGCGAATGAGARGAAAGTGCCCTATTGTACTACTAGAGACTAAGTATGCTAGGATTGGAATCAGACGAATGAACATGCAGTTAAAGGAAAGGCTCATTGTTTAGGAATTCTCTGATCTTTCTAGACTACTTTCTCCTGCCATGTGAGCGAAATAATTTATCAAGGATAAAGAAAAATCTAGGCATGCCAAATTCAGCAAGGGACAAACAATGATTTTACTTTGCAATGACATAGCCGATTCCGAAGAAGATGAGCTAACAGAAATTATAGAAGCCTAGCTAATTAAGGGGATGCCATATACATGCCCTATGCTTAAAATAGTATGAGGAAAGGAGGAAACCGAGTCGGGCAATCAGTCTAGTTACTCCATTTACATATCTAAGGCATATCAACTCTTAAAGGATCAGTAGATTAAGCTCTGAGCTAGGCAAAAAATACCTCATTCAAAGGAATTAAAAGGTATTGTAAATGACACAAAACTTCTAGTCATGGCACCAATTACTGTGTAGTTTTCAAGAACGTCATCTAACAGGCCATTCAGGAAGGGCGATTTCAATTTTCAAACAAGAAAGCTCAAGAGTCATTAGTAGACACTAATCCTTTCCCATCAGCTAATGTTGGCATAATGATGATCACCGGTGTTGCAAAATAATGGCGAATTAAGAGCTCCAAGCATCCAGAAAGTCTACTTATGGTTTACCATCAGCCGATCCTGAGACTACAAATCAGCCGAGATGAGTTTTTGAGGAGCCAGTGTTGCAAGAAAAAGTTTCTAAGTTTGTTCGTTTGGATACAAACAATCTATTTTCAGGAGACTGACTTTCTTGGAGAAGAATAACATGACTAAATTCCATCTGAAGAGTGAGACCATGACAATGGAGGTCCCGGCCATTCAAAAGAAGTATAATTCTTGCCACCGCACCTTTATGGTAGACCAAAACCCAAAAAGGAGGGAGCAAAGACAGAGAGCTCAGCAGAGGGCTTTATTGGAAGAATGTTTAAAGTTAGTTGAGATGTGGCAGGCCAATTGAATTAAAAATGTCAACCAGCTGAGCTCCCTAACTGGCGATATCCTTTCAACAAAATAAGCTATAGAGGAATTAGTCACCCCGGTAGCCGACATCCTGTTAGTCGAACAATGAATGATTTTCCAAAATTGACCAAAGAAATGGTGAATCCCCTCAAACTTTTATACATCAAGGCTCACCTAGACGGTCATCCAGACAACCATGTATTTATAGACAGAGGGACCATTCTCAACATCATGCTTGTAACCACCTTGAAATGTTTAGGTAACACACGCCTTCTGCATATCGACATCCATATGACCAATTTTACAGAAGGATCTACACAAGCAGAAGGGTTGATGATTATGAGCATTACTGTCAACTCAAAGACTAGTACGACTACTTTCTTTGTGAGCATCACTGTCAGCACAAAGATTATGAGCATCATCGTCCCATTCTTCTTATCTTTTTCCACATTATTTTAATGCCTTTCTTGACCTTAACCTAGTCATCACCAATACCACTTTTTTATTCTTTTTTTCCTTCCTTCTCCAGATCATTTTTCTCAATTCCCTTCTTTATAAAATGAAATTTTTTAGTAAATATTTCTTCAATAAAATTATAGCTCTATCTTTTCAATTGAAATGAATTTTTTAACAAGAAACTTTTTCATTTAATAAACAAGTTTAAAATTTATAATTTTTTTACTTTTTTTTCTTGCAATCGTAAAATATTCTTCCGAAATCAATTCAAGGATAGCCTCAAGTCACAATAAACAAGGAGTCATTTTGTCTAAAATTTTACATTCATTAGTGGAGCGTAAATTTAAGATAAAAAAATGTGAATTTTGGATAAAAAAGAGTAGAGTATATTATATTATATTATATTATATTGTGCTTTTCATCATTGTTAATTTTGTCGAGAATTGAGAAAAAAATAAATAAATTAATTTTATATTGTCATCTCAAACGAGTATGTCGACATCCCAGACGAACGTTTAGGGTTTTACCTCCCAACTCATGATTCCAAGGACAACTTCTCTCTCCGTCAATCCCATAGTTTTTATAGAATTTTAATCAAATCCAGTGGTAAAATCATACTACTTTATTGCTGTATCTTTCTGATATATTGACATACTTCCTCACTCGTTTTATCAGATTGTTGAATATATCTAATGGGTTTCAGGTGATGAAAGGAAAATCGCAATGAAAGGGCGAGGAAGTTATGTACCTCCAGCTTATATTCCCTTGGAAAGCAATCAGCAACAGCTGTCTGATTCGGAAGCGGAGAAGGATGGACCTGAGCTGGTGGACTCTAATCGAGTAAAAGTTGGTGGAAATGAGAATCATGGGAGCCCTCAACAATGGTCTTCTGGAATCTGTGCTTGTTGCGATGATCTGCATAGCTGTTAGTGCCTTCTTCCTGCCTCCTTTTGATATTACCCTCATTCTTCGGAAACCCTTTAAATCTTTGATGTAGGGTCTGTCGGTATGATACAAGAACAATGTGTTTTTGTTGGTCAATTTTCTTTTTCTTATAGAGTTTGGTCGTGGTATTTTAATTTGATGTACTTCTAGCTTCGGGTAAAATGCATATCGGCCTTTTCTGAAATTTGAGATGACGAAGAAGAAGTAACTGCTGCAGAACTACTTTTTATGTATAATACAGGTGCATATTTTCTTATAAATCATGTTTAATGGTTTACTTGTTTTCTGGACTCGTGCTTCTTTTGTTGTTTTGACGATCATCAAAACCTACATGCTAGGCATTTGTGTTCATAATTTTTTTATTCTTTCCAAATAAATCATTGTCTATGTTGTAGTTTTAATTCCTCTTGAAGCTTTGGAAACTTTGTTTTTATGTAGGTTAAGATAAGATTGAGTTAAGACTCAATAATGTGGAATGTTGTCTTCCTAAAGAATATCAGTAATCTATTTATGGCCACTTTTAGGAAGTGCTACTTGCATTAGATGACACAACTAAGCAAAATTTAATTCTAGGGACTAACAGGATAACAGCCATTGTATCACCCTCTTGGGGTAGTTATTTGACGTTGATGGAACTATTAGGACTTGAGAATGAACTACTTGCACTAGATGGCAGAGTTGGAGAAGGATTTAACACTAGTGACTAATGAGATAATTACTCCATTATCACATTTTGCTTAGAACAGTTATTTTGTGATGCATCACAGGAGAGCTAAGATGGACTTTATTTTGTTGACTAGTCTTTGCACAATAGTAATAAGGTCAAGATTTGTGCTAGATAAGATAGAGTTAACAACTTAATTATAATACATCCTCGTATTCTTTAATCCATGTTATTTYGAATAATGTTGCTGAAAATTACTGGGTCATACTTAACAAACTAAAAGAGATAGCTAAGTGAACCATTTCCATTCCCTGTTGTTTTAGATCTAACCATTTGGGACAAAAATGGAGCTGCGGGGAGCAAATCGAAATGATTTGAGATGACATGTACTAAGGAAAATTCTCCATGTGTATGAAATTGAATTGCTGGATTTCTAATTTGGGCTGTCCCAAAATGCATATCCTCTTTCTCAAAATAAACATATTCTGAATATAAACTTCCAGCCAGGACCTCCTTAATGAAAAGAAATGAGGGATGAGATCCGACTTGGCTCCCACCATAATAATAAGGGGTAAAGTGGTAATGTGTAGATGGTCATATGCTCTCATAAATTGTGTCCAGCCAAATGTGGATATTCAATTTGGGAAAGAGGGAGTATCGAACATATTGAATATTTCAATATGCGCCTCGTCTTTCCATCATGTTAAGACGATAGAGCTGGTTGTGGACTTCACAACTCTCCGTCAAAATCAAGGAGACTATTTGTTAAGACCACAAAGAGTAATGTCTATCAACAGATATGCCTTTCTTTAAACACCCCCAGAGGAAAAAAAAAAAAAAAAAAAGAATGGATATGCCTCCTTAAATTATAATATTTTAACATCATTATGTTGATAACACATTATATGTATATGTGTGTGTGTGTGCGCGCGCCTTTCTACTAGGATTCACTAATGTTCATTGGCCTGTGAATGTAAATCAACTAAGTCCAAGTAGATTTTTCTGGTCAGGTTTTATTGGACTTCTATGTCCCTGCTTTCTTTTTGGGAAAAATGCGGAGTTTTTGGGGTCAGGAACCTTTATGGGATCATGCACGACGCACTTTATCTTATGGGGTCTTGTCAATACTGTCTGCTGCTTTCTCACTGAAGGTGCTCTTCTGGGTTTACCGGGATGCTTTGTTGCGTGTTATGCATGTGGCTACCGAAGGACATTAAGGGCAAAATACAATCTACAGGTATTTGAAATCAACAATTTTTCCCTATTTTTAATATTTTAATTAATCTATTGATTATAATTTTAACTATATGTAAGTAATAAGCTTTTAAAATGGATTCCACCTTGGCCCCAAGTAATTGGTGAAGAAGATTGTTGAGCTCCTTTGGGTATTGTTAGCCCCTTTGCTGTTGAATCCTTGTTCATGAGTAGGATCCTTGGCAAGTAAAGTTTGTAATTCACATCTTAGTTTAGTAAGATATGGTTCAATGAGTGCTCAACAGCTATAGGAAATGTAGACTTGAGTTTACCTATGAGAGTGAGAGAGTGGCCTTGTGCGCTCTTGCATTGAGAGTCAATGACTGCTTAGTTTGGGCTATGGTGTGATAATAGGAGAGGCTATTGAGGTGGAAGAAGGTACTATTCTGAGAATAAAGTTCGGAATGGGGAATCAAGAAGAGAAAGAGAAAACTGAGATGAAACTTTTGAGGTCCTAGAAGGATTTCTGGTGTGACGCCCTACCGAGTTAAGGAATAACAAGATTCAGTATTTACCTCTTGAGCTACTTGRGAAAGAGTTATTTTACTTTCATCCCTTTGAGCGAAAGCATCAGGTGCTTGTGTGGAYATTGCATTTACAGATTTACGAAGAGATTGGAAGACCACTTAAAAGATGCATCATTCTCTTGGCATATCTTCTTTCATTAACCCCGAAAAAGGAAAAGTGAAAAAAGAGAGAAAGTCTCTGAAGGTAAGATTTTGTTTTCGTTGAACTGGGACGRCAGTTCCCATTCAGAMACCCACTTGTTAAAGTTTCTTTCAATATAAATTTACATGGCGGTGTAGCTGATGCAACTTCTGGAAACTGTTTTGTTTTCATACTCTTCTTTGGCCTCTTATTTGCTGCAGAATTATTCCAGTATTAATAGTTTGTGACTTTGCTTTGTTTTTAGATATAAATCTTTGTTTGAGGGAAGCTGCATTATGGAGCAAAAATATGGCGTCTCTTTTAATTTTGAATGTACAATTAGTTATCTAGTAAAGTGATTCTTCTCTTTTTTATTATGTGGTGAACAAAGATGTAATTTTGTTTCTAGTGCAAGGAATTGTGTATTCCTTCATTCAACTTAAAGATTTTCTTCCTCTTCTTCTTCTTGGAATTTATTGAGAGYGTTTTCTTGTTACATGACTTTAGAGTCAAATACCTACAAAATGAATAACAATTCAATTATTGGGAAATGAAACTTTTATTAAATTGGTTTTGTTCTTTCTCAGACAAGGTTTATTTATATGTATATAAGATGATGGGAACCAAATAGTTGAAAATATGTTGAGCAACTGTGTAAGTTTTACAGGGCACCTTTTTTCTTTGTGGACTTGAGAATCTATCATAACCCAAATTCCCAGAAATAACACAAGAGATCATCTAAAAGTTAAATTAAATTCCTACCCAAACTGATAGAAATTAGAGTCTTATCATTTTAAAGGGGTAAATTCCATTTTAAGAAGTTGCAACGTTCTTCACAACTGTTATTTGGATGAGCGAGTATTCAGTATTTCCCAAATTGAGAATTGAGATGTGATAATTAAACTTTTGTATAATTTTTTTAAAAATAATATGATTTGGCAATGACAGTGCTGTTCCTATTTTCTTGTATTTCCTTTTCTTTCATGTCAAATTCCTTCCCTTGGTCATAAATGATAGAAGTTCCATAGTCAAGTGAGTTTGAATCAATTCATTCTTATTGTCTTGATGATTTTTCTTTTCTTTGTTTTTTTTTTTTTTTGGCCTGGTTGAGGGAGGGGGGTGCGTGTTTAAAATTTGGATTGGATTTCTAAGGTTTTAATGTTTTTAGCATGGCTATTAAATTTTGTTTTATCTTTAGCAAACTAACTAATGGACTTAAAAACCCACATGAGAAGAAAACAAGAACAACTATTCTGCAATAAAAGTGTTATGAGGATTGGCATGTATATACTACCACCCGCAATGCTCAGAGTTAAGAAAGCGGTACATATTGATTCTCTGGTTGTGTCTTTGTTAGTTTTTTGGAAAATAGAATGTGCTTGTCTTATTGAAACTTTGACAGTTGATGGTTCAATAACATGGAGCCTGAATAAAATTGAAACAGAAGGATAGGACATCATAGGGATTCTTGGGACAATTCTTACTAGTAATTGCTTGTCCAATATTCTCGTCATTTTGTTTTTTTGTATTTTTTTTTTTTTTTTTGTATTCTACTTGTAGTAGTAGGAAACTTGACACTTTTAGGTTTTAGGTAAGCAATGTTTTATGTCAGAATTACAGAAGTGGGATAGAAGAGATTGGCCTTAAATTTGCAAAATGTAACACTATCAATCTGATCAAGAACTGGATTAGGATGAATGCAGTAGAAYACAGAGAGGAGGATAACAGCARTAACAAGACAACTGCAACAAAAATGAAATAAGAGTGAAAAAAGAGATTAGCCTTGCTATTTCAAGAAATGTATTAAAATTGCTTGTTCTTTTGAGCACATAATGTTTTCATGATTTTGACTGGCGGAGACACTTGGTTCAGTGGTTCAATCCCAGTTTAGCATGTTAGGTTACTTTAGGAACACTTGACCTATAACATGAGAACTGGCACTGCCATTTCAGTAGCAATGCCTAACATAAGTTTACAACTTCATATGCGGTTTTCTTGAATATGGTAAATACATTTGTTGCATGCTCAACCATTTGGATTGGGTTTTGGTGGGCGTTTTTTTTGGGGGGGGGGATATGTGCCTTTAACTTTTATTTTGATGGCACCAAAAAATTATGTAATAATTACAAGTCCATGAAGAAAAATCGTACCTTTACGAATATTTGTCACATGAAATTGAGTAGGTTCCCAAAAATTGAAACTAGCTATTGATCATTTTGATGCAGTTGTAATTTACATTGTGATTACATGTTAACCTCCTTAATCTCTAATGCAGGAAGCTCCATGTGGAGACTTCGTAACCCATTTCTTCTGCCATTTATGTGCTATATGTCAAGAGTACAGAGAAATACGGGAAAGATCTGCTGGCTCTGACTCCCCTGACTTAAATTCAGTAGAAGTGACTCCTCCACCACCACAAACAATGGAATCAGCTGCATCAAACTAATGCATTATTTTTTACTATCTGATTTGGGTGAGTGAACAGGTTTTCTAATTGAATACATCTAAAGTCACTTTTTTTAATATTATGGATATAAACAGATGGTTCACTTATTTATGATCTTTGAAGTCTAGGGATTGTGTTCCGTAAGTATTCAGGAACAGGAGAAATTATCATATTTGTGACTAAATAGTATATCTACTTCATTACCACTCATCGAGAAAAGACTAAATAGATATCTACCTCTAAAGGATTCGTGCACTTCTCTTCGGCCTGCTTATATTCAGAAGATCCTTTGCTTCTGAAACCTAGAAACAAGGTCCATGTGTTTTCAGTCACAACTTTAGATGAACCAAATAAAATGAAGGCATCACTAAATAGATGGTATAAGTTGAAGAATGTTTATCCTTTCAAATTGTAGGTGGATATTCACGTGAATGCAAAATCATCATTCATCTTCTTTTATTGGGATGTTTGCTCTAATCTATTTTGGACTTGTCAGAATTTTGTATTAAGAGAATAGCCATGAATTTGATTAGCGGGGATGGATAGGTTCAGTGGAAGAATTCCATTTAATGTGTCGGATGAGCGATTGGCTCCACAATTTTGCTAGTTGTGCCTTCAATCTACGTTTATATCTTGGTATGAACTTTTCTACCTTTTAGTGAATACCGTGTTGCATTAACACCTGGATGAGGTAAATACACATTCACCTTTTATTGCCTTTTTATTTGCCTTTTATTTTAGAACTTTGTAATAGTTGGTGGTTATGGCCTTCAGTATTTTAGAACCATAGTTTAAAAGATATTTCTCACTTGAGGTTAAGCTAGTCTGTCTCCATAATTATGGGAAGCCACAAAACCATTTTAATGCAGTATTGCCAATACTTTGATGCTAGGTTGTTGAATCTTCATCTTTGGTGCAGGAAGCAACGGCATTTTTCTGCTATCTATAATGCTGTATGTGGGGGATATGGAGAATGACTGAGATGGTCAATCTCCTAGACCTAAATTTAGTACAAGTGACTGATCCCACCTGCACAATAGAATCAGCTGCATCAAATTTACCATCATGTGAGTGAACTGGTTTTMTTTCCCTTCAGTATTAGTGCTGTTTTCCATACTGTCGTCTAATGGAAATTCCCATAGCTTGTCCTGTAAAGATACCCATTATTGAAATTAGTTTCACTGATGAGAAGCTTTGCAATTGCAACACACAATGATTCCATTCTCTAAAGAACACAGAGATGACATGTTATGACAGTGATCTATAGGTGTGCACATTTGTTTGATTGATTCATTGAAGTACATGAGAAGATTAACAACACTTTGATTCTTTGAAGTATTGCTCGGAGAAAAGACCAAAAGATGAAAAAACATGAAATTTTTAGGTAGCCTGTTGAACTTATACAATTAGAGAGAGCTATTTATAATTCAAAATTGAAAAACGAGATTGTATTTGATGGTAAGATAGAACCATGGATTGTGTCGGCAGCGACTTAATTAATTAATATCAAGAACGAGAATTCTTTGTTCTGGTATCAGACCTTACTTGAAGCCAAATTCTACCGAACCACCTAATGTACTCTCTATCCTATTTCTGTAATTAAGTATAGTTCATTGTAAACTATTATAGGTGTGTTGGCTCCATTGAACTGTTATTGGAATCTTATATGCTGAGACCTCAAAGGTTACAGGTTGCGTGCCTATTATTTTACTTTGCTAGAACAGCAGAACTCTGTAAATACACTTGYTTCTGTCTCTTGCTCTTCCTCTCTCACAATTGGGTGCAATGGTTTTGTGGTTGGTTTGATGGAGATACTATTCTATTTGTGCCCARTATGCCAAATCTGAGATTCTCCGTTTCTGTGCGTGTTGTATAATGGTACAAATTCCTTTTGGTTGGTGCCACTATCAGAACCCAAATTGATGCCTGTTGGGGTAGGGGGAGCGAGGGATGGATTAAGGGTGAGAGTGATATTATGAAAGGAGAAACCTATGRGACAAAAACTTTACGATGTGTACRAATGCATACATATTTTCTTAAGCAGATTTTGTTGATGAAATTAATAGCATCTGCATTTCTCTATGCGATCCTTTACGGGAWATAATTTTTAGAAGGTTTCTCAAGGGAATCGTGATCAAAGATTAAAAGCCATGCGTGGTTCCGTTGCAAGGAGAGTATGCTCAAGTGTGGCATTTCTGCAGCAGTCCTATGAATCGGCGGACCAAATTGCAAAACCAGTCCCAGCAATAAATGAGCAAGTGGAAGTGAAGAATACAAGTCTGAATAACCAGTGACATTCGCATCGAATTGCTACATAAATGTAAAAGAACAAAGTTGTGAATATCATTGCAACTAAAAAAGGAACAGCCCTTCAACAACACTGCTTGATGATTYCTGACCAAAGTGTATTGCTTCTCGCTGTAATATGGAACRAAGAATTCTACYAAGGAAGAAATTGYAAAAAGATGGTTTCGGAATTTTAGCTTGAAGTRCAAGCTTTGCYRCGAGATACTGTTACTAACWAGGTAAAGTTATAGAAGATGATGGCMACGTAAGCRATGAGAGATGAAAAGGGCAAAAGTTTCAAGTTGTGGCGATTCGTTCAGATTGTTTRCTATTTGTATTCCACTCTCTTTGAGCGTTCTATAGATAGCATTTGTTTGCAGCATAGAGCATTACAATGTTGGGTGGTTGTTTCAAGCCGACGACTCCCACTTCAAATGCAATGTCTGTAAGTTGCATCTCTTTGTACATATGCAAATATTTGATATGAGCTTTTTGATGATTTTCCTTGCTAATAGATAGTCGAGCTTTTGGTTCATATGGATTGTGAAGGATGTCAGAAAAGGATAAGAAGAGCCCTTTCCAAACTCCAAGGTGAGGATTTTAGCCATTTTGCGGATTTTTACTAATTTCTTTTTCAAAGCCCAAGACGTAAATCTGTATTATATCCAAATTATAATATTAGATATAAATTTACCTTTTCTTTTTGTTGAGAAATTAGACATACATTAATTTAGCTACTTTTGAGCCTTGGAGCTTTTCCACAGTAATTTAGCTTCTTTCTCTTCTACTAGCCTATATCAAACTACTATTTATCTTTTTCTTTTTTTTTTTAAGAGAAATATATCGAGCTTTCCATGCTRGACTGCCTTATGAAATAATTTTGAGCTTTTATATGATCCAACAACAATAATTCTTTCACTTTTTTATTCCCAAAAAAAGTAGAACAATCTTTTACTTCTAATCGTATAACTAATTTGAAACTATTTATATAACTAATAAATTTCACTCCAGTTTGAGTTAGACGGATCGAGTCGAAGAAATTATTGAGACTACTTCACAAAATTATGTCACTGTTTTTTCCTAAATTATTTTCTTTTCGAAAATACTCAACCTATTTGAAGTTAATGCAGGTGTGGATAGCTTAGACATAGACATGGATAAGCAAAAAGTCACAGTAATAGGATACGTGGATAAAAGAAAGGTTCTAAAGGTYGTAAGGAGAACGGGAAGAAGAGCAGAATTTTGGCCATTTCCATRTGACAGTGAGTACTATCCTTATGCAGCCCAATATCTGGATGAATCTACTTTTTCAACGACGTACAACTACCACATGCACGGCTACAATGAAAGCATGCATGGATATTTTCCTCATCTTCCTTACTCTACATTTGATGACCAAATTACTTATAGCTTCAACGAAGAAAATGTCAATGCATGCATTATCATGTGATAATACTACTCATGGACGTATGGAAATAAATTCAAGAAAGTTGAAAATATAGAACTATTTGACTAAATAAAATTTTAAAAAAAAAATGAAAGAAGGTATTTGCTTCATTACGCTAGCAAAATCTTATCCTTTGTATGTATATATTCTTTGTATTACAAAATCATTGCCACTAAGCATGCATTAAGAAACAGATGCATTAAGAAACAGATACAAGTATTATGACTGATTTAAAGAGAAAGTGATAGGATTATTGTGCTAGAAATTTTTTCCCTTTTACTACCAAATATGTGGAGTCACCATATCTTCTTTAAAAGCTATAGACATCTTGTGTATATATCACAATCAAAGGTGAGAAAAAAAAGTGGTGGCAATAAAACTACTCTATTTTGATATGTTCGGAAAATCTATAAGTGACAGATTCTCTAAATAAATTTACTTTTTTATTAACGCTTTGACTTGATTTGAACGTTATACTGAGGAGCGATTCAACAAATTCATAAGCAAAAAATTCTCTAATCCCTTCATATGAACCCGAGACAAAGAGTTTGGGAGAGAGAAAATTTTACTATTTTTTTTATATCTATTAGAATACAGAGTTGGAATTTTCTTTTAGACCTCTAGGAAATCTTAACCCTAATCACATTATATAAACAAAAGTCTATACGTAGCACTTGTTTTATTGGTATAACACATTTTATTTTACACTTGTGACCAAAATATCTCGATATAAAAGAGAATTTCTATTGTCAAAATTTTCACTTCTCTCTCCCCTCTCTCTCTCTCTCTCTCTCTCTCTCTCTATCCCAAATTATCTCTACCAAAACTACCTATTCAATTATATAAATGGGTTATAAGCCCCAATCCGGATAAGATCTACTCGGTGGATGGATTGGTATCAGAATCCAGACTCGACCTGTGGAAGAACGCGAGTTCGATTCCTGCCTCTCTCTCCTATCGGAGCGTATAAAGACAGGGGGAATCATATAAATGGGTTATGAGCTAGATATTTGTGGATTGATACAATTGTTTGCCTATCTCTAGATATATGACAACAAAAAGTAAATTTAACAATGACAACATAATGACACTGAAAGAGATATAACATATAATACATAGATYCATCATCTGAACAAGTTAGTTYRGGATAATGAGCTCTTTGCGTCCATTTCGATCATAGGAGTGATATTTTGGATGAGTTTCAAGATATAATAACACTTCTGCATAATACGGATGGTTGGGCAGCTGGTCGTAGTGGAATTGTTACAAGGATAAGACTGACACCTGCTCTAATGGAATGTGATAGGATGAGACTGACACATGCTTTATTGGAATGTGCCATGGAATTGAAAAACCAAGTTCTGTCTTTTGGATTATGACGTTGAAATGAAGAGCTAGCAATATTCAAATTATGCCATCCTATTATCTCACAAGTTGGAAGATGATAAACCCTTGATGGTTGTCCTTGGGGCATGAGATTTACCATGGGCCTATGTAGTTTGATAACTACATATCTTTTTGCACCTGTCAGCAGTAAACCTACATCGGCATCCTCGGTCTTGAAACTGATAAAGCATTTTGTAGAAATATTTCCTCTCAGGAGGAATATCTCTATCATTATCACATATGCAGAGATAGACAAACAATTTCTCCATATTAAGAGTGAAAGCAATAGAGTAAGCTTCGAGAAGGTACCAAAAATAACACAGCTATTTTTGGAAATGAATTAAAATCTCGAATGTGGAAAGTTGTGAGATTGGGGTGATCTGGATCATTATCAATACCTATGAATACTTGAGGTCCATATTTTTGAAGGAGTTTATGAAAGGGCTTGTAATTGAGATTAGTTCTTTCAACTAGCGTGAGGTCAAGGATGGACTCAGTGATTTCAGGAAGCAATGCAGAAATTTAGTGAAAAAGATCCATTTCGGAGATAAGATGGATTTCAGGAATGATRGGTATTATGGACTGCACYTGTGAGTGTTTAGGTCTTGAGAGCATATCTGCGAGAACATTGTTCTTGCCCTTTAAATAGACAGCCATGAAATTGTATTTTGAGAACCATTCTGCTCATCAAAGTAACTGTCTGTGAGAAATAGTCTTCTGCTTGAATTCTATCATTCTGGGAAAAAAAGACATATCTACTCAACACGAAAGTTGTTCTCGATTAGAAAGAATTCAAATCRTTTGGTTCCATGTTTCACTACAAGAATCTCTTTGAAGGTGGAGTGATAATGTACCTCAGAGTCTTTGAACTTAACACTCTTATAACAACAAAATTTTCTTTGACCATTGTGGTCTTCAAGGGGAATTGCTCCCCTCAAGCAATCACTTGCATCAGTTTGGAGAATCTTTAGTGCTGTGGATGGAAGTGATGGCGGTAACTATTGGATGAGACCTTTCATCTTTTTTACTGCCTCAGTATGCTTTTTCATGCGCTGTGAAGGATTCGTTTTCAATTGGTCATGCAAAAGAGAAGAGTAATGGGATAACTTTGGAACAAAGTCACTTGCGTAGTTAATAACTCCAAGAAATTGCTGGACATCTTGTCTGAACTGGAGTTGGTCTGGGAACGTAAGAGGAGATTGGGCCATGTGAGGTTGAGCCATATCTTTTATGTGCATGCCAAGAAATTCAATTTCTGATTGGACCAATTTCATCTTTCGGGTTGAAAGCATGATACCATACYGTTGACTATATTCGCAAACTTGTGTAGTRAGCTCATGTGAGTTGGAAAGTCTTCAGAAAATAGAAGGATGTCATCATTATAGACAAAAACCGTGTGAAGGATGGGTTCAAATATTTTTACCATCGCTTGTTGCAATAAGGATGGTGCAGTCTTGAGGCCAAATGGCATAACTTTCAATTGGTAGTGATGGTCTGGTATACAGAATGCCGTTTTGTGCCTATCCTCTGGATGGATTCCCAATTGCCAAAAACTAGATTTAAGATTATAATTTGAGAACCATGCAGCTTTGAACATCTTACTGAACCATGTCAATTGAATTAGTCATTCAGAGTTAATTGTTTATAGTCATGGAGTTATTACATTCATACTTATGATTATTTTTGCAATGAGATATTAAAAATGATATTTACAATTTTGTTAATAGATGGAACAAGTTTACTTATATATTCATCCAGGCCTATTAGATGCATCATTGCTGTCTAGACGAGATAGCATAGGTCTAACCTTATATGGGCCGGGGATGAGCCGTTCGTATCTAGAGGCTTACAGTATAGGACTCATGTAGCTCGATTTTTTGGTCAGCTTATGGTGTTGTTGACCTACGTGTTGGGATGCYATAGATGTTGTCGGGTTTTAGGGCATTTCTAGATTAGGGAATGTGACTATTGATCATGCCCTTATCACTGCTATGGTTGACCGATAGTGGCCGGAGACACACACATTTTATCTACCCATTGGAGAGGCCACAGTGACCCTGCAGGACGTTGCTGTGTTGATTGGTTTGAGGGTTGATGGTGACCTGATCATATGAGGCCTTGCTACAAATAATGTGCAAGCGTGGGAGGCTATTTGTGTGTCTAGACTTGGTTTTCGACCGCAACTTGGTGATATTGAAGGCAACAAGCTTATGGCACACAAAAGCACATTTGTAGACTCCACTTGCGAACGATGCCACTGATGATGATGTGGACCGGCAGGCACGGTGCATTATCATGTTACTATTTGGCGAATTATTGTTCTCTGATAAATTGAACAAGTTTGTTCCACTCCGGTTTTTGCACCAATATGAGGATCTTTCCAGGAATGGGTAGTTGAGTTGGGGGAGTGTTGTTCTAGCCCACCTGTATCGATCTTTATGTGATGCAGCATTAGGTTTGAGTAGAGAGATTTGTGGTGAGATGGTCTTTGTACAGGTAAACTTTCAACAGATAATTGTCTTCACTTATAAACATATTCAATTTGTTTAAATGATTTCAATTACTAACCATCCCTTATTGATGCTTTGTATTTTTACCTATAGGTGTATGAGCATCTTCCTACTTTACACCTAATTCGTGCCTAGCCACTTCTTGTATTGCCGAATCTTGCTCCATACGAAATGAGGTGCAACCGGCCTTTCGATCTAACACGGTTGCCCACTCATGTAACTATCAAATGCCCTAACCACCGATTAGGTCCGTACAATATATTGTAATTTGTGAATAAATTTTTTTTATGTTTGATATTCAAATAATTATGATTGTAATGAAAGAATATCTTGCATCTATATGCAGTTTATATGGAAGCCGTACATATATATTCTACATCAGCTATCGGCCCTTTATTTAGAAGGGTTTGACACTAGCTGTCATCACCCATTCCTTTGATATGCTGGAGCATCGTTGAATATTACTTCCCATACAGGATGATGAGGCGATTCGGCTACGAGCAAGTCATTCCCACTTTGATTGATCACTTTGGCATGCACAGTATATGAGGAAAAGGCAATTGTACACTACGGAGGGATGAGAATGCAAGATATGTAGATGAATGGCTTGCTCGGAGAGCGAGAATTCTAGTGGGGATGCCAGCATGTCAGTTGGAAGTTGCTCATCCTGATTATATGGAGTGGTWTACTCGTTATACTCGATTGCTTACTGGGAATCTGACATTTGAGACCATAGGATCTAGAGGGTTATCAATCCACTGGATCTTAGTTACAATTAGTAGTATGTGTTTCTATCACACTTATTTTGCTTAGTTTTGGCATTTTAAGTACATTATTTTAGTTGATTGTAAACTCTAATTTTGTTTAATTTTTTCTAGGCATCGATTTTCCGGGAATGTGTGGATATTGTGGATCAAGTGATGCCACATGCAAATTCATATTCTCGAACAGTATTTGCACAGCTGAGGAGAAGATGATGAGGACCATTAGGCACTTGGGATCTCTTGGCTGTCATGGAAGGCAAGATGTTGATATGCCACTTCCTTCTAGTTCTCATCACTCGCGGGTGAAGATTGATGCCCGTGGTGAGCCTGGACATTGACGCTGTGGTAGACATCAACGAGCCCGTGCACAGTCTCCTGAGCCTAAGCTTCAGTAGCCGGATGACGATATTGGTAGCCAGGCAGAGGAGGAGGATTATTTATACTAGCTTAAGGAGGATATTGCAGCTCTCCCGCTCATTTTGACATATACTAGTTTCGAGGGAAACCCAAGAGCTGGACCTTCTCGAGCTTATGATGTACCGACTCATCTACGTAGAGTGGTATTCGAGTCATCACCTAGGTTGACACCAGTTTGCCTTTGCAAAGTGATATTATCACACTTGGTAGGCTGATGGCGATGAGGATTTTGATCCAGATGCATTGATTTTCCGTTAGGGCTCTCGGTCTCGTCGAGCACCTGACCATTATACCTCGGCTATATACGACCGTTAGGGTTGTCGATTAATTGTAATTTTATTTTGTTATAATACGGTTAATTGTATTAATGTAAATATTTTTCGAATGGTTTTTGTTGAGTTGTTAACGTTGTTGAATGGTTGTTGAAATTTGGTGCTGTGGTTACACTATATTGCTTTTACACTGTGCAAGGTGACTTGCAGTAGTTATTATTGGTAGATATGTGACGCATTTGCCAAATGCATGGCGCAGGGCCGACGCATTTAGCAAATGCCATCGGGCATTTGAGCTGCCACGCATTTGGCAAATGTATCAGTTTTGTACTTTTTCACTTTTTATAAAGCCGCCACACATTTGCCAAATGCGTGATAGACAGGGGGTTCTAATTTTAACAGCCGGAGTTATTGATCAACAAACAAAAATGACATTCTTAAAATTAAAAGATGAGATTAATTCAGAAGAACTTTTTTAATATAATATAGCAAACAGAGGGTTAAGGATTTACCTGGTGTGAGATATCACTTTGGTTCGAGGACCCCACAATGCTATCGGAGTAAAGACCGTCAACAAGGGTGTTCTAAGTGCGTTGTAATTCTTTATCCAAGACTATGTATCATTTGGATGATGCGATTCGGGACATTTCGGAACGCCTGCTATAGAGGGACAAATAGTCGAGTTCTAAAGAACTTATTGTCAACCCTCTTATAATTTTTTTATTCAGTATCAGGATTTCCCTCTCTTTTTTTTTTTTTTTAAAAATAAAGGCCAAAGGGGTGGGGAAGAAATTGACAAGAAGATAGTTGGAACAAATTACGAAGAGATGATGGAGGAGGGTTATATCTTGGCTCTGTGGACGTCGGATGGAGATTGTGATTTTTGACTTTCTTGCTCTTTATAAGGCTAAGATTGAACTGATTGCAAATTCCACACATTTGCCTTTTGTATTCTATTTTCAGTTTTTGTATAGAAGTTGATTTCCTCCACAGCTTAGCTCCCCATCCCACACTGAGGCTAGATCTTGTGACAAATATAAGGTAAACAAGCATTGAAGGTATGTTTTTTAGTTTTTTGTTGTTAAAATATGAGATAATAGTATTGCTTAATCTCATTATAATTATTTTCATTGTAAATGTTTTTTACAATATGGTTTAATTGTTCTACAAATTAGTGGTTTGTGTTGGGTTTTATTGTGAAAATATTAGCATTATTTAGAAATTTATTGCTTAAATTGAGATGATAATATCTTCAAATTTATTTTCATAATTTTAATTAATTATTGAGACATATTTATTTTGACTTGATGTTGTTAGGTTGAATTTTTTTAATTTAAAAAATTGTTGAGATGTTTAAATTTGTCATTCAGCAGATATTGTAAAAACTAATATGTTGCTTGATTATATTTGAATAGGATTTGAGACAATATCTTTCGGACAACTATTTAGAATATGCTTCCATTGGGATTGTGAGATGAGGCTTGATTCTAGATGTTCTCATTGCATTGACAGACTATTCAAAAGAGTTGGACAATACGACAACCTGTTTCATACTCAGAGTTATGTCGAAAAGTTTGTAATTTACGAAATTTGAATCTTGAAAGATATCATGTTGATTTCATCTGTCGTATGCCATTAATTTAYAACAGAGAAGTTCATTTCTAGTCCTTCGTAATTTCAGATAATGATGACTTTCAAGTGTTATGGGTGATGCCCGAGGAAGCATAATCACATTAGATACAGCTACTTGTTAAATTTAATGAAATACAACAACCCAAGCCAGAAAACGTGTTACACCAGCAGACAAATTCGGTGCCCGAACCGACATACTCAGCAAGTATTTCGGAATATACAATCCTTGCCATAGGCATATATACAACATTACTGATGAACTAGCAGCCAAACATCCCAAACTTTACATTTCCTGAAGTGACGGAAGGTGATACTATACCTTCAGGTTATTAGCATCCATACATGTCTGGTCAACCGAGATCATCAAATGCAGTAGACCAAGTTATTCCAGACATTGTTGCACAAACAAATTGCATAAATCGCGTCGAGATGAATGCCTATGCAGTTTGTGATGAGCATGCAGATACAACTGACGTTAATAATTTATCTATCGAGCCTAAGGATGTGGAGATTTTGGATAGAGGGGGTGACAATGATGAGGATGTCGCTAGAGTTCATACACATTGACACATGCCTAGTACATTATAGGGAATTGCTGGAGGTAGAATATCAATTTGTGTTTCCAATTACACTTACTGAGCATTTCAAAATATGGGCTTGAGAGAACAACAAGATGATTTTGTTGATGCTATTGGAACCCGTCCTAATATATGGTCAAGTAGTGATCCCGACATTCGATTGCACGTGAGATTTGAGGATAAGAAGCAAGTTGTTGAGGCTATCACTAGTTGGTCAATCAGAATGAGTCGTGACTATAAGGTCAATAGAAGTAAAAGTAAGGAGTGAAAGCATCATGTAAAAATTCAACAGATGAAAATCCATGTTTATGGGACATTAGAGCTACACAAAGAACTACTCATGGCCAATGGGAGATCACTATATTACAACCGGAACACATCTATCTTGTTCAAGTCCAGAACAACACCCACGGGAATCTTATTGCTCATTAAGTTGCTTATGATTACATTTTTTGTATTTCTTACTTCATTTATAATTGCATTTGCCAAATTGTTTAATGTTTATCCTTATACTTATCATTACAACAGGTACATTGCATGAAAAATCACCCATTTGATTATAAATGATCCAAAAACGCATGTCAAGGTTATTCAACATGAGGTGATGAAGATGTTCTATTTTGAAATAACTTACCAAAAGGGATGGAATACAAGAAAATAATGTATTGAGTTATTATTTGGCTCTTGGATATCTACATTCCCGATTCTTCCTTGATATTTTGTAGCATTATTAGAAATAAATTTGAGTACAATTGTTAAGTGGAAACAAAACCAACACAGTCTGAGGATGTTAAAATTTTCAAATTCGTCTTCTGGATGTTTAGGTCCAAATTCTAAGATTCACTTATTGTAGGTCAGTAACATCTGTTCATGGGATGCACTTGAGGGACATATACCAAGGTATGCTATTGATTCCTAATTTGTGGGACGCTAACAATCATATTTTTCCATTTGCGTATGCCATTGTTGATAAAGAATCTACTGAGAGTTGGGGGTGATTTATGCAATTATTGTGTTTCCATGTGATCAAAGATAGATTTGTTTGTTTAATCCCGAATAGACATTAGGGTATTTTGAGCGTAGTGACACAAAGTCGAGACTAGCGGGAATCGAAGGCTGTCCACAGATTTTGTCTCCTTCATATTCGTGCCAACTTCAATATCACTTTCAAGAACAGTATATTGAAGAAGCTAATGTATCAGGCCGGGAGTACACCGAAAGTACADAAGTTTGATATGTACATGGAAGAGATAAGAAAAAGAGATCATGCAGCATATAATAGGTTGATGAATATCCCTCTCGACAAATGGCCTCTATCACATGATGGGGGACGCAAGTTTGGCGTTTTGACAACTAACTTGTCTGAATCTATGAACAGTGTTCTGAAGAAAACATGTGCAATTCCACTAAAGGTGTTGGTAGATGACCTTTAGAGAACTTGTTGATTACTTTTGCTTGCACGAGATGAGGTCGCTCAATGCAGATATCCATTTTCATCYAGAATATGAAAGGTTTACAATGATCTTAAAACCAAGGTAAGGATGCCCTCGGTCATCCAATACAATCTACAAGCTGGTTTATTTGATTTCACCACTCCATGGAGACAAGGTCGAAGGGGTAACCATGTTTACACAATCAACATGAGCGAGAATACGTATGATTGCCAGAAGTGGCATTTATCCAAAAGCGCATGTTCCCATGTATTTGTTGTATGTCGAAAAAGAGGTTAGGACGCTCCAAATCTATTCAGTGAATTCTACTCCCTATAAAAACACATACAATTGTGATTTCTATCCGGTTGTAAATGAGTCAACTCAAAGGCTTGCACCTTTCATTATTAAACATATTGAAGAACTTATGAAGAGCCGCAACCATCGGAGAAGGAGCTGTACTACCAAAATATGCAAAAAAATGGATTCTCGCCGCCCCAATTCTCCCCCAAAGATGTTCAAACTGTCATCAACTCAGTCATAATAGGCAAAATTATGGGAATAATAATACATTTAGATTTGCATCATTATTCAGGAGCCGAACATAGTTTATAAGTTGTTGTAATGTAAATGAACCATTTATATAATCTTTTCACTTCAAATCTTGATTTTACATAGTATTATCTCTCGCTTCAAGTTTAATTCAACAAAACGTATTACTCTCTTGATTATTTCGTTTATATCTTAACAATGTATTGATGAAAAATTTATATATATTTTTTGTGATTGATCATTATAATTGTTCATTTTGTATATGCTGAGATATTATTACTTGTATTTTTGCGTTATAGTATATTGTATAGCATAATTCTTGAAAATTTAATGGTTACATGTAAATATGACATTCCAGTGACATCGCAGTTTTTCAAAAATACACATTGAATTTTGAAAATGTGTAGTACATCTGGCTCACCAAAGCATTTGGTTAATGTGACGGACAATCAACACATTCAGCATATACGAAGCCACAAACCTAACACATTCACTGAATGTGATGGTTTGTCTAATGCGTTTCCGAAATGCGATGGCTTTCACCAATGCATTCTGAATGGTGACTGGCAGACAGCTGCGTTAAAATTTTGAATCTAAGCTCCCACAATACGGACAAAGATGGATACAAAGCTATCATTAGTACTTGGATTGTTGATCACGATTGGGAGGAAATGGACCAAAAGAATTCGTTCAGAAATATTACATTTTCTTGAGAGCGTACAGAAAATGGGCCAAAAGACCTCCCTTCCTCAAATTTAAGTCCCACAGCCAGCTCAGGAGTTCAAGCTGCCGCCAGGATTGAAATCGCTCACTACAAAGTTGAAGCCAATGAAGGACTAGACAACTTTCTGAGATGAACAAAATATAGCAGATGTCGGGAGAAGGGAATTGGATCTGAAAAATCACAAAATTGCCTTTGAAAGACAACTGCTCGTCGATAAGTCGTGGAAAGCATATGCATTTGACTCGGCCGCTAACTCCAGTGGAATGACATAAATTTTGGCTCACAAAAAGATTAAATATATAAATAAGTAGAAACCAAATTCATGGCCATATTCAAAGATTCGAATTGTTTAGTGGCAAAAAATGTTTGTATCCTGATAATACCATATAGTTGTACGGTTATAAACTCTCACAGACAGAAAATTCAACTGCCACGGTGATATTGACATATTTGTATCCAAGGGAAAATTGCAGCAAAATTCTCCTATGATACCGTTGTTTTGTTTCTGGATCCTGAAACCAGAACACCACGGTCCCCATAAGTTGATTTCAAGCCATAGCCTCATTGACGGTGGTATCCCTAAGTTCAGTTTGAGCCATAGCCTCATTAATGGCATCTATGACGTCCATCTTTCCCCTACTTACAGCTTCATCCACTGGAGTCCTCTCGTGGCTGCCAACATCCAGCATAGAAGTTCAGAAAGAGGGATCAGAGTCGGATTATTGTCACAGCAAGAAAATGTGTAACTAGTCAATAGCATGAAACTCTCTGAATTAGTCAAAACTAACAGACCCATTTAGAAGTGAGACATTAGCTCCCGCAAGAATTAAACATTTAACCACCTGAAAAGACAAGAAGACGAGTAAAAGGCACAAAAAAGAAAAGAAAAATGAAATTCAAATGCTTGTATATGAGGTGTGTGTTCTGAGAATGGCAGTAGATTTTATCTTCGGGCACCCAATACATGTGTGCCCATGCTACCTCAATATGCCCATTTAGGCAAGCCCAATGTAGAGGCGTATTCTGCTCCACATTAGAAACATTAACATCCTGCTCAAAACATAAAAATACATAAATAAATAAATAAATACAATTCACAATACAACCCAAATACCCAAAGAAAGGACTTTGGAAACAAAATTGAAGTTGGAAGGATCACCATTAAACAAATGTTGGTTGAATCTAATAATAATCACTCTATAAAACCACTGGTTTTCCATTGATAGTCACCATGCCAGCATACAACAATATACCCCAAATCTTTTCTGGTGCAACTACACTTTCCTAGCTACCAGATTCGCATTCCTGAAACACTCACGACCCACTCAATTGGCAACATACCTACTCATTCTGTAAATGACTGTATTAAAGAAAGAAAAAAGAAAAAGTGAAAAAGAACRAACCAGAAAAAGTTTATGGGACCAGAAGTGAACACACATAAATGACTGCATCAAAGCGCTCTATGACAAGATATGCCCCGSYGCTGATAGAACCTTTGGCTTTGCAGTACACAAGGACATAATTGTTGTATACTCACATCCCAATCTGATTATAGTGGGATGGTTCTCAAAGTCACCCTTTAAATCTGAAATTCCACTGTCTATATTCCTTTATGGACAGAACCCTTAGGATTCTTCTAATACCATTTTCCCCCAATGTGACCTCTGTCACAAAGAGATACAAAATTCAGGGGTCTCACTGTATTCACGAATGACTTTATTGACATAATCCTTGCTTTCTAAAATATATATCTATGCTATTAATTGGTGCTTTAGCTCATTCTACTATTCAATCCAATGACACATACTCTTCCAACGTGGCACGGGATTTCACATCACATATAGTTGCCTGAAATCTAAAAGATCTATATTGCCTATACTCCAAACTTATGTACTATTGTATGCAAAAACTCCTGAATATCCAATATATATTCTTCTAGTCATTTAGAGGAAGCAATACTAACAAGGTACTGCTACATTCGTTTTACAGTAGTAACATAATTAACAATTTACATCTTGGGAGTACTTCAAAGAATCTTTCTCAGAAATGTATACAAGTTAAAACTAACATGTAAAAACAGGTTGCAAAAATCTTGTGATATCTTATTGCTTAGGGCTCCATATAAGCTAATCCATTTCAGTTTGTGTCCTGAGAAGACTTCTTGGCAACCAAAAAGTTCTCATCCAAAAGGTGGCTCTAAAGTAGGTATTTGTTGAATGGATTTTACATACATTAAGTCAATGTCTTTTTCTTTATGTTTGCTGATTTTTAAGAGGTTTCATGACAAATTTTATGTTTTCTATGTTTGTTTCATGGCATAGATTTATTTTGGCAATGATGATTGAGTTTTCAGCAAAACAGCTTCAGGAAACAATGGAGGAAAGCATTTTCGGGAAGCATGGTGCCGCAGCACCACTCATGGGCTGCGCCAGCGGACGACTCAAAATTTCCTTAGGGTTTTTTCAAGTTATAGTGCTTTCAAAATTAGGATTTGGGAAAGTGGCTTATAAAGAGACATCTTGGGGTACACAAGGGCAGTCTTGAGAGGATGTTTGGAAAGAAGGAAAACCACGGAACATAGAGTTGAAGACAGAGGAATGATCTGGAGATGAGGTTGTGACACAATTCTTCTTCAGTTTCTAAGTTTTCCGCTACTTATGTTCTACGCTCAAGAGGATGTTTGGAGAGAATTAAAAACCAAGGAACACAAAGTTGAAGACGGAGGAACTATCGGAGATGACATCTGTCATAATTCTTCTTCCATCTCTAGTTTTTCCTCTCTTCCTCCATGAATACTTATGTTCTTCATTTTCTTTAATAACATCACGTTCTATGTTTCTCTTGTAGGGCTACAACATAGCCAGATTAAGAAAGCTTGAATCTTTTTTGTTTTAATTGATTGATGAATTTGAATTCTATGTTGAGTATTTGATTCTAGAATTAATGCTTGTGACTGATCAACAATTGCATGATCAGTGATTTGATTTGAGATTGAGAAGTGATAATTGAATTAAACCATGTTTACCATTGGGTTATCATAAGATAGAGATACCTGTGAGATCTTGTGCAGTAGCATGAATTTCCTAGACTTAAAGAATTCCATAGGTTCATGGTTGTCACAGATCAGTTAGCTTACTTAGCGTAGTATGTTATTGATGCTTGAGAAAGATTGATAATCAATTCAAAGAATTTTACTAGCATATAAGGAATACATTGATTAGTATTTTGGGAAGGAAATTGAGTATTAGAAGCCTAAAACTAAATCAATGGATTTAATAATGAGTATTAGTAAAAGGATAAGTGTCCTCATTGATTAGTTTCACCTTACCAAATCTAATAGTATATTATTGAGACAAGTCCGCAACATTTTAGGCAAACAAACACCATAGGAAATTACGTGCTTAGAATCAAAGTTCAATTATTTAGTGTTGTTGAAGTCTAAATTTGGAGTCCTCGCTTTTCCATGTTCTAGGAAATTAAGTGTCATAGGCCACAGGTTTACATACTCCAGGCACCAGAAATCCTAGTCAACATAGCCCCGGCAGYTGTTTTGTGGTCAGCAAGTTAGGCAGGCAATCCGGGAAATTGTGGTGGCCTAGATTCTAGTTGTTGGGAGAGAGAATCTGATGGTGACGTGTTTAAGGACAGAGAAGAGTGTAGAGGGAGAGGCTCTCAGATTTCCTCAGGTTTTGCTTGTAAATTTTCTCAGTTTCCATTCAAGAAAAGAAAGCTACTCACCTTCTTATCATAGTGTTTCAGTTTAAAGTCCAGGTTCTAGTCTCATATTTGTAACACTAAGTTTAGTTGAGATCAAATGAGGAARAAAAAGATGAGGGGAAGAAAATGTAGGAATAAATAATAAGCTGCCGGGAAGTGAGAGAAGCAAATTACGAGGGGTATCACTCTCCTAGCAAATTAGTTTTTCTCCCCCCCTCCCCAATTGGCGGTTTAGGAAAGGGAAAACAAATATAAAGCATTTAAGACAAAGATGACATAATTTTTTATTTTTCAAAGATTAAACAAGAGAGAGGATGAGGGATGAAAATGTAAAAGTAACAAATATGTCTGTTTCATCCCTCCTTACCCCTCACGTTCCTCCCCCTCATACCAAAGAAAAGCAAGGCAGAAAGAAATACGTACCGTGTGAGACATTTCTCCCTCCCCCTCCCTCGAGCCAAATTATGCTTGAAGTAGCTAAATTTTCAGCAAACAAAATAATGGCTGGTATAGAAGTTTCTTGAATCCTACTCTCTTTTTCTTTACGAAGTATTGTCCCAACACCTGATACGCACATTTTTTTCCATTTTCCTCTTGCTTCCCTTAAATTCTACAGTCGCCTAGCTTCAAGGATTGTACAAGAGAGCTCTAGAGTGTTCTTACAACTCCTATGCTACTCTATATGATTCTAGAATATTCTACAAGTATGTACAAGATTCCCAAGGGTTCTTGGGCAGTCTAGAACCTTCTACCACATCCTAGAGAAGGCCTAGGACGTTCCGGGATCTCTTTCCTTCCAACTAAAATTTTTCAGAATTTCATGGACCATAAACTTGCAATGCCATGCAATAAATCCTACACACCTTATAGAAACTCACTAGTGCACCACCAACCAAAATAACTATCACATAAGATAGTTGTTTGTCCTTTTTGAACAAACAATTATAAAGGATGCTCTTTTATAACTTGATATAGCCAATTTCAGTTACGGTCCTCATCACGTTTAACATATATTACTGAAAGCAGCCAGTATATTTTAACCCACCTTAATTCAAAACTTGTGAGGACCTAATATAAGACATGCATCCTAAGGCCGTAAGTAATAGTTTAACAAAAGCTTCCACACAATGCTGCTTTGTAATCACATAGCAAGACTAAGAGAACCATTCAACTTGGGACGAAATAATATTTTATGCCCTCAAAGTTGTTCCCACCATATTGCAGTTTTGCATCTCTAGATTTGACTTAATGTACTAATTCGTCCACCCTCTGTTCCYAAATCTTCATTCAACTATATTAAGTAATTCAACTCTCCCATAAAATATTGTTTCAAACCAAATGTGTGAAAAAAAATATGACAGAGTATACCTAGAAATCGAGAAGACATCAAAATCAGAAGCAAATGAACTGACACATCGATGGATAGGGAATAGAAAAATATCATATGGTAAATGCTAGTTAAATAGAAATAATGTCTAAATTAGACTGTAGAAGCATTGTTTCACACCCTTACCACTCCATGGCAAACAAGATACTCCACAATGTCAAGATGCCCGTTAGCTGAAGCCATATGAAGAGCTGCCAATTTATGTAAGTGAAACCAAGTTAAATGCCAAAACAAACAAAACAAAAGCAGAAACAAGACTTTGTATAAAAAATAACACGTGAAACGCATTAATCCAACATAAAAAGATTAAGAAAGATTTAGAAAGATTAAGGAAAAAAATTGAGAGCGATGTAAAATTGATATGCAACTCGAAAAAGATAACTTTTTATCCACGGTATAAGCTCTTACTTCTCTCTCTCTCTCTCTCTCTTTTTCAGGCCATGACTCTTAGTTCCCGTGTACTCTCAATCTTAAATTTAACTTCTTGAATTACGGGTGGTSTACTTGGGTTAGTCAAAAGAAGATTTCTTCGATGAAGGAGGTGGGAAATGAAAATTTTGAAATTGTTTCTTAAACGAAATAGTTTTTTCTTGAAAAATTCATTTGGATTGGAAGGTAGAACTTGTAATTTGTGGAAGAAAAGAAAATAAATTAAATGCATTTTGATCCTCCGGGTTGTTCAGATCCCTGGGGGGAATAGGCTTGCAGTTCCAAATACGATTATTTAGCATCTTTCCCAATTTCTGGTGTTTGAGCCTGGTACTCTTCAAAGCTCAAGCATTTGAGCTCTTCATCAAATTCAGAACCTGTGTGACGATTGTTTCTAGTCACAATCGAGAAACGGCTTCTTCCAGTCACGATATGCGCGTTTAGACTTAATTGTATCAAACATAGGTCTTCGTCAAGGATACGGATAATCAGGGGAAAGTCGTCAGTCACGGTGGTCTTACCTTGAATATCCATTGTAGATTGGGCTACAACTGCAACTCCGGTTTCTGCTAAAGTTCTATTGTGCTCCGGCTCAGGCTAGGGCTACAGCTGACACCACAATTACAGCAGTGAAAAATCCTTGGAAGCATAACGCTCGGGAGAGTAGCGTCTATAGCACCGAGTGACAAACAGACGGAATTGGCTTCTTACCCTGGAATGAATTGATTGGATATTCATAATAGGCCAACGCAGCTTCTTCCATCCTAGTGTGAACTTCTTCCTGCCCTCAAATAGGCATACCTCCCAAGGACTTTAGTGGTTTTCAATGCTCAAAACTAAAGGAATCAGGACCTTGAGAACCTTTTTTTTTTTTTTTTTTTTTTGAATCAGGACCTTGAGAACCTTTTTTTTTTTTTTTTTTTTGAATCAGGACCTTGAGAACCTTTTTTTTTTTTTTTTTCCTTTCTTTCTTTTCCCCTCTTCTTCTTCCTGAATTTAGCTGCTCCCCTTCTTGCAATTAGAACCCATTGAGGAGGCTCAGCCCACAGATAGAAAGAAGAAGAATTTGACGCCCAAGAGCAACAGCCCTCGGATAAGCCTTACCCATTGGTCAGAGGAATGGAGAGGTCCTGATCCCACGCTTAAGAAGAACACGGGAACGGTTAATCCCTATGGCTACGTCGTTCTTCAGAAATTTCTATGCAGAGTATGGTCTATCCATTGTAGAATTGATTCTTTGGATTGGGAATAAGAACTTATTACTCTGAATTCTGTTCATCCCAAATTAGAGAACACAAAAAACAGGGAATGAAATTAGCAATAGTTGAGCAATAGCCCTTAAATGCTCTAGTATTTTAGGAGCAATACTCAAGTATATCTACCAACCAAGTCACATAGAATGTTAAGAAAAGACAAAATTTACTGTATACGAAAATAGGGACTTTGTTGAAGAAATTTTTACTGTAGATCTTTGCCTAGTGTGATTTGGCCAACAAATTTTCGCTAAAGAAAAAAATTTCCTTCATTGAAGAAGCAAAACAAATGAATTCTTCAACGAAGGCGAGAAAGTTTTCGTTTAAATAGCAATGTTACACTGATGAACCATAACATCCTAGAGACTATACTTTTCAATTATTGCTTGTGAACCACCATTAAATTTAAGAATCAATAAATGGTACGAATTATATGTGATGTTGTCTTCTTGATGAGTTGAGAATCACAAGGAGATTCTCTGTGAATTCTTCAATTTTTTTTCATCCCTCCCTCTTTTCTAGTTACTTCTTTTTTTTTCCCCCCCTTTTTCCTGTTCCCCCCCTTGACCTCCCTTTGCCCCACTCCCAAAACTATCCCAAATCCCATTTCTTCTTTTCCTCTTCTTGATGACAATCTTCTGCTATGTTCTTATTATCAGTTATGATTGCAAACAGTCAAAGATTACCAACCCTATAGTTTCTGCACCTATGATGGCAATTGTATACGGTCACTGAGCATCATCCACAAATACAATCAAACGCAAAAACACCACTGAAGTTTGCATCTTGTCAGCGGCCAAAGGCATTAGCCACATTTAACCGCTTGTTAGATGATAAATGTCTCTAAGAATAAAGCACATTTCCATACACGGAAGTGGCCAATTAAAATCTACAATTGGCTCAATATCTGTCCTTCTACAAAGAATAGAAACTTCTTGTATATGCATAGTATGTCATTATTCTACTTTTATTTTGTCACACAGAGCCGTACAATTATGATAATTAGCAAAATCCAGTAGCTCCTTTTGATTATTTTAATTCAGGCGCCAAGAAAATTCATGAAGTTCTAAATCATAGAAGTCTTTCAATGTGCTAACATTATAAAGAACAACAGTAAAAGAGAACACTAAATCCAGACAATGGTTTTTTGCAAATGAGAACAATTTTTCTTGTAGTTTTTTCTTTTCTTGAAAAGTGCCATAGCTCTCGTGGAGTGTTCTACTAGCATCCTTCCTTTTCTCTTCCCCCTTCATTTCTTCGAGGGGATGATGGAAAATGCCCATCCTACTAAGAATCCCAGTAAAAGATTTCTTATTTTTTCACTTTTTCTTTCTTTCTTTTTTTCAAAACAAATGATTGAAGGGGTTTGGGGAACTGGGGTTATGGGAAAGAAAAAGAAGAGAATTATAAATAGAAAAATTTGAAAAACTATATCGACTAAAAATGGCTCCAGGTAGTTTAAATAGTTTTTTAATGATTTCACATATATATACACTAAATTGTTTTCAAAATGATCACRTTGAAGACAGGTGACCGGGTTCTATTTAGGGGGGTTAATGGGAGAAATGGACGAAAGGGCAAGCATTAGTTGTTTTCACAGCTAGGGCAGAAACCAAACGTCTGAATGTTCGAGAGCAAAAATCAAAATGCGCAAAAGTTTAAGGGTCATGGCACTACCCGGTGAGCAATGTCATGTGAAAGCCATAGTTTAGATCTAATTCTCACGCTTTCTGCATCGAAACATTTCATGCATCTATCACTGTTAAATATAGTTCCTTCTAAAAATGATAATCACATCCTGCAACCAACTTTATTCAATCAGCAAAAATGCATACTAAAAGGAAATATGTGTTTATCGAAATGCAAAGCAACATATAAACCAAAAATACCTTGTGCATATGCATTTATACCAGTCCCTGTACATATACTGATAGAAAGTCCTGTACCCGTTTCAAATTGAGTGTCTACATTTTGACTTGGCATAAAAACTTAAAAGAGTCTCCGACCATCTTCATTCTACTACACCACCCTTAATGACTCTTGTTAGGAGACCACATTTTGTTTTGTGACATTCATCTTTTCCTCTCAAGTGGACTCCGTGGTCTAGTTTATATTGAAGATATGTATATTTTGGGACATCCCAAAATAAAAATGTGGACATTTAATTTGGGAAAAGGAATGTGTAGGCACAGCCGTCGCGTTAACCTGACTTTCAGAATTCCATTTTTCATATTTGTCTCAAGAGCTGAGAGCATGCACAAAGAAGTGTATAATGATAAGAAAAAACTAACTCATGTAACAAACTTTCAACCCTTCATGCAGCAATCTAAAAGTAGAATATAAAAGAGAAAAAGAAACAACAACAACGGAAAAWCAATTTAGATGTGGTTCCATTGTTGCAAAAGTACTAATAAATGTAAGCAAACTATTGCAGAATATTAGATCTAGTTGAACACCAAACTCTAGACTGTAAAGAAATTCACACTGGAAATTGAGAAAACAACTGAAAGCCCCACAAGTTCTATTAAATACAATCACATTGATAAATAGAAAACCGCATAAATATACTAGCATGCAAGACTTTGGCCAATAGTGGATGTAATTAATAAGTAATAGATAATAGATATTAGAAGTACGAATATTACTAAAAGTATGTATATGTATAGCAATTGTAGAATCATGAATGTTAACATTACCACCTGTTCGGCCCTGTGAATCTTTAGAACCAAGTGAAACGCCAGCAGCAGCCAATCTTATTAAATCATCAATATCATCATATCTAGCAGCCTGCTAAACAAGTCACAGATCAATTAACCAAGTAATAGCACCCTCACAAGCAAGGAAGCAATACAAAAACTACTCAAATATCTGAGAAAGAACAGTATCTTGTAACCATGGTAAGCAGTTGGGTAGATTACTCCAAGAGAGAGTTGAATCAATGCAAGTAATAAGGTAGATTGGAGCATAATTTGCATATGTACAGAATGTCAGAAAGAACAAACCCGAAGCACTGAATACTGGAGATATTTATTTATTTATAAGCTCAATGGTGGTAGAGTGACAGGCTTGCACTGCTTACATGATCGAACAATTTATTGTGGCATCTTTATTCTAACAAACTAATACATTTTATCCAATTAGACTGCCATTTCTCTAACTTCTAAGAGTAGAAAGTGAGGCAATGTGTACTCCAGCAAGAGAGGATTCTCATTGCATGCATGTTGTTGTCCATATCAATAGATACGATATCAGAAGCAAATGATCCTTCTGTTATTTCAGGTACCTGCCATAGGCTTTCATCCTTGGTTAAGCAAAGTCTACAGCTGTCACTGGGGCAATTTTAGCCAGGATACCTGTAAGCTTTAACTGGAATCTACTTTATAGGTTATAATGATACCATCAAATGTAAATGGGAGCACTTTAAGGCCATCTTCACATGTACTTGTACAATAACACTACAATCCCAATAGACAAGAGAGGGGAAAAAAAAAAAAAAAAAAAAAATTCTTTCTTGTCATTGTTTTGATGTATTACTGAAGTTTCCAAAAGCCAAAATAGAGCGTGTCTTACTGATGATTTGGCCTGTAATAGAGACTATAATTTAAATGGAATGCATTTAAAAATTTTAGGAAAAAAATGCGACATGCCTGGCGTCAAACTTAGGGTGATTTTGGATTATCTTTTAAACAAAGAAAAAAATTAAAATGAAGAAAGATTTCTTTGTTAAAGAAAGCTGGAAAATGAAAAAAAAAAAATGAAATTTGAGGTTGTTTCCTAGATAAAGAAATATTTGTTGAATAATTCATTTGGATTGATAGCTTTCTTGAAAGACTATTTGTAATTTCTGGAGTAAAAAGAATGGTTTTTTTTTTTTAAAAGAAAAGAAAAGTGAAGTGAATAGCAAAAGTTGAAAAAAGAAATTAAATCCAGTGGGTTCACAACGATACTCAAAGCAAAGGCTTCATAATAATAATACTCGAGCAAAGGCTTCATACACTGGAGTAACCGAGGTTTCATCTATAAATTAAAGGCTTCATAACCAATAACAAAGGCTACATAGAATAACAATTTCTTGGTTGCTCGAGCAAAGCTTCAAATACTCCGAGCATGATTGCTTTGTTGCTCGAGCATGTATCAGAAATCACCAAGTATTAATGTACAAAATAAATCTTGATCAATCTCCAGAAAAATAAAATGAAAAAAAAAAAGAGACCGTGATGTTCTCAAAAATCACCAGCATCAGCAATTGATATCATTAATGATTCAAGTCATGTTACCCATATCATCATCCATTCTTGTTGAGATCCCTCTACTTTAGCTAAAACATATTCACCAAATGGAAAACGATACGACATCCCTCATTGCTTTACTCACTAATTAATTCTACTGATCTCCCACAAAGCCACAAGCTCCAAGATTAAGTTTTCACTACTAACTATTTCAGAAAAGGAATCAAAACTGCGCATGATAATTTACAAATTAAGTATTTACTTTTTTGCTCACAGRCCACTAGCCGCATATGCTGACAAGGATAGTGGTATGGTAAGTCGSGAGCATGGTGAAATGATTGCAATCACAACGGGGCTGACATTGGTGGATCAAATAGGTCTTTCTAACTTCAGAGTTAACAGATTGTTTAGTGGCTATGCAGAAACTGCAGATGGAGAGGGCTGATCTATCACCACTTAGTGGAGTGGTTCAGGATGTCAAGCAMAGAGAATGCATTACCAAGTAATGGCTTTAGGCATGTAACCAAATTGYATAACAYACCTGCATCTATTTGCACAATTGGGAAAAACCATGTGTGTTGATAAAACTTGGGGGCATGTGCCCCAAACAATGTAATGTCGGTTGTCCACTTGGACTTGATGAATGAATGAATAAACTTTGAATGTCTTTTGATAGTAAAAAAATAAAAATTAAAAAAGCTCACAGACCACAGAACGCTGATATTTTGCGCAACAGCCTTGCTTCTTCCAATATTTCTACACGGCAGGAATCCAGAGGCCGTTAGACTGTCATGTTGCCTTTGCCACAAAAACTTACCGGCCTCCACCCTTCAGGGCACTTCCCCAACTTAATCAACTTGACAAAGAAAACTAAACCAAAAATGGGTCTAACTAAACATCTGGTGAGGGATCAGCCCTGCCTCACTTTCTTTACTGCCTAAGGGCAAAAGGAAAAACTTTTCCCGTTGCAAAGACCAAACACTAAAACATTGAAATTTCTCTAAGGCAAGTAGTTTCAGTCTCTACAGAGTAAAAAATCAAGGTCGAACAGATGCGACATTTCAAACACGAAAAAGTAGTATGAAATGATTACGCTGAGCAACCAGTGACCAAAACGCCAAAATGAGGAGAATTAAATGCATATATAGTTAACTAAAAGAAAGGAGCCAAAAGAAATCCCATAAAATTTTATGAAAAAAGCAGCAGCCACGATACTCAGAAACTCACCGAAAACCAGCAATTAGACTAACAAATAAAGGTGAAACAATAAATACTAATTCCATTAACTTCGCAGTCTAACAGAATAATTGGAAATTTACGCCACGTAATTGCTAGACTTTTTATTCAGCTTTGGTTGTTTGATTTCTCGATTCGACCATAAATATAACTGGAGGTATATGGATTTATACGCATTAGATACCTCGAGCAAATCTTCGATGTTATCCAGTGTTGTTTCAGTTGGAGCCTGCACTGCTGAATTCACCCCAGCGCCCATTCTTWCGATCGGACTTCTTATGAGAGAAGGTTCGAGGAGGCGGTTTATGATTACCTGTGTCTGGGAGTTTACCTCATTATTATTAAAATAAAACAACTAAAAGTACTTATATTATATTATTTAAAAAGAAAAACATGGCCTCTCTGGTCACAGTTACGGTATTATCCCTTTCATCCATTCCATCATCTCTTTTTTTTTTTTTTTTAATAATCTCTATCATTTTTTCTTTCTCACTCCTCTCTATATCATTTTGAGGACTTTTTTGCATTCTGTTTTCTGAAATACAAACTTCTTAGATAAATTCAAATTAAATTGACTTTTTATTTTATTTTGTTTGGAATTTTCTAGTGGGAGCTGGCCCAATTGAGGTGACTTGACAACCATTCATGCAACCTGCCCTAGGTTGGCCCAATTTTGTTCCTACTTTTTAAATAGTTTGTAAATTCTGGTTATTTGCTACATTAATTACTTTTGTTCCTAATTTTTTTTCTCTCACATTTTCATATCCTTCGACTATTCTTGACAAACAATTTTGGCCACTACACGGAAGAATCTCCCGACTTTAAGACACGTGACAAAAAGTGAGTTTTAGTGAAGGGACAAGCATATGTTCATGTCATTTTCCTTTAAAAAGATTATGACGTAATCTTCTCCGGTATGTCTTCATCCCATTCTAATGGCGTCTACAACTGCAAGTGACCCCAATCACCTTAAATCCATCAAAAACTTCTCAATATCTTCCAATTTATCCAAGTTCTTTACTCCCAAGACAACACCATCTTGCTTCTCTTCCTCCTCGTCATCATTTAGTCCATCATCGAAAGTTGCTCTTCCTATTTTCRTTGGTGACTTAACTTTACAGTCACTCTATCCCTCAATTACTTATTCACAAATTGAGTTGACTCAATCTAACTTGTTATCTTCAAGGAAACCAAGAACTCCATCATCACAGGCAATCAAGAACATGTCTTTTAAGCATCAGCCTGACTCGTTATCTTCAAGGGAGCTAAGAACTCCATCATCGCCGAAAGTTAASAGCATGTCTTTTAAGCACGGTCCTAGGTTTTCTTCCACTGTCAAGATTTTTGGGTTGAAGTTCTGGGAACGGAGCTATGCCAGTCTTTGTGGAAACCTTGAAGATTGCAATTCTTTGTCCATTTTTTTTTTCTCCTCATGCTAGACATTTAGCAACAAAAAAGAGGAAAGAATTGTAATATGAAACGTGTAACACCAGAAATAATATTTTTTTGGCTTTTAAGAATWTTATGTAAATTAATTTTTTATAATTGTTAATGTGAATTTATATGATTGATTCCTGTGTTAATTGTCCTTTAATCAATATTCGACATGTTATGGAACCTATTTATATTGAAATTAGTGCGGTTGGTTAGTTGTGTTAATGTGGCCCAAATAGAGTAATTTGGGTAACAGGTCAATGTTTGGTTTAACTTGATCCACAACCCATGGATACCCCTTCCATCACATCGAAAATCAATCTTACATTAAAGTAACTCGCCCTAACCCTATACCCCATGTTACAAAGTTGAGGAAGAAAGGAAAAGGATCTAGGAAGGGGAGTTTGCTTTCGGAAAACCTTAGGAATCATTGGAAACATAATCGATGTGACTAAAGGTAAGCCTTACATAGATTCAATGAGTTACTGTGAAAATTGCCCTGATGTTTTTRGGTTTAGACACTTGCACAAACRTAAGCATAAACARAAGGGACCATCTATGGCTCCGTTCGTGTCAAATTAGATGGTCTCTGGACATGCACGGCACATGCACGRACAAAACATATTGTTYGTCTGCACTGGCAGAGCTAAGGATAGARCATCAATCTGGGGCCACCATCYCTAGCCAAGGAAAATGATCAGAATGAAAYCTACTGTCTGTGGCCACCTAGTTTTGAGAAAATGATAGCTTTTAAGYGGCTTTTGGGGTTATAATGCTTTATCATAGGTTCCTGAAGGGTGTCGTACAGTTTTACAATATCGAAGACCCTTTTAAGTGTCTTTTCCTTATTTTGAACTAGGAAGTGGACACTTTGACATCAAGGACAACTAAGGAAATCAATCCCTAAGTATAAACCAAGCTTAAACCCTTAACGGTTTTAGGTGAGTAAACTCCCTCATTTTCATGTTTTGCGGTGTATGTTATTGTGTATTTAATGTGCATAATTGTTGAATGGATTTCTCTTTTGTGAAGTTCTATATGTTTATGCTTTGAGAAGGGTATGAACACTATTCTATATTACGGTATGCATCCATGAACATCGATTATATCATGTATGACATCTTGCATGTTCATGGAATTGTTAAGTAAATGTTTTTAAGGAATTGTGTAAATGAATTTTGTAAAGCATGTATCTCCAGTTTTGAGAATGAAAAAGGMTGTACACCTTAGTCATGAAAGATATGAGTAAGAAATTGGGTGTGGGGAACCGGCGCAACTCGGCCTAACCCTCTTAGAGGATGAATGTTATGGTAATGTTGACATCCTTGCAAGATAAAAGGAAAGTAACGTAAAGTAAGTCGCCTAGTGGTACTATGAGTAGGAATTTGACCTAGTTCCAAATAATAACTGGCCACTGTAGRGYWGAATGGCTAGGCATTGCACTAAATGAGTTTGCGTCAGGTAAGAAAAGTAAGTTTTGAAAAGGTTAAGGGAAAAGCGAGATACAGTTTTCAAATGGTTTTCATAGCTAATGCATCACATTACATTCATGAATGGGGTTTTCTTACCTAGCTTTAGCTCACCCCTTTCTCTTGACTATGTCTTAGGTAATGAAAGTTAGGTGATTCGAGGAGACTACTTGGGGGAAGACCCAAACCCGACTAATATATGCTTTTAGAAGTTTTCTTCTATTGAATTTTTAATGTCTAGAACACTTTAGTTTCAATAGATATGCTGTGAATAAATTATGAGTTTGGTATTTCAATGCCTTTTTTGGTTTCAAACTTTTGATATACATTTCCATGAGAGCAATTGCATAGGGAAATGCTTCCTATATAAAGTTCCCAATGTATTCTTTACTTTTGCATTAAATTAATTTTGAATGTCAATATCCTTAGGTTAGAGTAGTTCCTAATCTAGGAGTGTCACAGTTTTACAATCTAGAAGATCCTTTTAAGTGTCTTTTCCCTATTTTGAATTAGGAAGTGGACACGTTGATGTCGAGGACAGCTAAGGAATTGATCGCTAATTATAAATCAAGCTTAAACCCTTAAGCGTTTTAGGAAATTATACTCTCTCATTCTCATCATTTGTGGTATATGTGCATTGTGTATTTAATGTCTATAAGGGTTGAATAGATTGCTCTTTTTGTGAATTTCTATATGTTAACACTTTGAGAAGGGTATGATCATCATTCTATGTTATGGCATGCATTTATGAACATCAATGTATTATGTACGATATCTTGCATGTTCATGGAATTATTAAATGTTTTCAAGAAATTGTGTAAATGAGTTTTATAAAGCATGTATCTCCAGCTTTTTAATAAAGAAAGTTGTATATGCCTAAGCCATGCAAAATGTGAGTAGGAAATAGGGCGTGGAGGACCGAAGCACCCYACCTAGCCTTCTCTAAAGGTCAAATGTAATGGTAATATTGACCTCCTTGAGAGGTGAAAGGAAAGTAATGTAGTAAACCGCCCAGTGCTACTACCAGTAGGAACGTGACTTGGTTCTAAAYAATAATTCTCCATTGYGGAGACTAATGGCWAGGGAATACACTAAGTGAGTTCATGTCAGTTAAGAAAAGTAAGTTTTGAAAAGGTTAAAGGAAAAAGAGGATATAGTTTTTGAAAGATTTTCATAGTTACCGAGTTTTTCAGCTCACTCCTTTCCCTTAACTCTATGTCTTAGGTAATGAAAGCTTGGTGATCTAAAGAGACGGCTTGGGGGCAGACTCAGATTGACTAGTATCGACTTTTGGAAGGCTTTTTTTTATTGAATCTTTAGTGTCTAGAATACTTTCAATATCTTTTCGTTTAAGTAGATATGTTTTGAATAAATTATGAGTTTGTATTTCAATGCCCTTTTTGGTTTTGGACTTTTGATATGCGTTTTCATTAGTATAATTGCATAGGGAATTATTTTCCTATCTAATGTTCCAAATTTATTCTTTACTTCCGCATTAAATTAATATTGAATGCTAATATCCTTAAGTTAGGGCAGTCCCTAATCTGGGGGTGTTACATTTTTGTTTCAAAGCCCAAAGTTTTAAAGATGATTTTGTAGACTTATATAAAAAGAAAATGAGAATAAGAAACTACTTAYAAGGTTTTACGGATATTGAGTCCSGTCGCAAGCATTTTCTCTTGGATGACYTGGTAAGTTTATGCTTTTATTTTATGTGTTATAGAATGATATATGCAATTAGTGTATGTTATTTATATAATGTTCATGTATTATAGTTACCCTTACATGTATGAATGATGTCCTAAAGCATGCGATCTTCCTTATTTAAGATATTATTCATAACACATGTTCGTAAGTACAAAGGGAACATCACAGGCTCGGAATGAAGGAGTAGGCAATCATACTGCCACCAAGGCACGCCCATAACCATAKAAGCATTCATGAAAGAGTTGGCTATCTTTGGACAGTCTAGCCAACCAAGGAGGAATGAGATAATGGAGTATGGAAATATCTTCGAGTTCAAGAATCTCTCATCACCTTCATTTCCAGCACTGCCAACTCATTAGAGGATGAAAAATATCTAACAGAGATGTAAAAAGCATTCTCAGTCATATATTGCACAAATCAGAAGAAAGTTGACTTTGTTATGTATATGCTTCAAGGTGAGGTGTAACACCCCCAGATTAGGARCAGTCTTAAGCTGAGAATGCCACGTCATTCCGTTCCAAAATAAACAACTATCTATTTCAAAAATAAACTTTAACAAACCCTCACCATCTTAACAATTATTCAAATAGAAATACAGCGAAAGTCTTTCTAAACCATTCAAAATAAACGAAAATCACAGCGAAACTTCAATAATTTAAAACATTTAGAAGTATTCATCTTATTTCATAAATAAATTCGAAAACCAGTTCTCGGGTATTAAAGCTTGCCCACAAGYGACCTCCTCGCCCCATTTGGTTACATATCATCTGCAAGAAAAATATAAGCAACAGGAATRAGCTAAAAAGCCCAGTAASTAGCCCTCATGCATGAATGCATRAACATGTCCTACATATGAAGATTCAAGTTCCCCCTTTTCAATGAAAAACCTTCCAAAAACATTCCCTTTTCAAAACTCATTACAAACATTCTCTTCAAAATTCACTTACAATAAAACTTTCCATTTCCTTTCATTYGTTCGCAAGCTCATTAGAGTGTAAAGCCTAACCACATAGCTATGCAGTGGGCCATAGTTATTTGAAACCCGATTCCATTCCTACCGGTAGAACCGCAAAGCGGTCAACATTAAAAAGAAAAAAAAGGTTTTCATTCACATTTTCACCTCCAAGGAGGTGAACATTCCATTCTTACCTACCCTCCAAGAGGGTAGGGTCGGGCGTGCCGATCCCCCACGCCCCATTTCCCACTCACATCTTTTGTGGCTAGTATTACACTCCTTTCTTAAAACTTTAACATTTCCAAAACTTTAACCTTTTTCCTTCAAAATCCCATTTTCTAACTGTTCACTTCCTAAATGTGTGAACGGCACATGCAAAATGAGATGTAAATTTCTAACTACATGCTCATGACATGAAACGCATACGATCTTATATAAGATAACGTTCAATAAATAATACATGATATGAAATCACAATAGCATTCTTTAACATAGAGTACTACTAAATACGAACAATTCAACTTTCGTCATAATTCCACACATCAACATAAAAATTCCACACAACACATATTCCAACAATTAAGAGTATTCATTCCACATATCAATATAAAAAATTCCACACAACACATATTCCAACAGTTAAAAACATTCAAATTCATTTATTTATAATGACATGAATGAGAGGATTACTTACCCGAAGTCTTGTACGTAAACGGATTCTTGCTTAAGTTGGAAGTAAACTCTTCCAATCAATTTCAACGTATGTCCTAGAAATAACCTAGTTGGTTATCCAAAAAGGAAAATCTACTTAGTTCTGATTATCTCAACTTAAGTATTATATGATTAATCCATAATGTCCTTTATAAGTTTATAAATCCCATTTAGTTGCATATTAAGTTTTAAGGGTACAATTCGATTCCTTAGCTCGGGTATAAACCTACCTAATTATGTTCTCCGCGAATTCACGTCAAGGTATATTTATTACAAGTCATACAATTTCAATATTAAGTATTAGTGTTTCACCTCGAATTTACAATATCCGGATGTTGAACGATAATGGATTCCCGAACGTAYGTCAAGGGATGTGCAAAATGGTTCTGGACGTCCGGGCGTTGGTGCGCCTGAGCATCGGGCACGGAACGTCGGGCGTCGCGCTCTGGCGCCTGGGCGTCCCTCACTGGACGCCTGGGCATCTCGCTGGGCGCCTGGCTTTGCTCACTGGACGCCTGGCTTTGCTCACTGGACGCCTGGGCGTCACGCTGGGCGCCTGGTGCTGCTGGGCGCCTGGTGCTGCTGGCACTATTGAGTGTCGAGCCCTGTTTCTGGCCWGATAATTCAGTCGATAGGCCAATCTGTTCCTGGTCGACTTCCGGCGACTCTAAAACCTGCGAGGGACTACCGGCGACACGAACAGCAAGGACGAGGGCAGAGTGACGGCCAGCAGCAAGGGATCATKCTTCTGTCGAGGAGGAAAAATGTTGAGCAGAGAAGGAGAAGAAGATAGCGGCGGCAGATCAGAGACCGAAACGGCGGCCAATCTGTCACTTTTAGCTTCTGTTCTTTAGGGAAATTCGTCGAGCAGATGGAGTACGCTGCGACGGCTCTGGTTGCGCCGAGCAGTGAGGGTTGGTTCCGAATCTGGAGTGTTGGGTCGACGCTGGCGAGTCCGAGAGCGAGAGGGAATCGAAGAAGAGACAGGGGGCGCTCTCCCGTTCGAGCAGCGACGCGCTGCGATGTCCGATCGCAAAACCGTGGCACAGTAGCCACTTCAAGCGTCGGCCGTGGAGGAAAGGAAGGAGAAGGARAAGCTGCGCAAACCACGACGAGCAGCGTCGGATCTGCAGGGGGACGAGAGGTGGTGAGTGCAAGGGGTGGCCGCGGCGGCAGTAAGGAGAAGAAGATAAATGGTGGGAGAGTGGTGGCGCGGCGGCGGCAGCAGGAAGGAGGAGAAGGAGATAGTTCTAGGGTTTTCCTTTTTCTTTTCTTTTCATTTTCTTTCTTTTTATTATCTTATATATTTTCTTTTCTTTTTCCTTTTTTTAAAAATTTATATTTTGGGCCGTAATCTAAATCGTCGGGCCTTCCCATTCAAATCTAACCTAAATTTCGTAAATTAATATAACGGATTTCCTTTCGATAAAAAGTCCAACTTTCGACTAACAAACAACTAGGCTCACRAGTCGAGTCTTTAGCGAAATGCTAACTCTTATTTGACACGAAAATATTTTCGCACCTATTAAACGCGAAATTTAAAAGAAATATTAATCATATAAAATGTCCAATCCTAGTTGGCACCCAAATTTCACGTAAAGTTTAACAAATTTAATAAAGGAAAAATTCGGGGTGTTACATGAGGCATATGACTATTGATTGATGGTTCAGCRCCAACATAAGGAGGATATTAGCTTCTTTACTTAGAAGATGTTCATTGCGGCATTTTATGACAAGTACTTCCCCATAAGTGTTCACCAACAAAAGGATAGGGAATTTGTGAAGTTGGACTAATGACATCGAACTGTGATCGAGTACGAAGTTGAGTTTGCTTGATAGGCTAATTTAGCTCCAGATTTAGTAGCAATAGAGGATAGGAGGATGAGACATTTTGAGGAGGGGCTCAAGACCCAAATCAAATTGGCGGTGACTCCATTTGAGCTCCATATTTACGAGAGTTGTCAACAAGTCCCTCTTTGTCGAAAAAGCAATGCAGATCATTAGTAAGGAGGAATCTAAAGTTCCTTCTAGTGACCTGCAAATTAAGGGAATGAGCATGAATGTTTGGCATAGCAGTGGGCAAAAGAGGAGAAAAGACTAAGGAAGCGATTAAAGTCTTCAGCAAAGCAAACAGCTAAGGAAAGCTTATCCTAAGTGTGGCAAGGAGCATTTGGGTGAATGTTTGATGCGAAAGGGAGTATGCTACAAGTGTGGGCAGTCTAGTTACTWTGTTGGTAAGTGTAGAGCCACGTGTTTCAACTATGGAAAGCATGGACATCTAGCAAAAGACTGTAAAGAGAAGAAGAAGACCATGCAGGCATGGGTGTATACGACGTCCGGAAAAGAGGCTGAGGAAGCAACAACCATGGTATCGGTACTAATCATTCGAGCACTTTATTAAACTTACAGTAGTGGTATTTATGCATGCCTATAAATGAATATTATCATATAGGCACATTATCTATGAGTAACACCGTAGCCTCCATTCTTTTTTACTCTGGGGCTACTCAATCTTTCATTCATTATACATTTACTGAAGAATTACAGAATTTTTCTTGATGCATGGATAGACTGTTTAGTATGTCTACACCTTTTGGGATGGTAATGGATTCAAATTATATATTGAAGATTCTTCAATAGTAGTGAATGGGAAGGAGTTAACTGCTGAACTCATAGTATTGGATATTCAAGATTTCGATGTTATACTTGGAATGGATTGGCTCTTAAGGCATCGTGCCACAATCAATTGCCATAAGAAGAAAATGGTGTTTGAACCTCCTAATGAACCACACTTTAGCTTTGTGGGGACTAAGGTTAGAACCCCCATTCCCATAATATAAATAACAAAGGCTCGTGAAATGATAAATAAGGGGAGCTCCATTTTTTGGCTTTGTTGACTGAAGCTCCCAAGGTGGAACATACTCCAAATAGTTTGAGAGTATCAGGATATGTTCCCGGATGATCTCCAAGGTGTACCTCCAGCAAGAGAGAATGACTTTATTATCAAACTGGTACTTGGAAAGGCATAAATTTCCAAGGCACCTTATCGTATGGCTCCTGCTAAACTTTATGAGCTAAAGGAGCAACTACAGTATCTTCTAGATAAAGGGTTCATCTGACTGAGTTTCTTACCATAGAGTGCTCTAGTATTGTTTGTGGAAAAAAAAAAAGAATGGATAGGATTGAAGATTTGTTTGATCAGCTTCAGGATGCAAGATATTTCTCCAAGATTGATCTGTGATCTGACTATCATCAATTGAGGTCAAAGAAGAGCACATTTTGAAGACCACATTCCTTACTYGTTATGGCCATTATAAGTTCTTGGTAATGCCTTTCGGGCTAACCAATAGCCCAATAGCATATATGTATTTGATGAATTAGGTTTTCAAATATGCTTGGATCAATTTGTCATAGTCTTCATTGATAACATCTTAGTGTACTCGTGATCTAAGGAGGAGCATGAATGGCATTTCAGAGTGGTACTTCAAGTACTCAGAGGAAAGAAMCTCTATGCTAAGTTCAAGATATGYGAATTATGGTTGAACAGCATGGCTTTCCTTGGACACATTATATCCAAGAAAGGTATTGCAGTCGATCCAAGTAAGATTGAGATAGTTCGGAAGTGGCCAGCACCAGCTAATGTTGCAGAAGTTCGTAGTTTTCTTGGGTTAGCTAGCTCTACCATAGATTTGTTAAGGGATTCTCAAAGATTGGCTGACCTATGACTCAGTTAACTAAAAAGAATACGAAGTTTCAATGGAGTTCAGATTGTGATTATAGCTTTGAGGAGTTAAAGAAATAATTAACAACCACTCCCATCTTGACAATTCGTAGCGTAGTGAAGGATTTGTCATTATAGTGATGCTTTAGAGAAAGGGTTTGGCTATGTTTTAATGTAGTAGGGAAAGTAATCACCTGCGCTTCAAGGTAATTTAAGGAGTATGAGAAGAATTATCCGACTCATGATCTGGAGTTGGCTATGGTGGTTTATGCATTGAAGATTTGGAGGCACATATATGTAGGGCTAGATGTGAGATATACATCAACCACAAGAGTCTCAAATACTTCTTTACTCAAAAGAAACTAAACATAAGACAATGTCAATGGATAAAGCTAGTGAATGATTAAGATTGTGAGATAAACCATCATCATGGCAAGGCTAATGTGGTAATTGATGTGCTTAGTAGAAAGAGCCATGGGGCAATGGCTGCTCTGCAAGTGTCCTAGAAATCATCATTGATAGATATTCAGAAGTTAGAATTGGATATTGTTACTTGAGATCTATCATGTTATCTTGCAAACTTGATTCTTGAACCTACTCTCCTTGAGAGAATCAAATCTTCCCAAGAGAAAAATTCTCAAAGTGAAGAAATGGCGAACATAAGTTACTAATGGGACGCATTTAGACTTTGTAAGTATAGTTGACGGAGCTCTCAGGCATGGTGATATGCTTGTTGTGCCCAATGATAAAAGGTTGAAGATAGATATTATGAAGGAAGCTCATTACACCCCTTGTTTAATTAATCTTAGGTGTACGAAAATATATAGAGATTTGAAAACTCTTTTAATGGGTTGGTTTGAATCGTGATGTCGCAGATTTTGTTCAACATTGCCTTATTTGCCAACAGGTTAAGGTTGAACAGTAACGACCTTCTAGCATTTTTTATGTGAACCTCGCCCTAACCCGTGGAATGAAACCCCACAACAAGTGGAATAGTAACCTTAAGTCTTCAAGATGCAAGTTCGTGGGATCTTGACCCGTTGCCTAGAAAGACGAGAACCAAAAATCACCAAGAAAGGGGGTAGGCGCCACACCTAGCAATCAAGAACTAATCTATGAAACCTAGACGATAAGTCAAGATAGTATAATGCCACAAGCCATACCTTGATAAGGTCAAGGTTAAGAAAAAACACTCTCAAAGTATCATTAATCCTCAAAATCTCATTCTCTTTACAAAGTCTTGAATGAAAGGYATTTATAATAATCAAACCCTAATAATCAAACCCTAGAAAAAGTGGAAGGAAACTAACTAATCCTAGTTGGACTAGAATTAGGAAACTAACTAGTTAATACAATATGGAAACTAACTAAATAATCATAATRCAAGTAGGAAATCTTTAAAAGAAGATATCTTCAAGATACGACTTCACTAATCATTCTTCGAGAACATTAACAACACAAAAACTTCAAACAAATTTCGACCTTGATCCCTTTCAAATCTCCCAATTCTCAAAACATGAACATTGTAGGTCTTCTTCTTGGCTTTCCGCAACATCTTGAATAGTCTGAACCAGAGCTTGGATAAGAGAGTTATGCTCAGATTACAACACATTGTCAAAATTGTTCATAATCGCCCAATCAGCTAAGTTTTGCATTTAACACCTTTATTTAGGACTCCATATTCATATTATTCCCTATCTCTTCAAAAGAATTATTCCTCAAATTCTGTAACAAAAGGGCTAGAAGCAAATAACCCTTGCACACTTTTCTGACATTTTTTTCACATACAATATAGTCTCACTTTTTTTTTTTTTTTTAACTTTAAACAATCAAGAAACAACAAAGATGACCACTTTGCTTCCAAGAAAGCAAAGGACTCAAAATAATTTAGGAAGAAGAACAAGAAAGACATGGAGAGATTAGGAAATCAAGAAAGAACAAAATCACAAAAAAAGAAAAACAAGACTCAAGAACAAGAAAACCCTAATTTGGAACCTAGACATTGCTATCAAACAATGTGAACCTCACAAACTTATTGTGAAATCAAAATCAAAATGACATGAACCTCACAAACTTCTTGGAAAACCTGACAATCAAATGGATGTGAACCACATAAATTTGTTGTAGAACCCGATAATCAATATTGACACAAGCTCCCACACTGCCAAAGTCAGATTTGAAACATGGAAACAAGAATAAGAAAACAAAAAAAGATAGTCAAACTTACCTTGCAACCGAAACTCTGATACCAACTGATGCAAACCCGCCCTAACTCATAGAACGAAACCGACAATAAGCAAAAAAGTAACCTCAAGTCTTCAAGACATAAGTTTRTGGGATCTTGACCCGTTGCCTAGAAGGACAAGAACCAAGAATCACCAAGAAAGGGTAGACACCAAACGTAGGAATAAAGAACTAATGCATGAATCCTAGATGATAAGTCAACATAATAAATTGCACAAGTCATAGCTTGATAAGTTCAAGGTTGAAATAAAACACTCTCAAAGTATTATTAATCATCAAAATATCATTCTCCTTACAAAGCCTTGAATGAAAGGTATTTATAATAATCAAAACACTAGAAAAAGTAGKAAGGAAACTAACTAATCCTAGTTGGACAAGAAATATGAAACTAACTAGTTAATACAATGTAGTACAATATGGAAACTAACTAATCATAATACAAGTATGAAATCTTTAAAAGAAGATCTCTTCATGATATGGCTCTACTATTCATGCGTCTAGAATATTAACGGTGCAACAACTTCACGTCATATTTTGAAGTTGATCCCTTCCAAATATCTCAATTCTAAAAACATGAATATTGTGAATCTTCTCCTTGGATTTATGCAACATCTTGAATCATCTAAATCATAGCTTGGATAAGAGAGTTATGCTCCATTTACAGCAGATTGTTGAAACTGTTCAAAACTGCCAAATTAGCTTTACTTTGCATTTAATGCCTTTATATAGGATTCCAAATTCGTATCACTTTTACAACCTCTTATGATTCCAAAGTGGAAACAGGAACAAGTTGGCATGGACTTTGTTGTTGGTTTACCAAGCACAAGAAAATGTTATAGCTCTATTTGGGTGATTGTCGATCGTCTCACGAAATCAACATATTTTCTGCTACTGAAGACTACATACAATATAGAAAAATATGTTGAGTTATATGTAGCAGAGATTGTCAGACTTTATGAAGTTCCCCTATCCATTGTATCTGACCGCAATCCAAAGTTTACTTTCACATTTTGGAAGAGTTTACATAAGTCCATGGTTAACAGCTGAATTTCAACATAACCTTTTATCCCCAAACCGATGGATAGTCAGAAAGGACAATTCAGATTCTTGAGGATCTGTTAAGGGCTTACATTATCAATTTTCAAGGTACATGAGATGAATTTCTTCCCTTGGTTGAATTTTCTTACAACAACAAGCGACTAGCACTATGGGTGAAAGTATAGATCACCGCTTCACTGATGAGGTTGGAGAAAGAAAGTTGTTGGGCCCAGAGATAGTCCAACATACAGTTGAGACTATTGAAAATATTCGCCAACGAATGAAAATAGACTAGAGCAGCCAGAAAAATTACGCGGAGGAAACCTTTGGAATTTAATGTGCGAGATAAAGTCTCTTTAAAGATGGCTCCCATGAAGGAGTTATGAGATTTTGGAAGCAAGGAAAGTTAAGCCCTCGTTTCGCTAGACCCTTCGAGATTTTGGAAAGGGTGGGTGACCTACTGGGTTGTATTGCTACCCTCACTCGTGGGAGTACATAGTGTATTCCACGTCTATGCTAAGGAAGTATGTCTCAGACCCTTCTCACATCTTTAGCTATGAGACGTTGAATTTTCGTGCGGACTTGACCTACGAAGAATTGCCAATAAGAATCCTAGAGAGAATAGAAAAGGAGTTAGAGAGGCAGAAGATTGTGCTAGTTAAGGTCCTATTGAGGAACCATGTAGTCGAAGAGGCCACGTGGAAGTGAGAAGATGAGATTTGCTCTAACTATCCACACCTCTTCTAATATGAATATGGAATTCTAAATAAAGCTGTTAAATGCAAAGTAAAGCTAATTGGGTGATTTTGAACAGTTTCAACAATGTGTTGAAATATGAGTATAACTCTCTTATCCAAGCTTCGATTTAGACAATTCAAGATGTTGCGAAAAGCTAAGAAGAAAAGCTAGAAATTTCATGTTTTGAGGATTATGAGATTTTAGATTATTAATGATATATTCGGAGATTACTTCTTTCATACTTTGAACTTATTGGTAGACAGAATCACATACGCAATAAAGCTTTACCCATGCAAGTATACACGGTCCACAAGTAATATAGAGTGAATAAGAGTATGGTCCCACAAGGATTGTTGGTTTAAAGTGTGGTTTAAATTCCTAATAAAATCAATTGGTTTGTTGGTTGACATGAAAATAAAGTAAAATAACTAAAATTATCTAATCACAATGATCCAAAAATAAGCACAAGAATCATGCAAACAATATGATCAAAAGCTTAAAGGTGGGTTAGAGTTAAAAATCCCCTATGTACTAATGTCCAAGAAGTCAAAATGTTAATGCTGCAGATTGACTGCAGCAATGACTTCTGAGCAAATGCTATAGCAAAGGTTTAGCTACGACATCAATGCTGCAGACTAGCTACAGCAATAACTTCTGAGCAAATACTACAATAAAGGTGTAGCTACAGTAGAAAAGTAAATCAAGGCAGAAATGACCTCACCCTTTCAATTTGTTGGTCCTTGTTTCTATTTCACGAAGTTGTTTTACTTGTTGGAGTTACTTAAGGAATTTAAATAAAGTTTAAGTATCATATCATCTTATAGGTGGAATATGAATGTCTCCTATATTTTATAGTATCCCTAGGATATTAAACCTTATCTAAAGATAATCAAACCCACATCTACTCAAGTTTTCCACCTCTTTAGCTACCTTTTGGAGTACAAGAAGCTCACACAAACACTATTCATGGCCAATAAAACAGTGAATGTAAACAATATATAACCTTGAGTAAAGCATTTATAAAGAGCAAACCTTGCTCAAATCATTCAAATAGAYATTAAATACATAGGTGTATCAAAACTCTAACTTCTAAAAAGTTAGTTCATGTTCTTGGATGAAATGAAATACAAGATGTGAAATATTAGCAAATTGAAATGCATCTTGAAATAATCACTAAGAGAAGGAGAAACAAGGCCTAAAGAGGTTGATGAAGTCCATTGGTGAAGGCTTCCTTGAAGTCGTCGTCGTCTTCTTCTTCTTCCAAGSTTCCCTCATTTTGCTCTCTTTCTCTCTCCTCTTTTCTCTCTCCTGCGTTTTGCTCATGATGCTTGAATTCCAAAAATTCAATCCCGAATACTTTGGGTCGTTTCAGCCTTGCTCCCTTTTGTCCCATGAAGCTTGTCTTTGAAGCTTGGTAAAAAGGTATCATAAGTACTTTTTGCTTTTTCACTTTTTTCTTCTTGACTTTTTGCTTTCATCTTTTTGCTTTTTAGATTTTTGACTTAAGAAATGATTATCTTCTTTATCTAATGATGACTTTCCTTTTCTTCCTTGACTTTCCTTCTTCGAATAAAATAATCTTTTTTGCTCGAAATATTCAGTATTGCAGCATTTTGTCGTAGCATTGACTAAATCTTCACTTATTCATCAAGTAACCTTTTGTTTTGCTTATAGAATCCTCTTCCCCATAAAATAGAGTATTTTATCTTAGAAAATACATACGAGTTCTATAATTTCACACTATTCAAGGCAAAGTAGTATGAAGTCGCATTTCATTATACTAAAAAAGGTGAAAACATGTACATAATCTCTAGTAAAATCAATAGTTTCCCACTCGCATCACTTATCAAATTTTATACTTTCGTTGTTCTACTTAGTTTTATCACTTATGTTCTAGGTAATACTTGGAGTAAGTGTGGCGTCTTCTTCGTAGTCTTAGTTCTTGTCTTTCAAACCTAATGTATGTTCTCCCACAATTATCACCATAAAACATAATTACATAAGTCATTTARTTACTAAAATCGAATAACAATGGTTTCACCTTGAATCCACTAAATTTCTAAGTAAACACATTCCTCAAACTAATTATAATCCACCTTAAATCATGTATACACTTACTCTATGTTTTGCATAATTACATAAGTCATTTGATTAATGAAATCGATTAAACAATGGTTTCACCTTTAATTCGACCAGCCGCAAGTGTGGTGTTTGGAGCTACGCTATGCCCTGGGCGTGCGAATGGGCAATGCACAACAGCCTTGATTGCGCACGATGCCTGGTTGCCTATGAGCCTGAGCGTTCGGTCGCCTGGGAGCTAGGCGATTGACCAGACTTAGCTGATCAAAACTGAAATTTGTTTCCAATCGAGCTTTCGGTGACTGGTTGACGGATATTCTGTATCTGAAGGCGGCGAGCCGGTGATTGGTCTGGTTAGCCCGTCAAAGTCAGATCTGAAACAAGGAAAACAAGAAAACAAAAAATGATGATCAAACTTGTCTTAGAGCTGAAGCTTTAATAGCAATTGATGCGAACCCCACCCTGACCCATATAATGAAACCCGACAACTAGCGAAAACGTAACCCTAAGTCTTCAAGAAGCAAGTTTGTGGGATCGTGACACGTTGCCTAAAAAAACAAGAACCAAGAATCACCAAGAAAGGGTAGACGCTACACCTAGCAATCAAGAACTAACTCATGAATCCTAGATGATAAGTCAAGAAAATTGAACGCCAGAAGCCATATAGCTTGATAAGTTCAAGGTTGAAAGAAAAATTTTCAAATATTATTAATCCTCAAAGTGTCATTCTCATTTTTTTTTAAAAAAAAGTCTTGAATGGAAGGTATTTATAATAATTAAATCCTAGAAAAAGWAGGAAAGAGACTAACTAATCCTAGTTGGACAAGAAATATGAAACTAACTAGTTAATACAATATTAATACAATATRGAAACTAACTAGTTATAATACCATTAGGAAATCTTCAAGGACAAGATCTCTTCAAGATATGACACAATTAATCATGCTTCTAGAACATTAACATTTTAGCAACTTCACATCAAAATTTTGACCTTGATCCCTTTCGAATCTCTCAATTCTCAAAACATGAATGTCGATGAGACTCCTTTTTTGTTACTGTAGCATTTGGAATTGTTTACTTTGGAACTTTGATGAGAGAGACATTCTCAGATTACAAAGCATTGTCCAAATTGTACAAAATCGTGCATTCAGCTTTCCTTTGCATTTAACGCCTCCATTTAGGATTGCAAATTTATATCGTTCCCTCCCTCTTCAAAAGAATCGTCCTCGAATTCTACAACAAAAAGGTTATTGGAAAATAACCTTCATTTTTTTCCACACAATCTCACCTCTTCTTTTTTTTTATTTTTTATTTGTCGACTCTAAACAATCAAGAAGAACAAAAGATGCTAACTTTGCTTCCAAGAAAGCAAAGGACTTCAGAAGAATAGGAAAGATATGAAGAGATTAGGAAATCAAGAAAGAACAATATAGTAAAGAAAGGAAAACAAGACTCAAAAACAAGAAAAACCTTATTTGGAACCTAGACAACGCTATCAAATGATGTGAAACTCACAAACTTATTGGGAAACCCGACAATTAGAATGACGTGAACCTCACAAACTTGTTGCGAAACCTAACAATCAATAAAGATGTGAACCACACAAACTTAAAAGCTGATAATCTATATTGGCACTCGCTTGCAGTCCGCCTGTAATACCCAAGATTTCTTTTTATGGTTTTTGTTTGATCGTGTGAATTTGCGTGCCAATTAAGGTTGAAAATTTTATATGTGATTAATATTTTGAAATTGCACGTTTAATAAGTACAAAAATATCATGTTTGTCGGATTAGAGTCCTTGGTTGGTTAGAGGCTCAACTAGTGGGCCTATTCTTTTCTCAATCGGAAGTTAGATTTTTATCAAAAGAAAGCCCGTTGAATTTAATTTAAGGATTTGAGTTAATTATAGATGGGAAGGCTCGAAGGATTTGGGCTACGGCCTAAATTTAAAAAAAAAAAGAAGAGAAAAACCTAAAAAAAACCCCTAAGTCTTCTTCTTCCTCCCTATTGTGCCGCCGCCGCCCACTCCCAGAAAACCCTACCTGTGAAATCCTATCACTCACACTGCCTTTTCCTCCCTTAGCCGTTGCCATCCTCTGTTCTCATTGCTGTTAACCTTCGTGGCCGCCAGTCGAGGTCAGAGCTTGCACGTCGGGCGTCCCTGTGACTTGTTGCTCGCCCTCGCTGTTCAACCTCTGCACGTCGCACTCGATAGGAGATTGACCCATCGGCTGCCTAAAGACTCGATTCCAAGTGGAGCTCTTCTCTCTCCTCGTCGATCTCCAAGCTTGCCAGTTGTTGCTCCACCCAGATCCGCAACGAACCATCAGATCTAATGGCTTGGAGGACTCTGCTCCGCGACTCGGCCAGGCCGAGATTGCCGCTGCTCGTTGATCRCCTGCGGTAGACTTCCCTGCTGCCCAGATCTTTTCCCTCTCGGTCCGTGCCATCATCTCTTCTTTGCTCGTCAGTACGCTCAGGTGCCGTCGCCATCATCTGCCCAATCGCGATCGGAGAATCCATAGCTGCTCGGGACGAAGCGGTCTGCCCAGATCTGCCATCTTCATCTTCTTTGCTTGACTGAAGTTGCCATAGCCGCTCTGGCGAAGCAGCTCGCCATCAGAATCTGCCATCTCTTCCCTCTTCTTCCTCCCTTGCAACCTGGTCTGGACGTCCGCACTGCTGCACTACTCGCTCAACTTGCGGGTTGCTGCGCATCGTACATCCTTGGCTACTCGCCGCCTTTGTTTTGTCCTGAGGGGGCGTTCAGACTAGCAGCAGCTCAGGGCTGGATTTTTGCTGGCTGTTCACCGACTTCCAGCACCAGGCGCTCCGTGCCCAGGTGCTAGGCCAGTGCCAGCGGGTACCAGGCGCCCAGGGCTGTTTGCACGCACTGCTCGAGCGCACGCCCAAGAATTCAGTACCACTTCCGAGACACTTAGACTTTGTGGACTTAAAAGGTGAAAACATTATTAATTGATATTGAAATTTATGACCTATGAAGTTCCTAAAGTAAAATTGTGGAGAATATAGATTAGGTTTAATACCCAAGCGAAGGAGTTTAAATGGTACCCTTAAAAGACATGATAATTGGTAACGTGGGAACTAAGTATGAATTAATAATTGACAAATGACATTGTTGGAATAAATACCGAGTATCTAAGTTGGGACAGTCATACTGAATAGACTTTCTTTTTGTAATCACAAATAGATCGTTTCGAGTGCCATACCGTTGAGAACGATYGAAGGATTTCACTTCACGATTTAAATAARAAACCTTTAACGTAAAGGACTTTAGGTAAGTAAATTGTCACATTCTCATTAACGTATATGTGTTGTTGTTATAATTAAATTACTCTTAGGCGAACTGAATGTGTATTGAATCTGAGTTCTATGTAAGCAAATTCTCACATTTCATTAATGTGTATGAATGGATGTATCTGAATTCCTTTAGGTAGATTAATATGTTGTATATGAGATTCTATGCAAGTAAAACCCCATACTCACCTATCTCTTTTGTTGTGTGTTATATGGTGGCGATATGAGATTATGTTATGAAATGTGTTGATGGTGTGAAATGTTTTTACGTGTCATATCTTGTACCATTATTATGTCAAATGGCATGTTAATTACGGTTGTATGCATTTCATATCATGGGCATGTAGTTAGTGTTCTACATCATTCCTGACATGAGCCATTCATACATTTAAAAAAAGTGAACGGTTTAGGAAATGAAATTTTGAAAGGGAATGTATTTTATAAGTTGTAGCGTGTTCAGGAAAATGTTAAAGTTTTTGGAAAGGGGTGTAAACCTAGCCACGAAAGATGTGAGTGAGAAATGGGGCGTGGGGGACCAGCACACCCGAACCGACCCTCTGGGAGGGAGGTAATGATTCATCTCTGGGAGGTGAAGAGATGAAAGGAAAAGTAAAAAAATGTTAACTGCTTTGCAGTTTTATCAGTAGAAATGTAATCGGGTTCCAAAGAACAAATAGCCCACTGCAGCTTGATGGCTAGGCGTTACACTCAGTGAGCTCACGAATGTAATGTAATGAAAGGAAATGTTTCACAAAGTTCTTATATTTTGAAAGGAAAGATTTTATGGAAAGGTTATACACGAAAAAGATTTGAAAGTTTTCATTGAAAAAGTGAGATTTTATAATTCATGACATGTAGGGCATGTTTATGCATTCATGCATGAGATTTACTTATTGGGCTTTTTAGCTCATTCCANGGGACCAGCACACCCGAACCGACCCTCTGGGAGGGAGGTAATGATTCATCTCTGGGAGGTGAAGAGATGAAAGGAAAAGTAAAAAAATGTTAACCGCTTTGCAGTTTTATCAGTAGAAATGTAATCGGGCTCCAAAGAACAAATAGCCCACTGCAGCTTGATGGCTAGACGTTACACTCAGTGAGCTCACGAATGTAATGTAATGAAAGGAAATGTTTCACAAAGTTCTTATATTTCATGGAAAGGTTATACAAGAAAAAKATTTTATGGAAAGGTTATACAAAAAAAAGATTTGAAAGTTTTCATTGAAAAAGTGAGATTTTATAATTCATGACATGTAGGGCATGTTTATGCATTCATGCATGAGATTTACTTATTGGGCTTTTTAGCTCATTCCATTTCTCTCATTTTGCATTTCGGGCGATGTGTAGCCAGATGGTACGAGGAGGCCGTTGTAGGCAAGCCATGATACCCTGAAGCATTTTTTTCAAATAAGTTTTAGTGATAAGATAGATGGTTGACTGGAATGGTCTTGTGTGTTATTAAAATGTTTCTTTAATTGTTTAGCTAGTTGAGCTTTAAATTCTCTTGGTTTTCGCAAATTCGTGTCAGTGAGTAAATAGTGACATTCCCGAATAATGATAAAGTTTCTTAATCTGGGGGTGTTACACTACCAAAGTCGGATTTGAAAGAAGCAAAATAAGAAAATAGAAAATGATGATCAAACTTACCTCGGATTCGAAGCTCTTCCAATTGATGTGAACCCCATCCTAACCATAGAATGAAACCCGATAACATGCGAAAATGTAACTACATGTTTTCACGACACATGTTTGTGGGATCTTGATCTGTTGCATAGAAAGATAAGGACCAAGAATCACCAAGAGAGGGTAGACGTCACACCTAGCAATCAAGAACGAACTCATAAATCCTAGATAATAAGTCAAGCTAATAGAATGCCACAATGCATAGCTTGATAATTCAAGGTTGAAAGAAACTCTTTCAAATATTATTAATCCAAAAGTGGCATTCTCAATTTTTTTCTTTTTACAAAGTCTTGAATGAAAGGTATTTATAATAATTAAATCCTAGAAAAAGTAGGAAAGAAACTAACTAATCCTAGTTGGACAATAATAGGAAACTAACAAGTTAATACGATATTGGTACAATGTGGAAGCTAACTAGTCATAATACTAGTAGGAAATCTTGAAGGACAAGATCACTTCAAGATGTGACATCATTAATCATTGTTCTAGAACATTAATAATGCAGAAACTTCACGTCAAAATTTCGACCTTGACCCATTCCAAATCTCTGAAAAAGTCATAGATATTCCTTAGCATCTTGAATCGTTTGAATTGGAACTTTGACGAGAGAGACATGCTTAGATTACAAAGGATTGTTGAAATAGTCCAAAATCATCCAATCAGCTTTCCTTTGTATTTAACGCCTCCTTTTAGGATTCCAAATTGATATCATTCCCTCTCTCTTCAAAAGAATTCACCCTCGAATTCTACAACAAAAGGGCTAGAAGAAAATAAACTTCGCACAAATTTCTGAAATTCTTTTTCCACACAATCTAGCCTCTTTCTTTTTTTTTTTTTTTTGGGGTCAACTCTTAACAATCAAAAGTAACAAACGATGACAACTTTGCTTCCAAGAAAGCGAAGGACTCAAGAAGGACATCAAAGACATGATGACATTAGGAAATCAAGAAAGAAAAGGATAACAAAGAAAGAAAAACATGACTCAGGAACAAGAAAAATCTGATTTGGTACCTAGACCTTACTATCAAAGGATGTGAACCTTACAAACTTCTTATGAAACCTGACAATCATAATGACGTGAACCTCACAAAATTGTTGCGAAACCCAACAATCAATAAAGATGTGAACCACACAAACTTGTTGTAAAGGTCGACAATCGATATTGACACTAGCTTTGAAAGTCAGATTTGAAACAAGGAAAACAAGAAAACAAAAGTGATGATCAAACTTGCCTCRGAACCGAAGCTCTAATACCAATTGATGCAACCCCCATCCTAAACCATAAAATGAAACCCGATAACAAGTAGAAAAGTAACCCTAGTATCACGACCCGTTTCCTAGAAAAGCAAGAACCAAGAATCATAAGAAAGGGTAGATGACACACCTAGCAGTCAAGAACTAACTCATAAATCCTATACGATAAGTCAAGATAATAGAAHGCCACAAGTCATTGCATGGTAAGTTCAACATTGAAAGAAACTTTTTCAAATATTATTAATCCACAAAGTGACATTCTCATTTTTTTTACAAAGTCTTTAATGAAAGGTATTTATAATAATTAAATCATAGAACAAGTAGAAAAGAAACTAACAAATCCTAGTTGGACAAGAAATAGGAAACTAACTAATTAAGATGATATTGGTACAATGTGGAAACTAACTAGTCATAATACTAGTAGGAAATCTTCAAGGATCGGATCTCTTCAAGATGTGACACCATTAATCATGCTTCTAGAACATTAACAGTGCAACAACTTCACATCAAAATTTCGATTTCGATCCCTTCCAAATCTCTCAATTATTAAAACTTGAAAGTCATGGATATTCCTTTTTTCTATCTGTAGCATCTCAAATTGTTTGAATTGGATCCTTTTTTTTTGCTTATCGGTCAACTCTAAACAATAAAAAACAACAAATGATGACAACTTTGCTTCCAAGAAATTGAAGGACTAAAGAAGATTTGGAAAGAGACAAAGAGATTAGGAAATCAAGAACGAACAAGATAACAARGAAACAAAAACAAGATCAAGAACAAGAAGAACCTGATTTCATACCCAGAAATTACCATCAAATGATGTGAACCTTACAAACTTCTTGTGAAACTTGACAATTAGAATGACGTGAACCTCACAAAATTGTTGTAGAACCCAAGAATCAATAAAGATGTGAACCACACAAACTTATTGTAAAACCCGACAATCGATATTGATACCAGCTCCCAATTCATCAAATTTAGATTTGAAATAAGGAAAACAAGAAACAAAAAGTGATGATCAAACTTACTTTGGGAACTGAAGCTCTAATACCAATTGATGCAAACCTCGTCTTAACCCATGGAAAAGTAACCCTAAGTTTTCAAGACGCAAGTTTGTGGTACCTTGACCCGTTTCCTAGTAAAACAAGATATAAGAATCACCAAGAAAGGGTAGAACGATATACCTAGCACTCAAGAACTAACTCATAAATCCCAGATGATAAGTGAAGATAATAGAAAGCCATAAGTCATTGCTTGATAAGTTCAAGGTTGAAAGAAAACTCTTTCAAATAAGTCCTCAATGAAAGTTATTTATAATAATTAAATCCTAGAAAATGTAGGAAAGAAATTAAGTAATCCTAGTTGAACAAGAAATAGGAAACTAACTAGTTAATACGATATTGGTATAATGTGGAAACTAACTAGTCATAATCCTAGTAGGAAATATTCAGGGACAAGATCTCTTCAAGATGTGACACCATTAATCGTGCTTCTAGAAGACTAACAGTGCAACAACTKAACATCAAAATTTTGACCTTGATCCCTTTCAAATCACTAAATTCTCGAAACATGAAACTTGTAGATATTCCTTATGACTTTCCATAGCATCTAGAATCGTTTGAATCGAAACTTTAACAAGAGATACATGCTCAAATTACAAAGCATTGTCGAAACTATCCAAAATTGTCCAATTAGCTTTCCTTTGTATTTAGCGCCTCCATTTCAAATTCCAAATTCATGTCATTCCCTCCTTCTTCGAAAGAATTCATCCTCAAAATCATACAACAAAAGGGCTAGAAGAAATAACCTTTGCACAAATTTCTGACATTTTTTTCCACACAATCTAGCATCTTCTTCTTTTTTCTTATTGGTTGACTCTAAACAATATAAAACAACAACAGATTACAACATGGCTTCGAAGAAATTGAAGAACTCAAGAAGAACGGGAAAGACACGAAGAGATTAGGAAATCGAGAAGGAACAAGATAACAAAGAAAGAAAAAAAAAAAGACTCAAGAACAAGAAAATCTGATTTGGAACCTAGACATTGCTATCAATCAATATGAGCCTCATAAACTTGTTGGGAAACCCGAGAATCTATATTGACACTAGCTCCCAATTTGCCAAAGTCAGATTTGAAATAAGAAAAATAAGAAAACAAAAAATGCTAATCAAACTTGCCTCGGAAGCGAAGCTCTAATACTAATTGATGCAAAGCCCGCCCTAACCCATAGAATGAAACCCAACAACAAGCAGAAAGGTATTTAATCCATAAAGTGTCATTTTTCTATGCAAAGTCTTGAATGAAAGGTATTTATAATAATTAAATCTAGAAAAAATAGGAAAGAAACTAACTAATCCTAGTTGGACAAGAAATAGGAAACTAACTAATTAATACGATATTGGTACAATGTGGAAACTAACTACTCATAATACTAGTAGGAAATCATCAAGGACAAGAATTCTTCAAGATGTGACTCCATTAATCATAGTTCTAGAACATTAACAGTGTAGAAACTTCATGTCAAAATTTGGACCTTGATTCCTTCCAAATCACTCAATTCGCGGAAGATGAAAGTCGTCGATATTCCTTTTGTCTTTTCGTAGGATCTCAAATTGTTTGAATTGGAACTTTGATGAGAGAGACGTGCGTAGATTACAAAGAATTTTCAAAACTGTCGAAAATCATCCAATCAACTTTCCTTTGTTTTTCACGCCTCCATGTAGGATTCCAAATTCATATCATTCTCTCTCTCTTCGCAAGAATTCATCCTTGAATTCAAAGGACGGGTTGGTAGTGCATACCGGTAATCAGAAGAAGAGAGAAGCAGACACGACCAGCGCAGCGGCCATTCCAAAGGGAGTGCACAAAGCTCTAGAGGCGTTAGTGCTTCCTGGATCGACCTCCTCTGATCTATACCGGCCGGACACACAACGTGACAACTTAACAAACCGATTCGTTGTCCGAGCCATATGCGCTAGTAAGTCAATTGTCCTCGCGGTGTCTGTAGCCTCGGGTCACGGGTCGTTCCGTATCAGTCCCGACGAGTGCGACGGTCGTTCGTGTCCGCGGGGTCGCGAGGGGAGCTGGTAGCGAGGTACTGCTCAGTGCACTACGGGTGGTATTTGGGCTTTCGTGGGCCGGGTTTGGTTTGTGATCGCGTCGCGGGCGAACCTCGCGGGGCGACTCCGTGGATGTAACGTAAAGGCGTTGTAAACCTTATTAGCAATTAGAAATTCCAGGTAAAGGCTCCGATGTAACTGTTAGCTAACTTCCTTAGGTGAAGCGATTGAGATTCATATCTTGACAAATGTATTTTGAAACGTCCATTCATTAGAGTGTAGAGTACAATACAATACTTACTTACATGAACTTGACAGAAACAACAAGCTTATACAACACCATACCTAAGATACTACTATTACCACATATTAATACACGTTACAGTTACAAAGTATAGGACATAACAGTTTACTTTAGATAATTACAAGTATTAAAACAAAATAAACAGCTGTGCGAAAGAATATTCCACACATACATACAGTATAGTAGCGTAGGCGATCAGATGCTTAAGACGTAGTGTAAACCGAGTTGTGAAGTGTGTGAAGTGTGTGCATGTGTTGACCAAATCCGTTATACCTTAAAAAATTTCCCTTTTACCGAATTCAAAACTTTTTACAAATTGCACAGAACCTTTGTCTCGAGCATTTGATCGGGTACTTCCTCGCACTGCACCCTTTACCGCCGCAGCCCCCTAGGCGCGTGGCTTGACTCAGGAGACCCCGTGCGCGTGCATTGACGTAAGTGAGACTTCCTGCTCTTTTTCCTTTTCATTCCTTCTCTGTACATGAGTCAAGTTTGCTGTTTACCGGGATGACGTCGATTACCGATTCGCAGATGTGAGAGTACGCGAGTGCTAGCTGAACTTTCCGTGTGTGACCGGTGTAGAGAGAGTGACATGTGCGTTTAGAAACGTTCCTTTAAAAATAACATTGACTCTAAAACTTTTTTGCTTTCGAAGAACCTTTGCAGTGCAAAAAATAAATTTCCATTTTGAAAATATTGAGTACTGTACGCAATCGCGCGCGGTACAATGATGTGAGTAGTGTGCGAAGTTGGAGATAGCCGAAGAGAATGGAAGTGAGAAGAAGTGTAGTAATGTAGCGGTCCGTAAGTGAGTGTGATGCTATTCCCGCATCTTCCAGTGAACGACGCTCGAGTACTAGTGAGCGCTTGACTAAAGCTTAGTTAAATATATTAAATATATAATAAAACGTTACCAATTTAAGAAACTTTCGAAGCGACAGAAGTTAAACTTTACCAAATTTAAGCAATCTGCAACAAGCGGACAGAGTAAAGTTTTATATAAACTATCGAATTTACTATTACTAATTAATGCACTTTTGACTATTGTAAGGGGCGAGATGCCGTTTCAAAGGGATTAGACCCCACAAGTGATTAACAACCCAAGTGTTCTAAAACACTCCAAGTGTAACGAACTATCGTAACACATCCAAGGGGTTTAATCCAAAAAGAATAAGAACTCAGAAAAAAAGAAAGAAACGATAGAAACAAAGAAAGAAGCTAAAGGATTAGAGAAGTACAAAAGGGAACAGGAAGATTCAGGAAGTGAAAAGAACCTTCGTTTCAAGTTACAACAACAATAACTAATCAATTCTTAACGGGGGGGGTTTTTTTTTTTTTTCTCCGATCTAATTACACCTTTTTTTTACGCTATTTAAACCGTTTCCAATAAAAGAAGATCGGGAAAATAACATC
>MEJB01000031.1:862098-890074 GCA_001752375.1 Rhazya stricta
GGCGTTTAGCGTAACGGTATCACGAACGAGACAGGAACGACGAGCGCAGCGCCGATTCAGGCAGCGGCCAAAAAGTGTCTCAGCGGCTTTCAGGCTTGCGTCGTTTGTCTAAACGGCGCCAGCTAACTTAACAAAACGATTCTTGTCCCGAGCATGAGTCCGTCGTGAGTCCGCGATTGTTTGTAGTCCTCGGCGTCACGGCGTCGTCCGTGTCGTGGGTCACGGGTCGGTTCCGGTCCGCGGGTCGCGGGGCTACGCGTCCGCGTGCTGCGGGTACGTCGTGCGGCTGCGGGTTGGTACGATGCCGCGCGCGAACTTCCGGGCGGACTCCTGATAACGGTAAAGCGTGTAGACCTATGAGCAATTACAAATCCAGTAAAAGCTCCGAATGTAACTCTAGCTAACTTCCTCAGGTGAAGCGTTGGAATTCAATTTCTTTTGACAACATCGTATTTCTGAGGTCCATTCATTAGCGAGTGTGAGAGTAAAAATACAATACTTACTTACATTAACTTGGACAAAAACCGAACAAGCTATATACAACACATACCCTAAGGATACTTTTACTACAAACAACATATTAATACACGTTAGGTGAGGTTTGGACACAGAGTATAGGACATTAACAGTTTTATTTTACGATAATACAAAGTTATAAAACAAAATAAACAGCTGATTGCAAATACAATATTCCAAACATACATAAAAGTATAGTACTCGTACATCAATCTTAAGACCGTAGTGTAAACGGTATCGGTAAGTGTGTGAATCTTCCATTACCACAATCCTTTACCTCTAAAATTTTCCTTTTACAATTCAAAGAACTTTTACAATTCGCACAAACTTTTCTCACATTTGGATCGTACTCCTACAACTCACCTTTACCCGCACCCCTAGCCGCGTGGGGCTTGGCTAGAGACCTCCCTCCATTACTAAAAGTCGGAGATCTTCCACGCTTCTCTTTGTTCTTTTTCAGTTTCTTCTCTTACATTACGCCCAAGGTTTCTTTGTTTACCGGATGACATGCCGGATTATCCGATCCGTAATGTCGAGATCAATCGAGTGCTAGCTACTTTCCTTTACCTTACTAAAATATACATTTCTCTTAAAACTTCCTTTACAAAACATTACGTCTAAAACTGGTGGGTTTTCTTTCGAAACCCTTTCATCAAAATAAATTTCCGTTTTAAAATGATTGAGTACTGTACATGCCGTACAAGTATCCGTAAGTACGTACTCCAAATGAAATAGACCCGAAAAATGAGTAAAGAAAAAGAAATCCACAATAAAAGTCTACTGTATATTGATCTACCAGGAAAAACTAGAAGGTGGAGATGAGATTGGCATCAAGCGGCATGGAACGAGCTAGTTAGCTTGAGTAGAGGTGGCTATTTGGCATGAGGAATGGTGTGGAATGCAAGCAGAGGTGACTATTTGGCAGGGAGATTCCATTCGGCAGGCAATTGGAGATGGCGTCTCAGCGAACAAACTCGGCCTTATTGATGGCTCGGAGGATGAGATCTCTTCTGGTTCAGAGCCTATCGGCGATGGTGTCGTAGCAGAAGGTTTCGGATTCAAGGGATCAGAATGGCAAGTGGAGCATTGGTTCGTGGGCACTCCGTGTCTTACTGACCAAGGAATTTGCGGAGGTTGCGGTTTAGAGGCATGAAGCTATCGGCATGTGCAGTTGGATCTCCACCACCTAGATGCGATCGAAGAGTGAGTGGGTGATAGCGGTGGTGATGTGGCATCATCGGAGGATGAAGAACACAACTCCGTTACCTGTGGTATTGCTCTCCATCCCATTACAGTGGTGATCGGCTGAAGGGAGTGGCTTAGCCTATGGTGGCGCTCGGGTTTGGTGGATATGAGTAGCGGAGGGGAAGCGGCGGCAGTAATCGGGGAGGAAGATGAAGATAGTTTCTAGGTTTTTTCTTTTTCTTTTTCCTTTTTTTTCTTTCTTTTTATTTTCTTACATATTTTCTTTTCCTTTTCTTTTTTTTAATATTTTGGGCTGTAACCCAAACTCATCTGGCTTTCCCATCCAAATCTAACCTAAAATCTATAAATTAAATATAACGGGCTTCCTTTCGATAAAAAGCCAAATTTTCGACTAACAAACAAATAAGCCCACGAGTCGAGCCTTTAACCAAACGATAACTCTTATTCAACACGGATAATATTTTTGTACTTATTAAAYGTGCGATTTAAAGATATTAATCACATATAAAATGTCCAACCCTAGTTAGCACACAATTTCACGAGATCAAGCAAAAATTCATAAAAGTAAAATCYGGGGTGTTACAATTAGAATGACGTGAACCTCGAAAACTAGTTGTGAAACCCAACAATCAATAAATATGTGAACCAGACAAACTTATTGTAAAACTCGACAATCAATATTAACACAGGCTGCAAGTTCGTCAAAGTCAAATTTGAAACAAGGAAAACAAGAAAACAGAAAGTGATGATCAAACTTGCCTTAGAACCGAAGCTCTAATACCAATTGATGCGAATTCCATCCTAACCCATAAAATGATACCCGTCAACAAGCGGAAAAGTAATCCCAAGTCTCAAGACAYAAGTTTGTGGTATCTTGACCCATTTCCTAAAAGACAAAAGAGCCAAGAATCACCAAGAAAGCGTAGATGCAAACCCCATCCTAACCTATAGAAATGAAACTCGACAACAAGCAGAAATGTAACTCCAAGTCTTCAAGATGCAATTTTGTGGGATCTTGACTTATTGCCTTGAAAAACAAGAACTAAGAATCATCAAAAAAGGGTAGACGCTACATCGAGCAATCAAGAACTAACTCATGTATCCTAGATGATAAGTCAAGATAATAGAATGCCACAAGCCCTAGCTTGATAGTTCTAGGTTGGAAAAAAACTCTTTCGAATATTATTAATCCTTAAGGTGCCATTCTTTCTTTTTTTTTTTTTTTAAAACAAAGTCTTGAATGAAAGGTATTTATAATATTTAAATCTCAGAAAAAGTAGAAACGAAACTAACTAATCCTAGTTGGACAAGAAATAGAAAACTAACTAGTCATAATACTAGTAGGATATCTTCAAGGACAAGATCTCTTTAAGATGTGACACTATTAATCATGCTTCTGGAAGCTTAATTATTTGTAATATTGTTGATTCTCCATGTCCCATTTGGAATCTTCTAGAACAATCAATTGTGCAAAAATTCATGTCCAATTTAGATCTTGGTGTCTTCCATATCTCCGAAATCTCAAAATATGAAAGTTTTAGATAATTGTTTCATCTTTGCGTAGGATGCTAAATCATTGAAATCGAAGTTTGGCTGAGAAGAATATGCTTAGATTACAAAGCTGAAACTGTCCAAAATTGTCCAATAAGCTTTTATTTGTATTCGATGCCTCTATTAGGATTCCAAATTCATATCAATCACTATCAGAATCATCACAAAAACAATAAGGATCATACATTCCTATCCAGGAACATCCCATATAAAATGACCATTTATCTTGTTAGTATAAGAGGGATGTTCATAGGGTCCAAAAGAGTGAACTGGAACTTTCTCTTGCCAACGAGCATCTTTATTGTTCAAAGGTTTGATGATCATTTGTGAAAAGCACATCCTAGGAGCTTCTTCATTATGAACAATGAACTTTTGAACAATTTTTCCATCTGGAAGTTTCGAGAGTACAGATGTAGTTGCCTATATTGGCTGTTGTGTTGAGTGAAAATTCTCATAATTAGTAATCCACTGAGTTGGGATTAACCTGTGCAGGTTTGATTATGAACTTGTCTAGGGATCTTCACTACTATGGAGATGTCATTGTCAGAATCAACAAGAATAATTAGCCTGTTGGTTTATTTCCTTTTTCCGAAGATCAAGTGCATGATTTTGTAATATGTATACCATCTGATGATGTAAGGTTGCCATGATGGCTCATTCAAAAATTTTTGCATCAGCAATTTGAATGCAGACTTCTAATGTTGTTGGTAGATTTTCATCGTTTAATAAGACAGCAAAGTTGGAGAATAGTGTCAGAATACACTTTAACAGTTTAGAATTGTTATCGCAGAGCCTATAAGTGCATAGTCATAGTTGGTAAACATGGAATCAAGCAAAGAAATTTTGTGTAACACCCCCAGATTAAGAAACTTTATCCGAACCTGGGAATATCACCATTTACTCACAGACATGAGTTTGCAAAATTTTTGAAATAATAAAAATCTTGAAATTTAAAATGGAAAAGAGATTTATAAAAATCTCAGTAGAGATTCCTCTGTAATTTCAATAAATACCCACTGTATACAAATAAAGGTTCCCAAACGTTTTCAATACTCACAAACAACATGCATTTCAACCCAACAAAAATCCAAAATAATGAACATTATTTTCCAACCATCCATTACCATCCTAACATTTACCAAAACTGAAATTTGCAAAACTTGAAAGAATTTAGAACACGATTAGTTAATCAAATAAAGAAATATCTTGAACAATCCATAAGAAACTCTCTAGCCAACCATCTATTTTATTCAGTAAAATTTACTTAAATAGCACTTGGGATATCAAGGCTTCACCCACAAGCGACCTCCACRCACCATCTARCTACACATCACCTGAAATGCAGAATGAAGGAAATGAAATGAGCTAATAAGCTYAGTAAGTAAATCTCATGCATGAATGCATGAATAATGCCTTATATGTCATAAATTATAAAATTTCACTTTCTYAGTAAAAACTTTCTAAACATTTCTATTTCATAACCTTCTCATAAAAACTTTCCTTTCAAAATGTAAGAACTTTGTAAAAACCTTTCCGTTTCATTAAAGTCGTGAACGCACTTAGTGCAACGCCTAGCTATTAAGCTTGCAGTTAGGCCATTATTCTTTGAAACCCGATCACATTTTCTACCGGTAGAACTGCAAAGCGGTTAACATTTCTTTACTTTTCCTTTGATCTTTTCACCTCCAAAGAGGTGAGCATTACATTTCTCCCTACCCTCCAAGAGGGTTGGGTCGGGTGCGCCAGTCCTCCACGCTAGGAATGATGTAGAATACTACAACTACATGCCTATGACATGAACTACATAAAATCGTATATAAATATCATTCAACATAATAACARTACAAAATATACATACTATGTGAAATCATTCAATACAATATAACACATTCCAATACAATCACCACATAACACATAACGAAAAAAGAAAGGCRGATATGGGGATTTACTTGCATAAAATTTTGATTCAACACATTTAATTTACCAAAAAGGAATCTAGAAACTTCAATACATATGCGTTAATGAGAATGTGAGAATTTACGTATATGTAGTCCTTTATGTTAAAGGTTCTTATTTAAATTGCGAAGTGAAATCCCTCGACCGTTCTCAATGTTSATGTACTCGAAAACAACCTAATTGTGATTATAGAAGAAAGTTCATTTAACACGATTGTCCAAGCTTAAATATTTAACGCTTATATCCATGAATGTCATTTGCCAATTTTTAATTCATAGTTATTTCCCACATCACCAATTATCATGTTTTTAAAGGTATAATTTAAGCTCCTTAGCTCGGGTATTAAACCTAATCTATGTTTTCCCACAATTTCACTTTAGGATTAATTGCACAGATCACAAATTTCCAATATCGAATAGCAATATTTTCACCCTAAGTCAACAAAATCCAAGTGTTATGGAAGTGGCATTGCGCCCCGGGTGTACGCTCAGGAGCACGCGTGCGACAACCCCGGTCGCTCACGAGGCTTGGTTGCCTGGGCCTCTGGGCACCTGGGAGCCTGTTACTGGGCGTCTGGGCCGCGAGTTGCACAGTAGCAAGCAACCATGACGACACGCACACAAGTGGGAAATGCCTGGCCGGTAATGGCTTCGATCCGTGCAGTAGGTTGCAATCCACTGATGATGGTGATCAGATTCAGTCAGAGCGATGACCGACAAGAAGCTGGCTGGTTGCATAGCAGAGCTTCCGAGCGGCGGGCAAGAGATCCTGATCTAGTCAAGGAAGAAACTGATTTGGATGAGTTTCACACGCTGAGCAATAGAGCACTGTCTTTCCTCTATTTTGGTGAAATCGTTGAGCAGCAACGGTTAGTAGAATCGATCGATGACGTGTCGGGAGGCATTGAGCAGAGGGAAATGCAGATTCGTTGTTCGAACTGAACCGCGAGAAAAGATCCAGATTCGCGCGGCAAAAAAATCCACTGCAAGCGATTGACAGCGATGGCCTGGGCAGTAGGGGTCGCGGCGAAAATCGAGTACTTCACAACGATAGTCGTTCAGCCTGGCTGAGTCATGGCGACGAGGAGGGTGGCGTACACTAGCGAGCAGAGATTTCAGTGTGCGGAGTGGCGAGTAGTCGGCTACAATTGCAAGCGATCCAGTCAAGCTGCGGGCTTGGGCTTGGCGAGTAGAAATTCAATGCAAATAGCGGTGGCTACAGGTAGTGTAGGGCGGCGGCAAATAGGAGATGGAGATGGTGTAGGCGGCGGTTGGGTTTGGAAGGGAAAACAGGGTAGACGGTTGACTTAGGGTTTTTTTTCTCCTTTTCTTTTTTTTTTTTTACTTTGGCCCTAACCCAAATCTTTCGGGCCTTCCCATTTTTAAACTAATCCAATCCACTAATTTAAATTCTATGAGCTTTTCTTTCTGTAAAAAATTAGTTTTTTGAATGAAAACAAATAAGCCCAACAAGTCGAGCCCTCCTAATCTGACAAACCACGATACTTCCGTACTTATTAAAATGTATGATAAATAATAATACTCACATAGAAAATTTCTGCAAATCCTAGTTGGCACACAAATTTCACAACGAACAAAACAAAAATTCATAAAAGAAAAAATCTCGTCGGTATTACATATGGAGGCCCTTTTTTCTGTCAAAAGTTAATTACTAAACGAACTGTTCCAAAATGGAAAAATGTGTGTAACTCCTTTCAGTTTTCCCGACTAAGCCAATATCATTTTTAGGGAAACGGATAGGTTTATGTAATTTATTGTTTCACTGGGGTAGAGTAATGTATATTACATTGACTCTTACATGAATATTTGGATAACATACTCTTTCATAGAAAAGGGAAGTAATAGACTGGAGTATAACTGGGCGAATAGACTTAAATAACCTCTATAAGAAAAAACTACCATGGTTAAGTCTATGATATATTTGTATGGGACTAAATAAGAGAAGAAACAGTGTTTTTCTTCTACTCTATTAGACTTGGAAAATATAGTTCAAAAATTCCATAAGAGATAAACCTATTAATTGGCACAGAATTTAAACATGCTCTTCTAGGGTAAAGATAATAAAGGCCACCACACACAAATTCTTGAACACAGCAGGCTCTGGAATAGATATATAGCCACGCCCCAGGAAGTGGTTCATACATGGTTGTGAATGCCTCTTTACTCACTTCTCAATATAGCTACCAAATTAAACTATTCAAATCAATCTTCCCGTCCCTCCAGAAAAACCTCCTGGAACACCCAAACAGTAATGCCTTTTTGGCTCTGTTGATACTAGTCAGACTGATTGTCTTAAGGTATCAGACCCTCTTTTCCCCCTGTCACTCATCCTACTTTATTCGCCTTATTTGCCTCTACTCTCCTTGTCTGGTCTCGTTAAACAGGTTCTTCAGCAAAGGGATCTGGCGATCTTAAATTGCGATGCTCATCTATAACAATTTGATGCATGCGCTAATAATCTGCTCGATTCCGGTTCTCTTCACAGCGAACGTTGCAGGATACCCAAAGGCACTGCTAGACAAGGGTTCGTTCTCCCTGATCTTTTTATCACCGTTAACCTACATTTTTTTTGCGTTACCCAGCCTTTCTGAGGAAACAACTCTTATGGGTAAGGGGGTTGGGTCGTAACGGTGTCTGTTTCTCTCTGCACCTTCCCTTCGTTATCTATTGATATTGTATTGGGACTAATAAGAGAAGGGAACAGACCTCTTTCTACTCTATTAGACTTGGGAATAGTTTCAAAATTCCATAAGATAACCCTATATTGGCAAGAATTTAAAGGTCTTCTAGGTAAAGATAAAGGCACCACAAAATTTGGAAAAAAGCTCTGGAATAGATGTAAGCCATGCCAAGAAGTGTTCATAATGGTTGTGAAATGCTCTTTACTCCTCAAATAGCTTACCAAATACTATCAATTTCCCCTTCTCCAGAAAAACTCTGGAAACCAGACAGTAATCTATGTTGGCTCTGATACTAGTTCAAAACCACTCTTTTCCTGTATTATCCTATTATGCTTATTTGTTCTATCTTTGTTGGTTAACCAGGTTTTCAAGGATGGGCCATTTAATTGCAATGTCATAAATTTGATGATGCATTCTAATATTGCTGATTTGTTCTTTAAGGAAGTTGTTAGATTACAAGGCATGCCTAGAAGGTGTTGTTTTTTATAGGGTTACCAAGTTTTTGAGTTACTTTTGGAAAATTTTATGGGGTAAGTTGGGTCGTAAGTTGTTGTTTTCTACTACTTGTCATACACAAACTAATGGACAAACTGAAGTTTTTAAATAGAACTTGAATGACATTGTTGTGTTCCATCATTAGAAAGAACGTGAAAACTTAGGAAGATTGTTTGCCATGTGTTGAATTTGCTTATAATGGAAGTTTTCATTTAAATGAGCAAGTGAACATAGATGGAAAATAAAAGGCTGAATTTCTTCGGATGATTCATAAGCAAGCACGGCTGAACATTGAAAACAAAGTTGAACAATACATTAGAAAAACAAATAAGGGAAGGAAGAAAGTTGTTTTTGAGCCTGATGATTGGGTTTGGATCCATATACGAAAAGAAAGGTTTCCTGAGCAAAGGAAATCAAAGTTATTACCAAGAGGAGATGGACTATTCCAAGTGATGGAAAGGATGAATGATAGCGCATACAAATTGGAGTTACTTGGTAAGTATGGTGTAAGTGCTAAATTCACTTAACACCTTTTGATGTAGGTGATAATTTGAGACAAATCCTTTTCAGGAGGGAGACAATGATGAAGGTGATGCTACAAATGAGGCTAAAAAGYTGAAAGTTTGTTCAAGTCCAAGAAAGGGGGCAATGGGCGGCTTGTTGGCGACTTGTTATGTCTTCTTGAAGGGCTAGTTACAAGGGCAAGGGACAAGAGATTTAAAGAGGCTTCAAGATGGGCTTATTATTGAAGAAGTTTCATGGTTAGAAAGGCCTAAAGCAAGTCCATGTCAAGTTGGAGGTCGAATAGTCAACTATCTTGAAGTTCTTGATTCTTAGAGTCAAAGTCGAAGTCAAATATGACGCTTCTTGGAAGGTAGCACAATTAAGTCTTGAAGGTTTTTCATCATAAAGAAAGATTTGGAAAGTTGCTAAGAGTATAAGGATTATTCTTTATCTTTTAGGAAAGTTAGTTATTAATAGTTCCCTATTTTTGTGGCATGTGTTCCTTATCCTTGGTAAACTTGAAAACCACTTTGTCATATGATATTTCATGGTCTTGGAGTCCTCTTAGATGTCACACACACCAAACCTTTAGTGTGTGTGCTTCCTTAGGTTTCCTAGTTTTTTTTTGGGTTTTCTTCAATAGCTAGTTAGTTTCTTTCCTACTTTTTCTAGGGTTTGACTATTATAAATATATTTTATCCAAGATTTTGTAAATATGATGAGATTTTAGTTATTTAATGATAGTTTAAGAGATTATTCTTTCATAGGTTGAACTTATCAAGTTTTATACTTGTGGCATTCTACTTCGACTTATCACTTAGATTCTAGGTAATACTTGGACTAAGTGTGGCATCCTTGTAGTCTTAGTTCTTGTCTTTCTAGGCAAGGTGTCAAGGCTCAACAAGCTTGTTTCTTAACGATTCTTGGGGTTTTTTTCTTATCGTTGAGTTTCGTTTTACGAGTTAGGACGGAGTTCGCATCAATTTGGATGTTGGGGCAAAATTATTATTGGGAGAAGTTTTGATCTTTGGTTGAATCTTTATCTTGATATTAGAAATATTGTTGTCGAAAGGACYTGAGCACGATCAACATTCATTTATACAGTAAAATCCTTTGTTTTCATCGATTTCGATGCTGTCAAAATTTGTTATCACAAAAAATTAAAAAAGAAGGAAAAAACAAAATTCAAGCTATTTCTGGGTGGAACTAGGTTGTTTTGTTTACATTGTCCTCTTATGTAACACCCCCGGTTAAGGAACTAGCTTGACCTAAGGATGTTAGTGTTCACCCATTCATGTTTATGGAAGTAAAAAAAAAAAAAAAACATTTTAATAATGGAAGGATTCATTTTCACAAAAAACTCATGGTTTATATAAAAYGTAACTTCTTAGAACCATAGTGTCTTAAAAGTAGGCATTATCTTGGTTCAAGTTTGCTCCCAAGAGGTTTCCTCAAATCACCAAACTTTCATTATCTAAAACATAGAATTAGGGGAAAATGGTGAGCTATAAAGCTCAGTAAATAAACTCCATGAATGAKTGCAATGATATGCATTGTTGTAAAAGCTTCCAAAAATTGCATCCTTTTTTCGTTTAACTTTTCAAAACATATATTCCATTGCAACCATGAGCTCACTTGATATATCACCTAGCCATTAAGCTTTGCAGTGAGAGTTATTACTTGGAACAAGGTCATGCTCCTACTAGTAGTAYGACCAAGSAATTTACATTACATTACTCTTTCCTTTCACCTAGCAAAGGAGGCCAACATTACTATTACATTTCACCCTCTTAGAGGTCTAGGTTGGGTGCCTCGTCCTCCACGCCCCATTTCCCACTCACACCTTTCATGGCTTAAGCGTACACCCTTTTTCTTTCTTAAAGCTTGGGATACATGCATTATAAAACTCATTTACACATTACCTTGAAATCATTTTCCTTACAATTATCATGAATATGCAACATTCCGTAACTTACAAAATCCTTGTTCATGAATGTACATCATTGCATAAAAAAATGAACATGTTGTTTCATAATTTAAACATATAGGAATTCACATAGTTCAATTCAAACATAACAGTTATAGAACTTTTACACACAAACAACTCAATCATAGTACTATTACACATTTATATACAAAATCATAYACCACAATGGATAAAGATGTGGAAGTTTACTTACATACTTGAAATCAATCATAAACTTACATTCAATTCACATAACAACCACACATATAAGTTCACAACAGACATACATTATAATTGATAAAGATGTGGGAGTTCACTTACCTGAAACATTTAAGGGCTTAAGCTTGGTTAATAGTTGGCAAATGAGTTCCTTAGCTATTCTTGATGTCAAAGTGTTCACTTCTAGTTCAAAATAAGGGAAACACACTCTAAARGGTCTTCTAGATTGTAAAAATCTAAGAAACTATATTAGGAACCTATTAGGATACATTCTAACCCTAAAAGTCCATAAAAAGCTATAATTTTCTCAAAATTGGGTGGCCACAGATGGTACCCATGGGATGAAGGTTCCGTCCCAATCATTGTCCTTGGCCACGAAAGATACCCTGCATCCTTAGTATCGTCTTAGTTCTACAAGTGCACACGGATGGAACATGCATCCGTGAGTGTTCAGAGAGCACCCAAATTCACACAAATGCAGTTAAGGACAATCCTTTTCATCCGTGCTTGCATCTGTGCATGGCATAAACCCAAAAATCATGAATTCAAAGCAAAAAACAGCAATAACTCATTGAATCTAAATTCCCCCTTTCAGTACCTTAGGTTCAGTCTACTTGAAAATAACATTATGCATACAAATCAATCATAATTGGAAGAATATCTTCCCTCTAACCATAATTAATAAAAACTCCATAGAAATAAGATTCTAACCTAGATGTTGTCAATTAACGCTATAGAATGCATCAATTAACATTAAACCAGGGTAAGGCTTACTTTTAGCCACAGTGGTTCCTTTTTCTAATTCTCAAGGTTATCTAGGTGATTTTCCCCTTCGTAGCTTCCTTTCCTTCTTCCTTAGCTTCGTCAAATTTGGTATAAGGTGTGTGGGTGTTGCTCTAACGTAAGACTAATTTTAGGGTGTTGTTAGAGGGTGTATCTATAGGTCTTGGGCCAAATTAAATCCATTCTTGACCGGTTTCACTATTTAGTCTTTATAGGCCACTTTAATATAGCCAACCCAACCCGATAAATAAAAATATAAATGGGTTCCATTAGCCTAACCTAAATTACCCAGGGACAAGTTAAACACCAAATTAYCATGACCATTCGAATCCAATTAATTAAAGAACAATTACCACCAAAATCAACCAAACAACCATCAAGTAACAACAAAATAAATGAAATCACATAAAAATCATAAATGCCTAAAATCTATCCAAGGTATTATATCTTAGTTGGCATTTCTGATTTTTTTTTGTGGATTTTAGGTACTTCTTTTATACGTTGTTTGGCTCTTAATTGAGTTTCCTTGTTCCTTAGTTCTTAGATTCCTTTCTAGTTTTCCTTTTGTTAACGAGTTGTCTCAACTAATTCTTTAGAACTCTAATTTTGAGATAGTCACTATCTATTGCTAGTTTGGTTTGTTGATTTTGTGATTCGGTTAAGAACATCAAGAGGGGCTGGCTTTGGTTTGAGTGGTAAAAGGGAAGAGTAAATTATATTCTACGTAAAAGCTGAAATGTGTGAAACACGAGCAAAAACAACTTGATTGAAGGAAACACGTGAGGGAGTGCTTGAGGAAGCATCTCTTCTTCTTGTTTTGATATCTTTCTACGAGTTAATACTATGAGTAATAGTGAAGGTGGCTCTCAAGAGACCGACATGAAATTGTTCGTTAAGCTATAAAAGATCATTATAAGTTGTTGAATGCTACGCTTAAGGAAATAAAAGCTTTTTCTTTTTTTTGTACCCAGAACACATAAAAGACATGATTCTAGCGAAGAGGACGAAGAAATTGATTGCGAGTTGGAAAAGGCAAGTCGTAGATGAGGTAAGAAAGTCGAATCCAAAGGGGTTAACAATTTAGGTAGCATAAAGATGAGAATCCCGACCTTTCAAAGAAAGAATGATCCTGAAACATATTTGGAGTGGGGGAGAAAGGTGGAGCATGTTTTTGACTACCACAACTATTTTGAAGAGAAGAAATTAAAATTGGCACCTATAGAGCTTACAAACTATACTAGAATTTGGTGGGGTCACATGGTCATTAGTAGACATATGAATGGAGAAAGACCAATTCAGACAGGGAAGAGATGAAGTTAGTGATGCGAAGGAGATTCATACCTAGCCATTATTATAGAGATTTGTACATAAAGTTGCAAGGTATGGTTCAAGGATCTCTGAGCATTGAGGATTATTATAAGGCTATGGAAATTTCCATGATGCTAGCAAATATAGAGGAGGACCAGGAAGTAACAATGGCTAGATTCATTGTGGATTAAACATGGAGATTGCTGATGTGGTTGAATTGCAACATTATGTGGAGATGGAGGGTTTGTTGCACAAAGCCATTAAAATAGAGAAGTAAATTAATTATAAAAGGTTGAGACTAGAAGCAAAGCAGGTGCCTTCAAATTGGATAGATGGCAAAGTTGCAATGCGGACTAAAGAAGAAGCAAAACTAAAGAATTCGGTTAATGTTCCTCCTAAATGTAAATCTAGGAGGAACATTAAACCTCCTTCTAGATCATGTGATTTTAAGTGTTTCAAGTGCTAAGAACTTGGACATATTGCATCTAAATGTCCAAACAAAAGGGTTATGGTGGTACARGCAGATAGAGAATTAGAGAGTGCTAGTTTAAGTGAAGATGATATGCCACAATTGACGGGTGATTCTGATGATGAAATAGAGAACCATGTGCATGGAGATTTGCTGGTTACGAGAAGACCATTAAGCATACAACCTAAGGAGGATGGGGATGAGGAGCAATGTGAGCAAATTTTCCATACAAGATGCCACATGAATGACAAGGTATGCATTTTGATGTTGATAGTAGAAGTTGTACTAATGTTACTAGTACTTTCATAGGTGTATATGGTTCGATTTGGTTCTGTTTGAAGCCTTTTTACCAAACAATTGTTGGTTTAGAATTTTTGAAACCGAAACCAAACCAATTAAAACTTGAAACTGTTAGTTCATTTTAGTCGATTTGATTTTTTTATACACCCTTATTTTGAGATAGACAATGCACACCTACACAATTTGATTTCAATTTGCAAATAATAGTATTTGCTTCACACAGTAGGAGATAATACAACTTCAGAATCCAACAAAAGAATAGAACAAGACTGCATTGTGCTATGAAACAACTTTAGAATTCAACAAAGAATAGAGCAAGATAGTATTGTGCTATGAAACAACTTTAGAATTCAACAAAAATAGAACAAGGCATTGTGCTATAAAACTAATTGTTTGCACCAACGACAACTGATATTGTGCCTTGATTCATAAGAATGACCATCATTGCCTTTCCTTGGCCATAATAATAGCTATCTAATGCTATAATTTTATACACACCAACGTTAGGTTAACACCTGCTGCGATTGCACTATATACATATGTAATTGAGAGATGAACTTATACTTGAGAAATCTTGAATATAAAAATTTAGATTTGATTGTATTAGTTCAAAATCGTTATAGGCATGATAAAAATGTACATAATGACATTGATGAGGCACGTAAATATTACATAGTCATTATTTATACTTCGAGTTGACTTTCATCATTGGTTACCAAAAGATTAGTAATGCAATAAATTAGCTAAAGAATAGAAAGTTCCCAACATTCTGCCATCTTATCAAACAATGGATAGACTTCACAAAGGACCAACACTAATTTAATTATAAGTGAGATGAAGATAAGGAATCTCACTGGTGGCACCCACAACCGTAAGTAAGAAATATAAGCCGAAAAGGGTGAGCTTTGACAATCAAATTCAAGTGAATAGTTGGAGGGTGTTGCCTCTCCTTTCCCAATACCTCTTAACGCATCAAATTGCAAATATTGGATGAAGTGAGAGGAGGACCTAAGAACAATATGAGCATATTCTTAGTTTCATTTCAAGATAAAACTTTCTCGCCAAAATAGAACGTACAAATATCCAAAGTCAACAAGAGAATCGTTTGAAAACTAATTGCATACCTTAAATAAGCTTGTGCGCATCAGGGTAGAGAGGAGAGATCGAGCAAGGTAGAGAGGAGAGGAYGAGAGACTGAGGGGTATTGAGTAAGGGGTGGAGAGGAGGAGAGAAAAGGAGAGTTAGAGAGCTGGATAGGAAAGAAATCAAGGCCTACTGGCTTAGCAAGAAGAAGAGTCAAAATTGGTCAAACTCGACATTCAAAGAGGGAAAATAATAAAAGGGTATAAAATCAGTTCGATTTGAGAAATATCTCAAATTGAAACACCTTTTTCGATTTGGTTTGGTTTCATAAATTCTCAAATCGAACCAAATAAAAATTCAAACTACGGCTTAGTTTGGTTTGGTTGATTTGGTTTTTTTTGTACACCCCTAAGTATTTTATTGGTAGAGAAATTGGGACTATATACAATGAGGCATCCAAAGCCATACAAGTTGCAATGGGTAAATGATTGGGATGAAATCAGGTAAACAAGCAAGTTTGAGTTTTATTTTCAATTTGAAAGTATGAGGATAAGGTGCTCTGTCATGTGGCCCACATGCATGCTGGTTATGTATTGCTTAGGCACCCATGGCAGTTTGACAGGCGGGTGATGCATGTTTGGCACAAAATCTGATATTCTTTTTGTGGTGAACAATCGAAAAGTTGTATTAGCTCCTCTTAAACCAACTCAAGCTTATGAAGACCAAATTAGAATTGCAAAAGAGTTCAAAGGCAGAGAGATACAAAAGAGTGAGCAAGAAGAGGGAGGAAAAAAACAGTAGGTGACAAGAGGAAAAATAGCAAGGTGGAAAGAAGAAGAATAAAAATGAGAGAGGAAAGCACAACAAGGAGAGGAAAATGAGTGTATTTGCTGAAAAACATGAGATTAAGAGTGTATTCATGGCAAGACAATTAACACTTGTACTTATATACAAGGATATTCATCTTTCTACTAACGACCTTAACTCTTCTTTGCCTAGTGTTTTTGTGTCTTTGTTGCAAGACTTTGAGGACTTATTTCCCTAGGAGATTCCCCATGGATTACCTCCATTGGGAGGCATTGAACACCAAATCGATCTCCCACCCGGATCTTCATTTCCAAATCAGCCTACTAATAGAGCTAATCTTGAAGAGACTAGTGAGATATAAAGGCAAGTTAATGAGTTGCTGTAAAAGGGATTCGTAAGGGAGAGCCATCATCCATGTTCAGTTCCTGTCATCTTAGTCCCAAAGAAAGATGGAATATGGCGCATRTGTGTAGATTGTAGAGATATTAACAAGATAACAGTAAAGTATAGACATCCTATTCCAAGATTGGATGACATTCTAGATGAATTGCTTTGTTCTTAGTTGTTTTGTAAAATTGATTTAAAGAATGGCTATTATCAGATTCACATGAAAAAGGGAGATGAATGAAAAACTGCATGTAAAACTAAATATGGATTATATGAATGATTAGTAATGCCTTGTTGTTTAATAAATGCACCTAGTACATTCATGAGATTAATGAATCATGTCTTGCGTGCTTGCATTGGAAAATTTGTGGTAGTTTACTTCGATGTTATTTTAGTTTACAGCAAAAGTTTGGATGAACATGTGAAGCACTTGTTTTTAATATGTTGAGGGAGCACGAGTTGTATTCTAATCTTAAGAAGTGCACATTTTTGCAGGGAATTAGTGTTGATGAAGAAAAGATAAGGGCATTAAAGGAATTGGCCTACATCGAAGAACACATCCGAGGTAAGCAATTTTCATGGGTTAGCAAGTTTTCATTGGAGGTTTCTAAGAGATTTTAGTACCATTGCAACACCTTTGAGTGAACTTGTTAAAAACAATGCTGTATTTAAGCACTTTAAAGGAAACACTAACTAATGCACCTTTGTTGAGTTTGTGATAAAGCTTTTGAAATTGAATATGATGCTTCTAGAATTAGAGTAGGGTTGTTTTGATGCAGGACTCGAAGCCATATTTTACTTTCGTGAAAAGTTAAGTAGGGCAGCAATAAACTATCTTATTTATGACAATGAGCGTTATGCATTGGTGAGGACCTTTCAAACATGGCAACATTATTTGTGGACAAGGAAATTCATCATTTATTCAAATCTGAAAGCTTGAAGGTTTTGAAGAGTCATGGTAAGCTTAACAAAAGACATACTAAGTGGGTGGAGTTCATAAAAACCTTCCTTATGGCATCAAGTATAAACATGGTAAGGAAAATGTTGTGGCTGATGCATTGTCTAGGAGGTATACATTACTTACTTATTGCAAACTAAATTGCATTGTTTTAAATTGCTTAAGGATTTGTGTGCTAATGATTTTGACTTCAATGAAATGTGGGATGCATGTGATGAGTATGCTTTTGGTGAGTATTATAGACATGAGGGCTTTCTACTTAAGAAAGATAAGTTGTGTGCCTAATTGTTCTATTCACGAGTTGCTTGTTAAGGAAAGTCATGGGGTGGTATGATGGGTCATTTTGGTACTCAGAAAACTCTAGAAATCTTATGTCAACATTTTTGTTGGCCTAAGATGGACCATGATGCTCAATCAATTTGGGATAAATGTATTGCAAGTTGGCAAGCAAAATCTAAAGTTACACCACATGGTTTGTATACCCCTTTACCTGTCCCAAATCACCCTTGGATTGATCTATATACGGACTTTGTATTAKKGTTATCGATAACACAAAGTGGAAAAGATAGCATATTTTTTGTTGTTGATAGGTTTAGTAAGATAGCTCATTTTATTGCATGTTCAAGAAATTGTGTGTTTGCATGGGCTACCGAAGACCATTGTAAGTGATAGAGATGTTAAGTTCTTAAGTCATTTTTTAGGGTACGCTATGGAACAAATTGGGGACTAAACTCTTATTCTCTAASGTGGCACATCCTGAAACTAATGCACAAACTGAAGTAGTTAATATGAAACTCTCTTGCTGCCACAGTTTATTGAGAATTTTGTTTTGAATCTTGTGGTTCGTTGGGTAATTTTGACTTGCCACTTGTAAAAGCTTTATTGAGTTTAAGGAAGAGTGATAAAAGGCAAGAGTGGTGAGATCAAAAGAGGGTAAAAACCAATTAAGTGTAAGCACGAGGGTGAATTTTCCCGAGTGTAAACCCATAAAGGAGTGCTTGTGAGGTTTTCTAACTCCTTTTTATAGGTTATAAATATGTTTCATGAGCTAAGAGAAATTTTTGTTGTAAAGAGGGCTCTTAGTTCTCTAGTAAAGGAGGAGGACAATAGTGAAAGAGATAATTTGTTTAATACTAGATATCTTGTGCACAAAAGGTATGTAATCTTATCATTGATGGGGGAAGTGGTGCTAATGTTGCTAGTACTGAATTGGTGGAGAAATTATCACCACCTCTCTTAAAACATCCAAAACCTTACAAACTTCAGCGATCGAACAATTGTGGCAAGGTCAAGGTGACTAGACAATTACTTGTTCCTTTTTCTATTGGGAGATATGTTGATGAGGTGTTGTGTGATGTAGTTCCTATTATCATATTATTTTATGGAGACGTTGGCAATCGGATGGAAGGGTTTCACATGATGGGTTCGCTAACAAATATTCTTTTACCATGAACAAGAAATCCTTTACTCTCACAACTTTAACTCCCAAGCAAATACTTGAGCATCAATTGAAGACACAACAACGGAAAGAAAGTGAGAAGAAAATGCAAAAGAGAGAGAGGGAGGGAAAAAAAAAAGAGAGAGAGAAAATGAGAGAGAGGCTGAGAGAATAAGAGGCAAAAAAGAAAGAGACATGATAGAAAAAGAGAAGAAAAAGTAAGAGAGAAAAAGAAGAAGGAAAAGAGAGTGAAAAAAATTCTTGTGTATATAAAAAAAAAATTGAGATTAAGAAAGCTTTACTTCCACAACAGCCCTTTATTGTACTATGTACAAGGACGCTTATTTTTCTACTGATGAGTTGGTCAAAAAATTTCTGAGCAATGTTATTTCTCCTTTACAGGAGTTTGAGGATGTTTTCCCATATTAAATTCCACATGGCTTACCACCACTTAAGGGAATTGAACATCAAATCAATTCAAACCAAAAGCAAAACTTCCAAAGCAACCAGCCTATATGAGTAATATGGAGGAGATAAAAGAGCTTTAAAGGCTAGTAATGTGTTCATCGAAAAGGGGTTTGTAGGGGAAAGTATAGTTCCTTTCCAGTTTTTTTTGTGCAAAAGAAAGATGGGTCTTGGAGAATATATGTTGGTTGTAGAGCAATAAATAACATAATAGTAAAGAATAGGTATCTTATTCATAGGCTAGATGATATGTCAAGATAGTAGAATGCCACAGGTCTAGYTTGATAAGTTCAAGGTTGAAAGAAAACTCTCAGGCCTCTTTTGATTGTCAAGGATTCTGTAYTAGGAAAGAAATCTGATTCCTCATTATTAAATTTTGGCATTTGAAAAATTATTTTGGTATTTGAAAAGGAATCAGATTCCTCCAATATAGGAAAATAACTGCACTATTCTAGGAAAAAGAATACTTGCACGGAGGTGGTATTATGATTACTTTTATCAGGATTTAAACAAAAATATGCAACTAATAAGTTTGAAAGACTTTAATAACCTTCTTTTTTTCTCCATTCCTTCCTCTTGTTCTTCTCCTTCATGACTAAACCCTTCTCTAAGAAACTCTCTAACATTTTCCCCAAAAAAAACTTCTAGACTCTTTTCCAAAATATCGTCTTCTCCTGTACATTATAAGCAAATTCAGGATTTAATTTCATTTATATTTGAAATTAAAATATTAATTATATAAGATATGATTTTGATCTTTATAGTAATCCTAATATTTTTGAACTAAAGAAAATGTCTTCCTTTCTCTAAAAGTTCATAATTTTTTAAAAAATAATTCCTCATTGTCTAGCAAAACTATGATATTTGATTTAATATAAATTAAATAGTTAGATTTATTTACTTAATAGAAATAAACCTACATTTAAATTTAGTCTACTTTAATAATACTTAATTAACATTTAGTATTTCAAATTATTATATCTACTCATGAGACTAATTTAGACATTTTGATACAAATATAAATTCCCTTCACATTTACTTTCACTTGCCTTTTAAACAAAATAAGTGAATCTCTTAATTCCTTGGGTTTTGATTCCGAGGAATCACAATCCAATTTACTTTACTTTCTTATCAATCAAACGAGGCCTTAAAGTATTATTAATCCTCAAAATCCCATTCTTTATAAAGCCTTGAAAGAAAGATATTTATAATAATCAAACCTTAGAAAAAGTAGGAAATAAGCTAACTAATACTAGTTGGACAAGAAATAGAAAACTAAATAGTTAATACGATATTTTATAAAATATAGAAACTAACTAATTAATTAAAATACTAGTAGGAAATATTTAAAACAAGATCTCTTCAAGATATGGCTCTACTAATCATGCTTCTAGAACATTAACAGTGCAGCAAATTTACACTGAATTTCGACCTTGATCCCTTCTGAATATCTCAATTATCAAAGTTGTAGATCTTCTTCTTGCATTTCTAAAGCATCTTGAATCATATAAATCAGAGCTTGGATGAGAGAGATAAACTCATATTCCAAAGCATTGTCGAAACTGTCCAAAATCGTCTAATTAGTTTTCCTTTGTATTTAATGCCTCCATTTAGAATTCCATATTCATGTCAACTAAGGACCCTCCTTGCAACCAAAAAATCTCCATAAATAGGTAATTCATCATCTGATCCTCCCTCAACTGATGGCATATCATCATAGGCATCATCCTCATAATCATCAGTTTCGATTTCTCCATTAGCATTCATCACCATAGACCTTTTGGTGGGCATTCGCTAGCTATATGTCCCCTACCTTGAAATTTAAAACATTTAATTTCATGATTTCTCGAGGTAAAAGGTTCAGATTTACCTTGCTTTGGAGCAGAACTTGTTTAGCATCCTTTGAAACTTCAATCTTAGGCTTAGAAGAACTAAAATCAACACGTTTAGGGGCTGTTTTCACCTATTATTTGCTACATTCTGAAGCCTCTCCTTGCTGAGTTTTTCCTTTTAAGTTTTGTGCAACCTCAATTGCTTGATGTACCATTTCTGTTAGCTCTACATATTGCTGCATTTCAACCACATCAGCAATTTTAGGGTTTAGTCCATTCAAATATCTTGCCATAGTTGCCTTGCGTCCTCCTGAACATTAGCCCGAATCGTAGCAACTTCCATCTCCTTGAAGTATTCATCACCACGGTTTTGGAATCATGAGCTCTTTGTGATAGTAACTAGGAATAAACCATTTCCTCATGAATCTTTTCATCTCATCGCAAGTTTCTATAGGGCCCACCTCATTTCTCCTACTATCTTTAATTAATTGATCAACCAAATTAGTGTACAATCAGTAAACCCAGTAGCAGTAGGTTTTACCTTTTTGAGCTTCGAGTAGTTTGGGCAATCATAGACGGGCAATCATAGACCATTTCTAGCCTCTTTTCCCACTCCATAAAAGCTTTGGGATCATTCTTTCCTTAGAAGATGGAATTTCAATTTTATGCCCCCAAGTTCATTATCTCTTCCCAATCAACCTCCTCTATTCCTCCCAAATCTCCCTCGATTTGTAGAGGAATCATCTTACTCCTCCTTGAATAATATCATCATTGTCTCCCCATTGCTCTTTTTGCTATCCATACCTAGGTTATCTAATAGAATTATTTTGAGGAGGCTCTCTTCTTTTGTTTTTGTCCATCTCATCGATCCTCTCATGAATAGCTTAAAACTTACCATCCAATTTCTTCACATCCCATAAATTAAGGCCTCATATGTAAATTGGGGATTTTCCCTCTTTGAGACATGTTTATGGTACCTGCAAAAATGGTTAGTAATAAAAAATAAAAATAATAATAAAACAAAACCTCAAAGCACTTGCTCACATTTTTACACTTAAGAATGAATCACTTAACCTCGTGTTTGCACTCAATCCTCTTAAATAGTCTCACCACTTTGAACTTAAAAGAGTTTTAACGCGACTGCAAATGTGAACTAACAACTTGATCATAAAGACTCAAAGCGATCCAAGAACCATTGTGGCAAGAAGAATAAGATACATAGATGAACAGAGGAACAAGGAACTAAGATTGGCATTTTCTTTTCTTTTCTTTTTTTTTAACTCTTTCTTTTGTTTTTTGCTTGATATTTTTTTATACCAGAATTAATGTCACAAGATTCAAYGAAACAAATAAAAAACAAGAAGGAACAAAAATTTCAGCTCCAAGAAATATGAATTTAGCAAAGAACAAAATTAAGATAGTATCTTTAATAAGAGTATGATCAAGAAACGAGGATTTCAGTCCAATATCCCAATAAAGATACAATTTTCCTCAAGATTTTGGCCAAGAACCAAATTATAGCAATGGTTATTCAAGATTTAGCAGTAAATATTCAAGATCTTCAAGAATTTAGATCAAGAATCAATCAAAATCAAGATTCTCCAAGAGAAAGTTGCAGCCAATATATATATGTGTGTGTGTGTGTGTGTGTGTGTGGGTATGGGTGTGGGTGTGTCAAAGATTCAAGATTTTCAAGAACTTAGATCAAGAATCAATCAAGGACCAAAATTTATTCAAGAGAATGTTTTGTGCAGTACATATATATGTATATATCAGAGATTCATGATTTTGAGCATGATRTAGCAATAAGTGCAAAAAATTGAGAGTCTTTCTCAAGATTATAATTCTTTTCAGCCAACAAGAACAAAAAAGATCAGGTTTTTTTTTTTTTTTTGTCTTTTTGTTTTGGTATAAGAATGACAAGAAATAAATAAAGATAAGAAAACTTACCCTGGAACCCCCGCCCAACCCATAGAACGAAACTCGACAACAAGCGAAAAGAATTCCAAGAATTGTTAAAGAACAAGTTTGTTGAGCCTTGACTCTTTTCCTAGAAAGACAAGAACAAGATTACAAGGAAGATACCACACTTAGTCCAAATATTACCTAAAATCTAAGTGATAAGTCGAAGTAGAACATCACAAGTTTTAAACTTGATAAGTTCACAGTATGAAAGAAATAATCTCTCGAAATATCATTAATTATCTGAAATCTCAAAATGTTTACAAAGTCYTGAATGAAAGCTATTTATAATAATCAAATCCTAGAAAATTAGGAAAGAAACAATCTAGCGATTGAAGAAAACCAACAAAAACTACAAAACCTAAGGTAGGGGTAGCACACTCACTAAAGGTGTGGTGTGTGTGGCGGGACACACTATAAACGTGCGGTGTTCGTGATCTCTAAGAGGACTCAAAAACCTTAAAATATCATATTACAAAGTGATTTTCAAGTTTACTAAGGATAAAAGGAAAAACATTCAAGAATCTTCAAAAACCTCCAACAAATCATGCACCCTTCTAAGAAGAGTCATATTTGACTTTGACTTTGACTCCAAGAATCAAGAACTTCAAGATAGTTGATTTTTCGACCTCCGACTTGACTTGGAATTATTTTAGGCCTTTCTAAGCATGAAATTTCTTGAATAATAAGCCCATTTAAAGCCTCTTTATATCTCTTGGCCCTTGCCCATGTATTTGGATCTTCAAGAAGACTTAAGAGTCACAAACAAGCTGCCCATGGCTACTTTTCTTAGACTTGAATAAATTTTCAGCTTCTTAGGACTCCTTTGTGGCTTCACTTTCATCAAAGTGGAAGTGCAAAAGAAGACTAGATTATACAATAGGAAGAAGAAAGGTGTTGAAAATCCACCACCTCAGCAAACAAAGAGAAAAAAGATTCTCAAGTATTTTGGAAAGAGCAAAGAAGGAAGGTCCAATAGAAAGCAAGAAGAACCACTAGTTTTACAAGAAGAGGAACCACAAAATGAAGAAGAAATACCTTCAACGAGAAGGTTAGCAGCAAGACCGGAAAGAATTTCGCAAGAAGGTGAAGAACAAGTTGTTGATGCAGCTATAGAAACTGAAGTGACAGTTGAAAACATCAGTAGTTGTCCACTCTATTCCATTTGATAGTGAAGAAATCCGCATTCTAACTCTCATTGAGAAAAAARGAGAAATAATGCAAAATATGTAGTAAAATTGGTGAAACAAAGGCAAAAATTAGCTAAAAGTGAAGAGGAAAATGATGATGATTAATTAGAGGAAAATGATGGTCATTTATAGGCAAAAGATACAAATGAAAGCCAAATCAGTCTAAGAAAAAGCCCGATAGCTTCTGAAAATCAATAAAAATCTAAGAAAAAAGGCATATGAAGGAAATAACAACGAACATCATCCAAGTAAGGCACCAGTTGGCTATGTGCTCGTTACATTTTCTTGAAATCCAATTTGTATTTATTATTTTGAAGAATCTATGATGCTTTTGTTTATAAGATATATGTTTCATGAGTGAACATACCTCAATAACTAGAAGAGCTTCATATATGAGCCTGTATGAACATGTGTATGCTTTCAACCCCCTCTTTACTATTTTTGATAATATCAAAGAGGGAGAAAAAGTATTTTGATGCATTTTTATCTTAATATGCTTATTTCTAGTATAATTTACTACCTCCGTTATATTTTACTTGTCATATTGGGGTTGTACATGTAGGGTAAGAAACTACTAAAGTCTATGAAACATTAATCAAAGTGACTAAAATAACCTTACAATAATTTCACCAAAAAGCTCTACATTGATTAACTCGGTCTCTCTTTATCTCTCCTCCTTTTCCCTTCTTTTGTATTGGAAATGAAAATATTTGACCAGTTGAAAATTACAAGGCTATTAAATTAAGGGGTAAAATGGGAAAACATCCACTAACTTCATTGATTTTGTAAAGCGACATGTATTTTGAAATGGAAAAATTTACTAAATGCAACAAGTAAAAAAGAATGAAGCTAGTATATGGTATGAAAGCATATGATCGTATGCCAAATTATATATTATGACGAATTATTATGCCATATAATTACCTGACGAAAATATATTGCAATGCTTTATGGATATGGCACTATGGATGTTATTAAAGTTGTGTACGTGTGCTACTATATCAAAGATCAAAGGTATGTAAACTGGTTCCTAGTTTCTCTTCACAATTCTTAGATATGCGCATAAAAGGAGAGAATTACTATACTACGTTTTTTTTTTTTTAGGAAAACCAAACACAATAAATTTTATTCATAAGACATATCAGTCTAGGCTTCCAAAAGCTACATTAATAGGGGCATTTGCCATCCACATAAAATTCCYTTTCTGCTTACATCCTTCCTTAGCAAGTAAATGAGCTACCATATTAACCCCTCTAGCATAATGGGCTATACCCTTACACATAACCCTCTGATACTTTTTTTTTTTCATTACATGACCAATGATCCCAAGTGCAGAAATGATGCGAACTCCATCCTAACATGTAGAACGAAACTAGACAATAAGCGAAAAGTAACACAAACTCTTCAAGATGCAAGTTTGTGAGATCTTGAACCATTTCCTAGAAAGACAAGAACCAAGAATCATCAAGAAATGGTAGACATCACACCTAGCAATCAAGAACTAAGTCATGAATCTTAGATGATAAGTCAAGATAGTAGAACGCCAGAAGCAATAGCTTGATACATTCAAGGTTGAAAAAACTCTCTCAAATACTATGAATCCTCAAAGTCTCCTTATCTTTCTTTACAAAGTCTTGAAAGAAAGGTATTTATAATAATTAAATCCTAGAAAAAAAGTAGGGAAAAAACTAACTAATCCTAGTTGGAAAAGAAATAGGAAACTAACTAGTTAATATAATATTTAGCACAAGATGCATACTAACTAATTAAATATATAACACAAGTAGGAAATCATTAAAACAAGATCTCTTCATGATATGACTCCACTTATCATGCTTCTAGAAGCTTAATCATTTGTAATCTTGTGAATTCTTCATGTCCCATTTGGAATCTTCAAGAACTTCTAGAACATTAACGGTGTAGAAAATTCACATCAAATTTCGACCTTGATCCATTCCATATCTATCAAATCTCAAAACATGAAACTTGTTTATTTTTTTCTTTACTTTTCGCAGCATCTTGAATCATCTGAATGGGAGATTAGATAAGAGATTTATGTTCATATTCCAATGCATTGTCCAAACTGTCCAAAATCATCCAATCAGCTTTGTTTTGTATTTAACGCCTCCATTTAGGATACCATATTCATATCATTTCCTCTCTCTTTAAAAGAATTTGTCCTCGAATTCTGCAACAAAAGGGCTAGGAAATAAGAAAAGAGCACCTCTCAAAATTTTTTGATATTTTTTCCACACAATCGAGTCTCACTCTCTTTTTTTTTTTTTTTTTCTTTTCCTCTAAACAATCAAGAAACATCAAAACATAACTTTGCTTCCAAGAAAGCTAAGCAATCAGGAATAATTCAGAAAAGAAGAACAACAAATACACAGAGAGATTAGGAAATAAAGAAAGAGCAAAATCATAGAGAAAGAAAAATAAGACTTAAGAACAAAAAAAAAAAAAAAAAACTGATTTGCAACCTAGATATTGCTATCACACAATCTAAACCTCACAAACTTGTTGTAGAACCTAACAATCAATAAAGGTGTGACCCACATAAATTTGTAAAGCACGAAAATTGATCTTAATGTAAGCTCCTAGACCGCTAAAGTCAGATTTGAAACAAGAAAACAAAAAGGGCAATCAAACTTGTCTTGCAATTGAAGCTTTGACACTAACTTATGTGAACCCCTCCCTAATGATAGAACGAAATTATTTTTGTTATCAATAAACCCTAAAGATTGTACAAAATGATTAATGGTGTACCGTTATAGGCTGAGGATTGCGAGTATCCCTATATAGAAGAGCCATTAAGGATTAGTTGATTGACAAACATATAATTACAAATATTGACAGATTATACAAAGTTATGGGGGTTTTCATGGGCTAATTTAGTTGCAAAATTTATTAAGAAAATCAAAGAATAAGTATTTACATGTGATCGTTCCTCTCAAATTCAAGAAATTCAAATTTATCCAACGATTAATCCAACCACTTCAATGTAGATAACAAATTCACRCCCAACACACGTAATATAATTGAATCTAAGTTCAAGCCTAAGAGATCATGTACTTAATAAATTCCTTCTTAAATAAGGCTAGATTTAAGAAAAGTCTATCACCTAGTCATTTTGATTAAACAATGAAGTTACATGAAGTTAATACTCAGCGCGTCCTTACGACTACTCATAAAAATCATTAAGATCAAAAGGAATTATCATTCAATAACTAATTCCTTATTCCTATGAAAATCTCCATGGTTTTAGAACAAGCAATTATTAGATCATGGCTTTGTGCATAGCTTTGACCACTTCAAATTATACTCTAAATCAATTAGGTGACTAGTAGTGCAATTATGGCTTCAATGAGTTGCAATCTCAAAGTTTTCAATATAAAGACCCAGAAATTGCAGTATATGCAATCAAAACCATAAATTCGTGTCTACATATTAGAACAATCTGAAAACATCAAATAACAAATGAAAATTAACCTACTTCCAAAATTAACAATAACCTCCAACACAAATATCCAAACATAGTATTCTCTAAACTAATAACAAATAGATATACAACAATTCAAAATAATAGACATTAAAATTACACTCTTCAAACAATCAAGGAAGCTTGAGTTGTTGATGGAGTATTGATGCTCTTGGCTATGATGGTAGATAAAGGAGAACACAAATTGGAGAAGTCCTTGCTTCTCGCTGATTGAAATTGAATTCCCACGAATTATTCCTTCTATTACTTCTTAGCTCTAGAGTTTTCTGCCAGAGAGTAGCGTCTCTTTCTCTCCCTTTTTCTTTAATTTCTTGCATTTTTCTAAGAGAGGAACGACCCCCTCTTTCTCAACATTGGAGAGCTTAAATATCTTCCCAAAAA
>MEJB01000031.1:892818-953868 GCA_001752375.1 Rhazya stricta
GTTCGAAGTATGATGGCAAAGGCATGTACTATAGGTTAGTAAGCACGAGGAAGGTGCTCATCAAGTAAGCCGGATGACAAAGACAGCAATAACAAAGAGACTTGTAAGAAAAATCTAGCCAAAGTAAATGGAAGAAAAGAAAGAGAAAGCAAATTTGGTGATTAGCTCGCTTTCATGCCTCTAGTTGGATTGAATGATAACGTACATGGCAAGTAATAGTGGTTCACCGTTTAACATGGGGAAGTCATTCAGTTTCGAGCTTGGAGTATCCTGACGCCCAATGTGAGTGTTTCCTATGTTGGCGTTTCCTCTCCTGACCGTTGATGTCAATAAGGAATCGATAAGACGGCCTCGTGGGATTGATGTGAGGGGCATGGGATGGTGCTATATTCTTGAGAGCGGACTCGGGCGGAATATGTAATGCAGCATGGATACAAAGTTATGGCCTGGTGAAAGTGAAAATAATTGTGAATCCTGGCTTTGTCTACCCGAACCAGGAAGCTATAAAATTGCATACTATGGAATCTTGATGAAAAGAGTCCAGATCTGTTGCTTAGGAATGAATGGCTGTGGCAACTAAATGCTTTAGCCATATGCAAGTCGGATCGATGAAGTGTTGTGCTTCAATGGCGGAAGGCGTGAAGTAACGCGTAAGGACCGTTGCCCCTTGTTTTTTGTTTGTTTGTTTTTTGGCCCCGTAAAAGGAAGGGGGAAAAACAGGAGGGGAACAACAGCTAGAAACGGCTGCTAATACCCCATAGGCTAAGGAGCAAAAGGTGGAATCCGCCCGAGGAGAGGCTCGCATCTGACTAGATAGTTGGTAAGGCAATAGCTTACCAAGGCTATGATTAGTAGCTAGTTCAAGAGGACAATCAGCCACACTGGGACTGAGACACGGCCCAGACTCCTATAGGAGGTAGCAATGGGAAATTTTTCATAATGGGCAAAAGCCTGCCTCCCAAGTAGCGCTTTAGTTTTATAGTCCTTTAGCTTCCCTCATTCTTAAATTTACCAGTCTACAAGGGTCCTTCCACTCCTTTCAGTGACAGCCTTAGCTTGCTTAATGTTTGGATTAGGAAAAGTGTTGCTAGGTAATTTCCCGCTCTTTGTTATTTTCCCCATCAAGTCCACCACTTATCCTATCTACTTTTTACCTCTTTAATATCTTTAGTATGAGCCTATTGACCTGCAACAAGAGCTTGAGCAGTAGTAGTTAAATCATGGTGTCCCTTGGTAAGAGACTTCAAAATTTCATCATAAGTAGGAGCAATAGAATTTGTTGGTGCAAGAGGCTTAGCAACAAAATTATGAGTACCAGCGACCTYGTAAATAAGCCAGGAAAGTGTGGAAACACTTGAGCTAGAGGGTTCTGAACATTGTCATTRYTGGCCTAATGAAAATTTGGGTGATCTCTAAGTCCACGGTTATTTTTGTTGGAGAAAGRGTTAAACTTTTTGGCCAACTTGATTACCTTAGAACCAAAYAGCATTAAGAGAATCCCTTCCTTCAGTGTTGATCAGTTAGGGGCATTTATTAGTTGGGTGCCCTTGAGTACAACACAACCCACAAACTTGAGCAATTTGCTATCCTTGTGCTATATTCACATTCAGTACCCGAGACAACAAAGTAGACATTTGATTAAATTTTTCCTCAGGAATAGAGTTGGAATATACCTCATTTACCCCTCGATTGAGTTCAACACTCCCTCGTATTGTTAGTAATTAAGGGCAAGTTGGGCAAGTAACTTCTTAGCAACTTCAGGTGTTTTGTCCACAAAAGATCATCTAGCAGCAGCATCTAAAAACTGACGTTCAAGAGGGAGAAAACCCTCATAAAAGTAAGTGAGGGGTTTACCGTCCTTCATCCCATGTGAAGGACATGATGCAACTAAGCTCTTGAACCTCTCATAGTATGCATATAACATCTCATCCTTCCTTCGTTCGATCCAAGTAATCTGCTTCCTTAAGTCGGTAATCCATGAAGCAAGGAAATACTTAGTCAAAAACTCAGTTATTAGCTTCTCTCATGTGGTGATAAAACCTGATGGTAGATAAAACRACCAACCATTTGCGCTATTTCAAATGAGAAAGGGAATGACTTCAACTTCAGGATCATTAGGATACTCTCTGAGCACAGACTCAAACATAGGAATTAAGACTCCTTTAGAAGCTTGTCAGGATCGTCATTAGTTAGCCAATGGAATTTTGGAAAATGATGCAAAAATCTATTTTTCAACTAGAACTCAGCCACCTTTCCATCTGCTGGTTTTGGATGAGTAATACATGTTGGTGCTGCACCCCCATCAGTCGAAGAAGACATTCAAATAGTTTTTGCCATAGGTTATTCAACCTCTTGACTTGCTAGTCCAAAAGTTGGTATATTTCTTGCCTCATCTGAAAGATCTAATTCTATCCTCATAACGTGGCGAGGTGCAGTTTGATCAGTATAAAGTGCTTTCTTTAGCAAGGCTGAACGTTCTAAAAGTTCTTGAGTTTTTCTATTGACCTCGGACATTAATGGACCTAAATAGAAAAAGCACAAACATCAATGTACAAATTTAAATTGAAAATACATAAACAAGTGAGCTTCCCTTCATACACATGATGCAACTATTTTAAGGAAGTCACATGTAAAAATTCAATCAAGTATACAAAAATATATCACCCAAATTATACAAGTAAACTAAATATTAACAAGTTGAATGACATTATAGAACATAACGATTTTGCATTCCCCAGCAATGACACCATTTGATAGAACGGAATTATTTCCATTATCAATAAACCTGGCAATTGTAGAAAAATGATTAGTAGGGAATCATTATAGGCCAGGGATTGCAGGTACTCCTGTCTAAAAGAACCATTAAGGGTTGGTTCATTCACAAACATATAATTCTACAAATATTAACATATTATACAAAGTTATGGGGGTTTCATGGGCTGATTTTAATAACGAATTTTATTAAGAAAATTAAAAAAATAAGTTTTCACATGTGATTGTTCCTCTCAAATTCAAGAAAATCAAATTTATCCAACCATTAATCAAACCACTTCAATATAGATAACAAATTCATGCCTCAATACATATCAAAATTGAATCTAAGTGCAAGCCTAAGGAGATCATCTACTTCATAAATTCCTTATTAAATAACCCTAGATTTAGAAAAAGTCTATGACCTAGTCATTTTGATTAAGCAATCAAGTTAATACTCCTAATGACTATTTAAACAAATCATTAAGATCAAAAGGAAGTATGATACAATAACTCGTTACTTATTCCTATGAAAAAGTCCATCGATTTAGAATAAGCAATTTCTAGATAATGGCTATTAGGCATAGCTTTTACCACTTAAAATTGCACTCTAAATCAATTAGGTGAGTGGTAGTGAAATTATGGCTTCAATGAGCTGTAATCTCGAAATTTTCAGTATAACAGCCCCAAAATTTCAGTATATGCAATAAAAACTATAGATTCACGTGTCTACACATCAAAACAATCCGAAACACCAAATAAAAAATGATGAAAATCAACGTACTCCCCAGATTAACAATAATCTCCAACATAAAAATCCAAACATAGTATTCTCTAAACCAATAACGAATATATATGAAATAATTCAAAATAATAGACATTAAGGTTACACTCTTTAAACAGTCAAGGAAGCTTGAGTTGTTGATGGAGTATCAATCATCTTGGCTATGATGGTAGATGAAGGAGAACACAAATTGGAGAAGTCCTTGTGTGCTTGCTTACTGAAATTGAATCCCCACGAATTGTTCCTTCTATTACTTCTTTGCATTGGAGTTTTCTTCGGAGAGTAGCATCACTTTCTCCCCCTTTTTCTTTATTCTCTTTCATTTTTTTTAAGAGAGCAGCACGACACCCCTCTTTTTTGCTCCCGAGAGCTTAAATATCTCCCCCAAAGGGTAGGTTTCTAGCTCCCCTTTTGTCTCGCAAAATTCCAACCACTTTAATTACAAATTACAAATTTTATTTTCCTTTTTTCCTATAGGATTCCTACTGCCATTCAAATTAAGACTCTTTCAGCTTGAATATGCCCACATACATCCTTGCAACTTCCTTAGACATGTGGCCCACATAGGATCCTCGCTATCCTCTCCTAGCTTGACCCCTCTTCCAATTAATTCCAAGGTGGAAATTCCCTACAAAAATACATTAGAAGATAGAATTAAGGAAAGCTTCCATTCTCGGATACTCAAAAAGGAAACTTTCCACCTTAGGAAAGTTTCCTAAAGTAACATGATTAATCTCTTGATTTATTTAGATTTCTTATAATAGCTAGGAAAGTTCTTTTTTTCCCATTTGTCACCATTACCACGTTTGCAAGCTTTCTAACACCTAAATATAAAAACTAAGCTCAAATGAACAAAGTTAAGAGAAGAACCTACCAAATAGTGTAGGAAAAGTATTAAAAATGTCATACAAAGTGTTCCTATCACCTAACCCATAGAATGAAACCCAACAACAAGCGGAAAAGTAACTCCAAGTCTTCAAGACGCAAGCTCGTGGGATCTTGACTCATTGCCTAGAAAGACAAGAACCAAGAATCACCAAGAACGCGTAGATGTCACACCTAGAAATCAAGAACTAACTCGTGAATCCTAGATGATAAGTCAAGTTAGTAGAATGCCATAGGCAATAGCTTGATAAGTTCATGGTTGAAAGAAACTCTCTCAAATACTATTAATCCTCAAAGTTTCCTTATCCATCTTTACAAAGTCTTGAACGAAATGTATTTGTAATAATTAAATTCTTGAAAAAGTAGGAAAGAAGCTAACTAACCCTAGTTGGACAAGAAATAGGATATTAACTAGTTAATACAATATTTAGTACAAAATGGAAGCTAACTAATTAAGTATATAATGCAAGTAGGAAATCTTTAACGCAAGATCTCTTCAAAATATGACTCCACTAATCACGCATCTAGAAGCTTAATCATTTGTAATCTTGTAAATTCTCCATGTCCTATTTGTGATCTTCAAGAACTTCTAGAACATTAACAGTGCAGAAAATTCACAACAAATTTTGACCTTGATCTGTTCCATATCTTTCAAATCTCAGAACATGAAAGTTGTATATTTTTTCTTGACTTTCCGCAACATTTTGAATCATCTGAATGGGAGCTTGGATAAGAGATTTATGTTCATATTCCAATGCATTGTCGAAGCTATCCAAAATCATCCAATCAGCTTTATTTTGTGTTTAATGCCTCCATTTAGGATTATATTTTCATTTTAAAAAAGATCCTCAGTTGTGATTGTTGACCTTTGTACCACCTGTAGGCAGTCAGACTCTATGCAAAAGAAGTCCAACTCAAGCATTTTAGCCAACTCCAAAGCTTTAACTATGGCCAAAAGCTCTAAATGCTCTGCTCCTACTCCATCACATATCCTTCCCACAAAGCTCATCTCAATCTCCCCAGAAGTACTAAGGAAAACAACCCTGATCCTAGCTCTAGTCTCATCTTACCCTGCACCATCAACATTTAATTTCAATCCTTCACTCAATGGCCTCTACTGGCAACTACTATTCGTAGTTGAAGCTTGAGGAATCTTGGCATCATGCCCATCTAAGTAATTCATAGCAGAGGTTGTCATCTTCCTAGATATGATAAATTTGTTCTCAAACACCCACTGGTACCTTGCATACCAAACTATCAATCGGAAGAGCTTAGTTAGATATTCATTGAAGTTCACCACCATAATCACCAAGAGTTCCTTCATATTCACTGTCTAAACCCTAGCCCCATGTAAGTCAAACCCAACTTTCCTCCAAACTTGCCTCACATATTCACATTATAGAGCAAGATGACTCTGTTTCAACCTCCTCACCAGAAAATAGGTAGTTTCGACTCAATACTGAACCTTTTCTGCAAATTTGCATTTAGTAGTAGTATTCCCATCTTAACCGCCATAACATACTCTTATCTTCAAAGGCACTTGCAAGTGCCATATCTTTCTCCAAATGAAACCATGTGTTCCAGCAAAAGAAGACAGTTTAGCATTAATTTTCCTACCTCTATCGAGATATGTCATACCAATTCTATAAGCTGACTTAACCATGAAAATTTCATTCCTTTCGTAATGCCAAACCCTAATATCTTCAAAAGGTTCACTTGGCAAAGGGATCTTAAGAATTTCCTTGACATCCCTTTCCAAGAAAAGCCCCCTAGAATAGCCTTGTTCTATTGTTGAGGCCCTTGGATATAATTAAATTTACCTTGAGATCCTATGGGAGAAAAATATTGGTAGAGATAACCTAAAACTCATAGGGGGTCTGCATCCATAGCTGACCTCATATGTTGATACTTCCACCATTACCGACTTTCCAATGAAGGCCTTGGCCAAATAGGTCTTTACCTTGCAAAATACTACACCACAAATACCAAATTCCTTGCTTAGGTTTTACCAACATAAACTCGAAGTTTGGGTGGTACTAGTTTTGAATACATTTGCCACTAAGGAATTAGGATTTCTCAACAAATGCCACCGTTGCTTCGCCAAAAAGGCAAAGTTGAAAGCTTCTACATTTCAAAAACCCATCCCTCCATCCTCTTTTGTTTTACAAAATGCCTTCCAAATCTTCTAAGACCTCATCGCCCTTCCTCCATGCCCCCACCATAAATCACAAATTGAAGAGGTGGCCTCCTCACAGAGATTAACAAACATCAAAAAACACGATATAACATAAGTTGCGATCGCTTGTAACACAAACTTTATGAATACCTCATTTCTCGCCTGTGAAAGTAATTTTTCTTTCCGTCCACTAACCTTCTTCCATATCCTACCCTTAGCATAAGAAAGTATTTCTGCCTTTGATGACCTCCCAACCATATAAGGTAAACCAAAATACTTTCCGCCTCTTCCACTCTCCCTTAACCCCAAAAATATTACCAATATCATGTTTCAAAAGACCACATGTTTTCTCCCCGTACACAACTGATGATGTTTCAAGGTTAATTTGCTGCCCTGAGGTCACTCATATTTCTCCAATATGTTTTTAATGATTTCAGCATTCAAACACGAAGCCTACATAAAAAGAAGACTGTCATCAATAAATAAAAAGTGACTTATCTTTTGTGTATATCTCTGCATTTGCAAGCCTTGAAGTCGCCCCTCTTCCAGTTCATGTCAAAGGAGTGTAGAAAACCCCTCAATGCAAATCACAAATAAGAAAAGGGATAAAGGATCCCCTATCAGATTCCTCTGGTACGTCTAAAAACTTCTGTAGGAACACTATTAACCAAAACCTGAAAGTGACACTCCGGACACACTTCATGATCACCTCAACTAATCTTCAGTGCAAATTAAAAATAAGAAAGGGGATAAAGGATCCCCTTGCTGGATTCCTCTACTAGGTCTAAAATCTTCATTGGAACTCCATTAGCTAAAGCTTCAAAAGTGACACTCCGGATACACTTCATGATCACCTCAACTAATCTTCCCAAAACACCCGGCTACTCAACACCCATTCTAAATATGTCCAGTCTACCATGTCATATGCTTTTGCTCATATCCAACTTTAAGGTCATAGTTAGATGACTTCCTCCACCCGTTAAGCCTTTGAAAAGCCTCAAAAGCTATTATGGCATTATCCTTAATCCGCCAGCCTTTGACAAACTTTTTTTTGAGATTCGTCCACCATAAAATACAAAACAGTTCGCACGTCTATTAGCAATAGATTTGGAGACTATTTTGTAAATGACATTGCATAGGCTAATCAGCCTAAATTCAGAAACTTCCTCGGATTTTTAGCCTTTGGAATAAATACAATGAAGTCTGATTTGTTTCCTCCACCCTCTACCACCATTGAGCATTTCAAGAACTAAACTTATAACACTTTTAACCACCATATTCCAGTATTTCTTGTAGAAGATAGCATGCAATCAATTCGAAACTAGAGCCTTCATTGGATGCGTATCCTGAATAGCTTTGTTGACCTACCCAATCGTGAATTCCATGTTTAAATATTTCACTTGAACATTGTCCAACTTTGAATGGATTACATCACCCAATAACATATCCAAGTCATGTGCAACTCCAGTAGCTGTAAACAAGTCTAAAAAAAATCCATCACTAGCTCTTGAAGCTTCCTTTCCTCACTTTATGTAACTTTGTTAGCATCCTGCACAAAATCAGCCCAATTTCAGTGCCTTCTCTATCGAGTATGGCGATGGAAATACATTGTGTTTCGATCACCATGCTTAAGCCAGTTTCATTTGAATCGAACTCTCCAGAAATCCTTTTGTGCATCCCTTTACCGTTGCCTTACATTCTTGCATTTGCAAAACATGCTCCAAATGTTTCTACGCAGCCCTCACTTTCCTCAATAGGTGCCTGATAGCCAGAATTCCAAATAGGCAATTAGCTTTAAATGGGCAAGTATACGCAGTCACAAGTAATAATGAGTGAGTAAGATATCGTTCCCACAAGAATTGAATGAGTGAAAATGGTACCACAAAACTTCTAATAAATCAATTGTTGTGTTTGGATTAATTGTCACTAAAGTAATCTAAAAATGTCCTAAGGTAAGAGGATATTAAAACTAATGACAAACCACAGCAACAACTTCGCAAAAAATGGATAAGAGTATAAAATGGAGTTAGGGTTAGTGAATCCCTTAAATACTACTGGTTATGAAATATATGGCACGACTACAGTTTTCTTACTACAGCATTACCGCTACATCAAAGTGAACTACGTTCGCATGCAAACCAAGACATAATGTTGCCTCACCCTTCCAATTTGTTGGTCATTATTTTTGCTCCACTAGGTTGTTTACCCTTCTAGAATTTATTACCTAATTTAAGAAACCTAAATAAGTTTAAGCTTCTTAGGTTTTTCGAGCTAAACATATATTGGTATAGTGTTTATAAATGGTAAGTCCTAAAACTCTCAAAACTCCTATCCATTCAAGTATTCCACTATTTTAATGCTTTTCAACCTTCAAGAAGCTCACACAATCACCATAAATGATTAAAAAAAAAAAGTGAAGGTATGGCAATAAATACTCTTGATAAAGCATGAAATCAAGTACAGCTTGCATATAACATTTCTTAAACCATTAAGTACATAGCTTCATCAAGAACCCCAACTTCAAAAATCTAGCTTATGSTCTTAAAGACACTAAAGTTAAAGCATTCAATATTCAACATTTTAAGAGGATTAAAAGAAGATATAAAGAAACAAAGCCTAAAAGTTGAGTCTTGTCTTTGGTGAAGAACTCTTGGTTCTTCTTCTTCTCCTTTGACCGATGGTCTCTCTTCCTTTTTTGCCCAATTGCACTCTAAGTACTAGTGGCTGCTACTTTGTGTTSCGTGTGTTGTGTCTAAGAGATTATATCATCTCGATTCCTTCTGTTGGAAGCTTAAGAGAGTCTTGCCCTAAAGTTAGCCTAAAAGTAGACACATGTCATATGCTTATTAGTTCAAGAAACCCACTTATCCTTATACAAGGACAATTGTTACTTTATGCTGTTGGTAGTGGATTTCACGTGGCAGCTCTCCCATTAGCTTTTACTTTCCCTTTACATGTCATACATGTTCTTCTCTATAGCTGCCAGAATTACAGACAATGCTACAATATAGCTGTTGGCTTTTATTGTTAACTTTGACTTTCCAACTAACAATTAAATTGTAGAATTATTTTCCTGCAAAATGAGGCATTTTATTCAATAAAAGTGTAGGAATCCTACAATCTAATACATTGACAAGAATAAAGTTAATTAAATGAAATTGGGCAAAGTTTAGGCTAAAATAGCACAAGGGTGTGCTTAAGCATGATTAAAAAAGTGATGATAAGCGATGAAAYGCTAATAAAAATARTGGATTTTCACCCATATCAATGCCCATACTTTGCGTTACTCCATTCTTGAAGTCCATCATGATGAACCTGGAGCATGTTTTCCATAAATATATATAGAGAATCACTCGTGTGCTTCGGCCATGCTAGCTGAATAACTTCACTACATTTAGAATCATGCAACCAATATGTTTCAATCTAAAAGGCCTAGCACCCCTTCCTTCTCAAGCATTGCTTCTCAGTCGAATAGCCTTCCAAGTAATAATGAGAGTCATATGATCATAATGAGATGAAATAACATGTCAAACTGTTGAAATACCAAACTAATGAGGCAGGCTTTGACACAATTCACGATCTTCTCCTCCTGGATGCAAGCAATATGTTCTTCATCTACAGTTATAGAGCAACCTTGTGAATCAGCTATGATATTTGCCTTCATTAGGTAGAGCTTGCAATAAACCCTAAAATCACCATTGAACATCAACCAGAACAATCCTACCATCCTGACAAACAAGTCGCGAGATATCCCAACAAGCGAGAGCAGAGAAAACCCTAAAATTTATGGAGAGAAAACCTTACAGTATTATGGTGAATTCTGTTGAGATTATGTAAGGAGTTCGGGATACATTTTTGAGGATTTTGGGTTGATGATTCTGTTTAAATGCGATATTTGTGGCCTTAGTTGTAAAATCCTAGAGTTGAGTGTCATTGGCCATCGGATTATATATATGTACATGTATTTCCATAAACCGAGCAGGCATGCTTAACTTATTTAGATCCTTACTATGTTCTTCCATTTTAGAATTTCTTTTCCTACCTTAGATTATATTACTCTGTATTTTGAATTCTCGCAGAATCGAATGTTGAATAGTAGTCTATGAGAGATTTTCGTAATCCGTGCATCACGTATCAAAGGCATTCGTTACGTTTTACCATATTAGAATTTAATTTATAACTGAAGCAGGTCATTAATTGATTTTTGTTTGATACCATTCTGAGCTCTAAATAGGATGATCGAAAATTCCAATGTTAGCCCTCCTTTTGTCCAATATTAAACCAAGGCCCCTTTATGGGGCTATTGCCACCTCGCATGCATGCAAGGGGCAGCCACCCAGAAGGCCCAGTGGGGAGCTTTCTTTTTCCCTCTATTCSTAGCATGTTTGACAATTCTCTTTCTGTCCTGACTTTTGCCTTCAACTGAGACCACTCCTCCATATTTTTCCTTAAGAGTCTCAAACTCTTTCAATCTTCACTCTCTCATCCCACTGGTTGTTTTTTGTTTTTCCTTTGTTTTCTCTGCCTTCTCTAGTTGCTACCAGTTCCAATCAATAGTGAACACACACACATAYTCTGCTGCACATCCGCAATCCTTTTCACTCGCTCGTCTCTTGTTCTAGTATCCTCTGCCCGAAGAAAACATCACGAGCAGCAGCTCACTGGACCAACTCCGACCAACAGCTGTGCTCGACCCTCGTTCATTCTGCAAAACCCCTTCGGTTCGTCTCTTACTTCGCGAAATGACAGTAGCAGAAAATTTTGATTTCCTCTTCATTAAAGCTGCAAGTATATCTCACACTTTTAATAGGTCTTCTTCCTAGAATTAAACTTCATTAGCACCCTAAGTTTTCCGTTTTTTATTGATTTCCCTGAAGAACACAAATTTTCTGATTGCGTGTRCAATCTAAACCTCCCGGAAGCACTCAGGAGTTGTGGTTGCACCCCTCTGCTCTTTTCTCAACTCGATCCAGCAGATTCCTTCATTTCCAGTTTATATAAAGTTTTAGTACATGATAGATGTTGTTTAAGGAGTTGCATCAACAGGATTTATGAATTGTAAGTTTGATTATGTGAATGTGTTGATTTCTTTCTCTAATGGTTTATAGAAATCTCAGATTTATAAGTGTAGTTGCTAGCAAAATATGTAAATTGTGCGATTATAGTTTGAAMGGTGTGTAAAAGGCCAACTAAAGTGTAATTCTTGCTGGAAAATTCTGATTGTATAGCTTTTAAATCAGTTTTGGGCATTATCCTAGAAGTTGTATTTGTAGAATATGGTATTTTAGCTATTAATAGTGAGTGCATGAATTATTTGGGCCAAATGGTGAAGTTCTCCTTGTTATGTATGGGATATTCGGTGGGGTGACTGGGCATGCTTTAAGAAAATTCTCTAATTGTGAGTAATGGTAGGGTGGATGGATGTTTGAGTGGCCATTTGAAGCATATACCTTGCTGGAAATAATAAGTACCAGGACCTGCTAAGAAACTATGTTTGATTAGCTTTAAAACCAATTATGGGTATAAAAGTTAAGCTTTGTAAAGAAGTTGGAACCTTCTAGAAATCTTCATATGTGAAGGGTATATGACTGGGTGTTTTTGTTATTGAACTTATAGGACCGTTGGAAACTGAGATTGAAGTGATTAAGAGCTTTTACGAAAAATTAGTAACAAGTATGCATTATCCAGGCTGAACCACTATCGGTTGGGTATAATAGTGTAATAGCATTCTGTTTTGAAGACTTAAAGACATGGATTTGGAATTTCTGATTAAAAAAAAAAAAAATAGTGCAATGATAGCCCTTTCCCTTAGGCATTCAATGAAACCAATTCCATAAGAAAACTACAACTAGAACCAGAGTTATGAGCCTAAAATCGAGCACAGCCAGAGTTATATGCCAAAATCCTGCACCCTACTGTCTCGAAGTAATTGTGATTCACTCATGAATCAGAACCAAGAATGTGATATACKAATCAAAACCTTATTTCCATAGAATTATTTTGAGTCTAACSTCACTTGAAATGATTATCKACAACTCAAGTTATGACCTAATTTGTTAACCTTGCCAATCTAAGCAAATTTCAGCCTTTCCCTAAAATCTTTATAAATTTGAAAAGTGATCTTACATCTCTGGGTGACTTGGTTAACATATATAGATCCCTTACTGTCTTAGGATCATTTCATAACTGATTTGGTAAGAAAATCATCTGAAGTCTTGAGTTATCTCTGTTTTATCGAACTGCGCCAGTTTTGCACAGTGATGGTTATACCCTCTGTAATCTATAAATTTCTGCAACTTTATACAACTTTGAAAATTTAAGACCTCTATATTTTTAGGTCCCTCTGAATCTTATGGAGATTTGGCAATAGGTCTCATTGAGTAAATCCACTCGAGGACCAAGTTATGCGCCTCTTTCCGAACCTTGACAATCAACGCCAAATTCATCAACCTTCGACCAACTCCTACCCATTCCTAAACTCCAAAAATGCACATGGTTTCCTACTTGAATAAGCGAACCATACTCTTCCCAAAATAGAAACTCGAAGATATCTATTCATATATCGTAAGTTTCTGAATCCATTCCAAAGCCCTAAGTCTGGCTTCACTAAGGTTTAGGGTCTCAAGTAATGACTAGAGCGCTAGCACTCTTATTATCTTTCTAACTTCACATCCAGTCGTAGACTGAGAATATTCCTATTGCAGTGTTTATAGGGCAGAACACTAAAGAAGAGTAACGACTTGCGCGCATTCCAGCTGTTTATAAGTGAGTTCCCTAATAACTCTCTTTGAAAATCAAGGTGTGTCCTCTATGCATGCTACATCTACTGGATTTCGTGCAAAGATTGATATGTAATGATTTTGGTTATTTCTATGTGTTTTCCTTGACTTATACTGCATATATTATTTCCTGAATGAACCAACATTGTTGAATATTTCAGTTTTCAGGATATTATGGGTATTTTGTTATCATTTATTGAATATCTTGAGTTAATGTGTTTTAAAGTACCCCCTTGGCAATTTCGTATACCAGCATGGCGAACAAAGTAATACAATTGGCTTGTATCCAGTGTGAATGCCTCTTGAGCCATCTGGACATAGTGCCCCGAGTTAGTCAAAATGGCCAAAGCCAGTGGATCCTATCTATGGCTAGTTAGTATGTCAGGCGGACGACTGCGCCTTACGTACCCAACATAAATGTTCTAGTAAAAAAGTTATCAGATCTAGTCAAACCAGACTATCTATCAAATTGAATAGAAAAAGCCCCAATTTTTTTTTCGAAAAGATTTTCTTCTTTTTATACCTCTCATTCTCTTTTTCATGTTTTGATGATGACAAGGGTACAAATATAGTTATTATTTCTTTCCACTTTTTTTCACCTAATGTAGAATTTCAAATCTCAATCTTTGTAGATGGGACTTATGTGAATTCAAACTTAATTATGAACATCCGTTCCTATGGTTAGTAGGTTAACCCGGGGGCGGATGATTCCAAATGTTGTACTAGCTAGTTATTACATGGTGCCTCGTTGTTGGAGTTGCGGTTGAAATAGCATGTGTGCTCGGGATGATAAGGTTGGTGAATAACTCAAGAGTAAATCTATTAGGGTTAAGGTTTGTGTTGCATGGATTTASATGGCATATGAACTGTTTTCATACAATTGGCTTAGTTTTTTCTAGAAATGCCTCTATTTTCCAATATGATATTTCTTGAGTTTATGTTTAAGTGAGAAATGTGTTTTGAGGGTTGCTTGTTTTCCTCTTATTCTGTTGATATGAAATGTTTGCAAAATGTTTCCATGAACTTACACCCTCACACATGCACGTAACTCTCTGAGCTTCCTCCTCTCACATGTTTTCTACATGTTCGGGTGCCCAAGTAGGAGACTAGAAGCCCGAAGTACTTAGAGATTTGTGATAGATCATCTATTGACTTCCTGTGATAGTGTATATTTGTTTTGGGAATTCAATCGAGAAGTGTATTCTATTATGATTCGTAGACTTATTTGTAAGAAGATGTAATCTTGGAGATGTAAGTTTGATTGTGAGTAGAACATCTGATTGTTCTAAGGTCAAGTTGTTCAGTTTATTTTTGGTATTTTATTCCTTTTCAATTACTAGAAACCTGACTGCCACGAGATAGGCTGCGACTCGCCCGACCCCAGCGGCACGAAGGGGATGAGCAAGGGAGTGACATGAGTTACTTGAAAAATTGTCTATTTACATAGGAAACTTTGTCAAAAAATTTCAAAAATCCTCTATTGGTTGATGTGTTTTGATCTATATTTGATAACCCAACCTTGTGATCTATGATACTACATGTGAAAACTCTTGTCTAGATCACTGTTTTGTTGAGGGAGAGCATTAACCTATTTATACTTATTACATCTCTCGAAGTATATGTTCCAAGGATCAATCTGCTCAATAACATGGTATAATTGTGGAAAGTTAGGGAAGGATTTGCAAAGTAAAAGATAGGATTTCAAGTTTACAAATTGAAGATTCTATTAAGCAACAAAACTACCACGTATTAGATGAAGTTTCTTATGAAGATCAAAGAAGTGAATAAAATGAAATTCCCAATGAAGATGATCAAATATACGAATTAGGAAAACAATCACCAAATGAAAATAATTGAGATGATGAATGTGACCAAATTGGAGTTCTTCCAAATCTATAAATACTATTACCTCTCAAGATAAAGAAAAATATTTTTTGATAAAGAAAAATTTTTAAAAACTATTTTTCAAATTAGGTGACGAAATAGATGATCTAGAAGTTGAAACTTGTGAAGTTGTTTCTAAAGGATTGTATACTCCAGATGTAATCCTTCTTGATTTTGAAAATGTGAAAAAAATTAATAAACCAACGACTTCTATTATGACTATAACTAACTTACCACATAAAGTAACCCCTTTTGATTTAAAAGATGTGTGGAAAAAAATTAATAAACCAAGAACTTCCATTACAACTACAACTAATTACCACATAAAGTTAATCCAGGAGAATGGAATCTTTGCGGGTTGTTTATTTCAAGAATATGCTGGTGCTGGATCCGATTAGCTATCCCTTTTTCTTTATTATTAGAAAAGAAAGGTGCATGAATTTCAAGTGGATTCAATCAAATCCTTCACGTTTTTCCTTATTCAAAGAGTAAATTTTCAAATTCATCCAATCCATTTTTACAATATCAAGTGGATGAATTAGAATCTTGGAATTGAAGGAATTATAATTTAAAGCTCAGGAAAATATTGAAAATTCAAAGAAAAAGAAATTATAAAAATGATTCAATTTCAAGATTCTCTATTAAAATTTCAAGCTCAGGAAAAAATTAAAAATTCAAAGGAAAATAAATTATAAAAATTGAAGAACACTGAATCAAGATACATTATCATTAATTACAGAAGTTAAGTTCCAAAATGGTATATTCCTATACTTCAGTTATAAATAAAAAGTTCTCTTCAGAAAGCATTGCTTTACTAAATAGCCGTGTTGATCAAAATTTCATTCAAGATGGAGTAATTCCTAATAGTTATTATGAAAAAACAACTCAAACATTACTTGGATAGAATCCATCAATAATCACATTAACAAATAAAAGTACACTTTTCCGCTRGTTCTTTTTGTTGAAAGGTCAAATATTAACATGATTAGATTATTGATTGGAAAGTTTATATTTTTTTAGTTTTTGTACTCAAGATAATTAATTTTATTTAAATGGGTATGCTAGTGAGAACAATCCTACCAAAAAATTTAAAATATAAATGATATTCTCTCTGATAATATAAAACTTCTAAATATAATTCTATCAAATTATCCCTTGTTGTAATATAAAAAGGAGAAAGGGGAGGAGAAGTTTATAGATAGATGAAAAGAAGTAGAAGAGGAATTGCAGACTGATTATCATAATCTCAACAAAAACCCTCTATTTATAGAGGTTAGGCCCTAGAGTTCCATGGACTTCACAGGCTTTATGGGCTTTTATTGTTTCTAGAAGAGTTATGCACTATCTATTTACAACACTCYCTTAAATGGACTAATCTATACAACAAATTGCCTCCTAAAAAACTTGTTTGAGAAAAATCCAATGGGAAAAATAGAACAACTAAGAAGAAATATATAGGTGATGTTGGAATAATTAATTGATGTCTTGTTAAAACTTTGTCGGGAAAACTCAGTGGGACAAAACTTGACGAAAGAAAAAGAGTACAACTACCCCATGATTATTGAATGTCTCAATGCATTCTAATTTGATATATCAACTTTTTTAATGTTGATGTTGGCAAAGATTTGGTGAATAAGTCCGCTACATTATCACTTGACTGAATCTGTTGAACATCGATGTCGCCACTTTTCTGAAGCTCGTGTGTGCAAGAAGAACTTTGGAGAAATATATTTGTCCATCTCCTTTGATGTATCCTCCTCTCAGTTGTGCAATACAACCCATATTGTCTTCATAGAGTCTTGTTGAACTCTCTTTTATTGAAGCTAATCTGCAAGACGATTGGATTTTGTGCATCGTATTCCTCAACAATACACATTCTCAACTTGCCTCATACATTGCAATAGTTTCTAAGTGGTTTGAGGATGTATCTATTAGAGTTTTCTTAACAAATCTCCACGGTATTGTAGTCCCTCCACAAGTAAACAAGTAGCCTGTTTGTGATTTGGCTTTATGTCGATCGGAGAGGTATCATGTATTTGCATATGCTACAAAAGAACATTCATGCTTTTGTGAATAATAACCCGATATCTATTGTACCTTTAGGTATTGAAGAACATATTTAATGTCATCCCAATGTCTTTGAGTGGGTGCGAAACTATATCTTGCAAGAAGATTTATAGAAAAGGSTATGTTAGGTAGAGTGCATATGGTACTTCACGACCAAGAATCTTTCCCCATCTTCAAATGGACGAAATGGATCTTTATTAACTTCAAGCGACCTAATGACCATAGCTGATGTCAATGGATGGGCATTTCTAATATAGAATCTCTTTAGAACCTTTTCTATATATGTGGATTGATGAACAAATAATCTTTCTGGGATATGTTCAATGTGCAAAAYCAAGATAAAATTTTCTCTCTCATAAATCTTTCATCTCAAACTCATTTTTCAAGTATTCCGTAGTATTCTTGAGCTCTTCATGAGTTCCAATTAAATTTAAATCATCGACGTAAATTGCAATAATTACAAATCCTATATATGTTTTCTTTATAAAATACAAGGACAGACATAGTTATTTTAATATCCCTCCTTCAAAAAATACTCACTAAGAAGGTTATACCACATCCTTCTGGATTATTTTAATTTGTATAATGATCTTTACAATTTGATTGAGTACATAGTCTTTGGACAATTCATATTTGCTTCTAGCACATTAAATCCTTCAGGGACTTTCATGTATATGTTACTATCAAGTGAACATATAGATACCCACTAACTACATCCATAAGGGCATATCAAGCCTTTATAACACAGTCAAAGCTGTTAASAATCTAAACGTGATAGTGTCTGTTAATAGGGAATAGATTTCCTTATAATCTATTTAGGTCTTTGAGAGAAACCTTATGCTATGAGTCTTACTTTGTATTTTGTACTTTAATTTTTTTTCATTTCTCTTTCTTACAAAGATCAACTTGTATCCTATAGGGACAACATTATCAGGAGTTTGAACTACAAGTCCAAACATTTTTCTTTGGTCTAAGGAATTWAACTCCATTTGTATGGTCTCTTTCCATTTAGACCAATCATCTCAATTTTGACATTCTTTAACTGATTGTGCTTCAAGGTCCTTATTTTTCATTATCTCAATGGTCATATTAAATATGAAGATATTGTCTATAACAATGTTTCTTGCTCCCACAATTTATGAGATAATGAGTAATTTATGAAGATCTCCKTATTTTGGACACTTGTTGTTCTGTTGRAACTTCACTATTTTTATTTGATTGATCAATCTTTTCTTTTACTTGTTCTTGTGAAACTATTGTTGGTTTTTCTCTTGTATCTTTCTCTTTTGAGCTATAGAATCTTTGGAACCAATTGATCGACCATGCTTTTGGCGCATATTAGATTCATTAGCTATAGCAACTTGTCCTACAAGGACATTAATTTTTGTAGKGACATTTTCTGCTATATATAAGATTTTATCACAATTTTTGTATTAACAAACTCATCTGGGAGTTTGTAAATTTTTTTACAAATGAATGATCTTTTCAACTTCTTATTACGTTGATTACTACGGGAATCGAAGTGAGATAGAGTTATTTCTTTCCMTGAAAGATCATGTTGTTTTGGGATGCCCCTCCCAAATTTGGGAATGTCATTTCATCAAAATGGAAATCTACAAATATTGCCGTATACAATCACCCATTAATGGTTCTAAGTACTAAATAATAGGTAGTGAATCAAACTCAACATAAATTCTAAATCTTCATTAGGGACACATTTTGGTACGTTATGGGGGTGAAATTGGTACTTGCACATCACCACCAAAGACTTATAAGTGAGAAACATCATGTTCTTCACCAAAAATAAGCTGCAATGGCGATTATGATATGCAGTTGGCCTTATTCAAACCAAGTTTGTAGTATGCAATATGGCATGACACCAAGCAGAAGTCGAGAGTTTTGACCTCATAAGTAATGGTCTAGTAATTAATTGAAGTCGTTTGATAAAAGATTCTACTAAACCATTTTATGTATGGACWTGAGCAACTGAATGTTCAACTTCAATCCCAATTGATACATAATATTTGTCGAATGCTTGAGATCTAAACTCATCAGCATTATCAAGATGTATTTTCTTGATTATGCAATCTGGAAATTGAGCTCTTAATTTTATAATTTGAGCAAGTTGTTTAGCAAATGCTGCATTTCTTATTCAAAGCAAGCAACATGGGACCATCTTTTTGAGATGTCAATCAAAACCAAGTAATATTTGAAATGGTCCACTCATAACCAGAGCTTCTTTAAGATAGAGAGAAGAGAGAATTTAGAAACACATGACACATGGTAGGTGTATTAGCTCACATATATTTCCATGAATCCTTTTTAAAACTTTGGAGATTCATTATTCACCTTCATTCTAGAAGGTCTAAAACTAACTTACCTTGTTAACATGCAACACATGGAAGATTATTTGGCAAAAAGATCTTCTGGTTCTTYAAAGTATGTGCTTGTGTGTTGCTAATTATTCAACTCATCATTGTTATTCCAGGATGTCCAAGGCAATCATGTTTATAAAGCCTTTTGTATCAATGAACTTCGGGTTTGTGACATTGTCTATTCAATTGTTTTTACGTATGCATAATACATTCCGGATGGTAGTGCTAGCAGTTTTTCTCTGATTTACTTTTTCAGATGAAGTAGAGATTATGCAAAGATATCCTTCACCATTATCTTGCATCGTCTTAATATGGTACCCATTGCAGCCGATATCCTTAACACWAGGCAAATTGCTTTTGGGTTTGCTGGAATAGAGTGCATCACTTATATAGAATTTTGTGTCACTCGGTAAAAATAATAAAAACTATTTCGCAACCTTCAATGAACTTTGATGCACCTGATATTGTGTTAAAATTATTTTCAGCTAACATTAACTTGAAAAAATGCTTCTTATCTTAAAAAATGGTATTTGTAGTTGCACTATCAATAAGACAAATATCTTGATCAATTTAGACATTATATAATAAAATAAAGTAATTATCTAAAAAAATTAATAAAAAATATTAAGATAATAATAAATCAACCAAATCATGAAATAATTTAAAATATAAAAACTTAAAAAATTTATAAAAAGTCCATCAAAAACTTAAAAAAATCATGAATACATAAACAAAGTCCATCTACGGAAATACATAAGAAGGAAATTTTCTTCTTTATCTTCTAATAGCCCACCACCAATTGAATTTCCAATTTCTTTTGTTCAACCGGTAAAAGGATGAGAGACATCTAAATCAAACTAAACCATCAAGATTAAGAAAACGTTTTATCTTTTTATCTCCAYTCTACCTTTATTCTTGATTGATCTTTTGTTAGAGATCTACTATATGGTTGTTATATGATAGGTACATAGTTTACCTTCAAATCATTATGGAGATGATGACGAAGGAAAATTAGTGTTTTTACAAGATCCTATTGGGATTTATTTTTTTCCTTTTCTTTATTGTCTCCCGCGCCCTTTTAAGGTGRATTTAAACATTAAGGGTCTACGACATTTAATTCTTGTTGAATATATAGTGCAACGAATTTAAACTCGGTGATAATCCATAATAAAATCAAGATATAATGTCAACATGACATATTTTTGTACATAATCCTTCAAAGTTTATACATAATATCACCAAAGTATTTTTTTTCCCTCAAAATCAGTGCAACTTCGAAAGCACAATAAAAGTATATTTTTAGTATAATAATTGTTTCAACATATTGTTACTTTAGATCAATCATATTAGACTATATCCTTCAGGGATAGATAACATTAATTGAGTAATATTCAATATTCTTCAAGAATATTTAAACTCTTATATACCCTTTAGGAACATATAATCTTTAATTAAAAAATAATAATTTAATATTCTTCAAGATATTGAGATCATCATCTCACATTATTCAAGAAAAAATAACGATAATCTTGACTATATTATTACTCTAGAAATAATAGTTCAATTTTTTTGAAAACATATTTAGATTATAATATACTCTTTAGGAGAAAATAAATTATTTATAATAATTGTTTAATATTCTTCAGGAATATAATGTTTTTCAAAAACATTTAAATAGTACTAATTTACATTACTGCCACATCTCTTAGTTTGTATGCAACATCTTTGGCTAACATTATCAAATTCATAGTTTATGTTGATAATGTAACACATACTATATATCTATAATCTATAATATATTAAAATATATCATCACAATATATAAGAATAATTTTTTGGCAACTTTATTCTCTATTATATTTTAATATTTTTAATGATAACATTACTTTGAATAGGGACATTAACATTGTACCCAATGTATTTAATATAAGATACAATATTAAATACATTGAAAAATGATTGRATTTAACAAGATTTAAAATATTTTATATGTTCAACAATATGAATTAATTTACTACAAGTTCAAAGTATTACATATGTTAAATATTTTTAAAATTATATAAATTAATTTAGCATATTAAGTTCAGAGTATTTTACATGTTTATTATTTCTAAAATTCTATGAACTAATTTATTAAATTAAGTTCATAAGTATTTTATCCATTCGATGCTTTTTAAAATTCTATAAAAACTCCAAATTTCCTCCTATGAGTAACTGATGAGATTTTTCAATATAAATTGTTCAAAGCTCTCCGAGAATTGGAGTGATAGAAAGATAAAATTCCTCAACTAGTAAATGAATAAAAGTTGTAAATGAATAGAAGAATTAAATTTTAAACATTAAATGCCTAGTGAGTATGCAGAGATGACCATAACCTGCTGAATTTATAAAAATTAATTGACATAGGCAAATGAGTATTTATGATTATTTAATTAATAATTAAAAAATTTCAACAGTTATATCACTGTAATTAGAACTCTATTATATCTTTTTCTTGCATAAAATTTTATATCTATCAGTTATAGCTCCTCACGAGCATATAATACGAAATGTAGTAAAATCGATTGACYTATATATCTATAATGTTATATAATGCCGTAAAAAAAATAAGATAGTAAAAAGAAAATAATTTTCAAATAAATGATACAAAAATATTGTGATAAATAAACGTTGTATATTAGGTTCAAAATTACTTTGCACGTTCTTCTATACCAAGTATTATAAGCATCATATAGCACTAAAGGTAATTCATGAATCTGGAAATCCTTGTTACTAGAATTCTGTGTCCAGTAACCAGATATTAAAATGGCYGCCAAAAAGGATATACACGTGTTTGGGAGACAAACTGAAGCTAAATACGAATGTTGCTTCGGTGTAGCAACACTTGATAGACAAATAAATAAATAAATATGGGTCTTTGGTACTACTTTGCATTCAGCTTCCTGCATGGACACAAGAAAGCATCTTGGGCCGAAAAATACAGAAATTACAGTGGTAAAGAGCTCAAGTAGCATTACCGTCAGGATCCAACTGCTCACGGTTAACAAGAACACCTTCTTCCCATACCTCATGGCACCTGGAGAGTCAGAGAATCAGAATTAGTTCAGGTCACACAATGCCATGATTCCAGAAACTTTGGAGGATAACTGAAAATACATGCTTTAAATGCAGACTGCAATTTTCTATCATCAGAAAAAGTTTTCTGGTCCTACCTTAAGGAATGCTTAATTTATCAGATGATGATAATGATTGTGGGTATCTACTAATGAGCATCTTGGAAACAAGTACAGGTAGAAAGAACAAATAAATTCCCAAGTAAAAAGTTATTCGTGGATTTTTTACCAGATTTACCATAAAACCATGAAAATTGACKACACAGAACAGAGTAATAAGCTGCCTGAAGATTTATCCTTGGATTATAAAAGCTGATATACCACATTCAAACTATAATAGCAGAGATGAGTAGAAGGTGCTAAATTGCATCATAACCATATGTTAGTTTTTGTAAGTGACACAAATAAGAAAGCACAGAACAGATGATSCAAATTTTAATTAGAAAGATAGTTAAAAAAAATGAAAAGGGAATAGGTCGACGAAAGAAACCTTGTCCCATCTACACTAATACAAAGAAAGTGGCCATGTCGCCATCCATTCTTGAAGTGGCCAAAGAATACATCCCCAAGCTTTGAGTAGAATCGCCCTTCACCATTTGCCTTGCCTTTCCAGAAGTTGACGAACCATCGATCGCCAGTGTGAAAATAGAACCAACCCTACACGGTTAATCCGAACATGTTTAGGGCCCATAATTGGAGAAAATTTAYTGTATTAGATACTTGGATATTAATCATACTGCTTTTGCGAACCTTCAATTTCAAAATAAGGACTGAATTTTCTCCAATACAATAGTGTCAAAATATCCTCAACATTAACTCCTAGAATCAAGATAAAATCAATTAGAGAATTCTGTGGGATGTGTTAATTGTATAGCTATTACAGAATATTTTGTAGGATATAATTTCATGTTTTAGGCTATACCTCTTTGTATGAATTTAGATCTATTGTATAGTTTTTGGTAAGTTGAATGTAGAGATACAAAGAATTCCTCTCAAATACTATATGGTATCCGAGCAATGTTCTTTGTTCCTTGCCCATCAATTATAGATGGCGAAGAGAGAAAAGAGAGAGTCACAACCTCTGATAACAGAACTGAGGAATGACTTTCATCACTGGACGAATAGATAACTTACGATTGAGAAACTCGAAGGCAGAAAAATTTCTGTCRATGGGCTCAATCGGCAAAGCTTATTTTAGAGGGAAAAGTAGATCCAGTTACCTTATTAGAGAAACTAAGGAGCCTGAGGCCACCAATCCTCAGCCCTTTAGAAATGGAGATTGRAGAACTCTTTGATTCTGGCATGGCTGGTGAATTCAATGAAGCYGGTGATAGGAAAGACCTCTCTGTTTTTACCAACCGCCAAGGACATCTAGGACATTGTCCTCCAGACCTATTCCAACAAAGAGGATTCCTCCAAAATCTTCGAAATCAAGACAAAGCTCTGGCAAATGAAGCAAGGAAAGCAAGAGGTCACAGAATACTTCATGAAGATAACGGTACTATGGCAAGAACTGGACATGAATCTCTAAGAATCATGGAGGTGTTCAGAAGATAACACCCAGTACCAGAAGAAGGTGCATCAGAGCATGTCCTCGAGTTCCTCGACAACCAGAACCATGAGTTCGATGACGTGAGGGGGCGTGTTCTTGGATGACAACCACTGCAATCAATTTGAGAAGTATTCTCGAAGGTTAGACGGGAAGAACAGAGGCATAAGGTGATGATGATGAATGGAATACCGCACAGGTCGAATGCTGGGCTGAGTTCAAGTGAAGGAGCAAACCTTGCTGTGCATGGAGCCCAAAAACCATCACAAAAACGTGTGTTTTATGATCATTGCAAACGACCAGGACGCACAAAAGATAATTGCTGGGAAAATCATGGTAAACTAGCAGATTGGAAACCAAAGTGGAACAAGAACCATGGTGGGTATCAAGCTACTTCAAAGCCAACTGAAAAATCAAAAGACAATCAGGGAAGTTTCAGTGCCGAACAAATGGAACAACTCTATMAAATGTTTACGAAATCCCAAACCTCTGGTCAATCATCATATACTCTGACTGGTTCTTTAGCTCAGARAGGTAATTTTTCACAAGCACTGAGCACCTCTTTATATAAAACTCCCTGGATAATTGGCTCATKTGCCGCTTATAATCTTTTTACCTTTTATACATACACCTTGTGTTGAAAATTTGAAAATTAACATTGCAGATGGAACTCTCTCACCCATTTCAGGAAAAGAAAGTATAAGACTGTCCAATTCTATAATCCTCGAAGCAGTTCTTCATGTCCCAAAATTGACTTGTAATCTATTGTCCTTTAACCAAATCATAAAAATYKCCGAKTGTTCTGTTAATTTTCTATCATCTTCTTGTGTATTTCAAGACTTATCCTCAGGAAAGACAATTGGCAGTGCTAACGAGTGYGAGGGACTCTACTACTTCGAAGATGCCAAAGTGGGTATGCAATATCAAGTTGCAAATTTTGGTACTGGTTCCGTTCCTAGGATAGTGAACTTTTGTTATGGCACTTTAGATTGGAACATTTAAATATTTCATATTTAAAGCATGTGTTACCATCTGTTTATGCCAATAAAGGGAACTTTGATTTACAATGTTAATTTTGAGCTTGCGAAACACCATCAGACTTTCCCAACCACACAGACAAACCTTCTAAACCATTTTTGCTCTTACACATAGTGACTTATGAGGACCTTATTGTATTCCTAATTGTACTCCTGCAAAAAGATTTATGATATTCATAGATGACCATACTCGGGTTAGTTCGGTTTATCTTGTAAAAAATAGGCCAAATATCTATATGGACTCAAAGAGTCACCAATGGCGTGGTTTGACAGATTTGCTAGAGTCTTACGTGGACAAGGATATAGGTAGGGACAATCAAATCACATTCTATTTTTCAGACAGGATCAGAACAGGCAGAAAACAATATTGATTGTATACGTGAACGATATTGTCCTCACTGGAGATGACTTGGTCGAAATAGACAGRTTAAAAGGGACTCTAGCCGCCGAGTTTGAAGTAAAGATCTTGGGCAAATGCACACTATCTTTTAGACATGGAGGTCCAAAAGAGGCATTAGTGTCTCAATGAAAGGATATTCTGGATCTTTTGACAAAAACTGGAATGCTTGGATGCAAGGCGAGTGACACCCCAGTTGAACCTAGCAATAGGAAGGAAGACAATGGGAAAAAAGTTGATAAAGAAAGATATCAAAGATTAGTTGGGAAGTTGATCTCTCTCTTTCATAGCAGACCAGATATTGCATTTGCAATAAGTATGGTTAGTCAACATATGCATTCATCTAAAGAAGTTCATTTAGAGGCTGTTTACAGAATCCTGCGATACTTCAAAGGATCTCCTGGAAAATGACTTTTCTTTAGAAAAGGTGAAAGAAGGGGCACAGAGGTGTTCATGAATGCAGATTGGGCGAGTTCACAAGAAGATATGAACGATCTACAACTGGGTACTATACATTTGTATGGGGAAATCTAGTTACTTGGAGAAGGAAAAAAACAAAATGTGGTTGCCCAGAATAGTGCAGAAGCTGAATTTCGTGCAATCGCTCGTGAGATTTGTGAGGGACTTTGTTTAAAGAAACTTCTAGAAGACTTGAAGCTGGAGGACAAGCTGTAAATCAAGCTSTTTAGCGACAACCAGGCCGCCATCAATATCTCACTAAATCCAGTCCAACATGACCGAATGAAGCATGTAGAGGTTGATAGACATTGCACCAAAGAGAAGGTCCAGAAAGAAATAATTTGGTTGACATATGTTCCTACGGATTAATAAACAACAAATGTCTTCACCAAAGGACTTCCACRGGCAAATTTTGAAGGTTTTATTAACAAGTTGGATATGATTAATATTTATGATCCAACTTGAGGAAGAGGGTCAAAATATCCTCAAAAATAGTTCCTAGAATCAAGATAGAATCAATTAGAGCATTTTGTGGGATTTATGTTAATTGTATAGATATTACATAATATTTTGTAGGATATTTTTGGCTTTTTTAGGCTTATACGTCTTTGTATAAATTTAGATCTATTGTACAGTTCTTGATAAGTTGAATATAGAGATACAGAGAATTCCGGTCAAATACTCCTATAAATAGAGCTCCCAAAAGTTAGATCCTTCATAAGAGAAATAATGAGATATTAATTCTACTAGAAGCAAAAATCTTAGACTTTTGCTGCAAGTACAATTAAGCTTCACAGAGAAGGCCAGATTATAAGATTGGCATACACAGTAGCAAACAGAAATACAACTAAGGAGAACCTAACATTTGCATTTTCACATTCATTTGATAATAGTTAAGAACAAAGAAGTCATGCTGATACCTTGCCGTGCATGGCATCATCCCTCCAAAATCCCTGAAAAACATCACCATTGTTGAAGTAGAATGTGCCCAGGCCAGATCTCTTACCATAGCGCCACATGCCATCATATATACTTCCATTTTCAAGTGAAAGACGGCCCTGCAAAWAGGAATTATAGTACTCTCTTTAAAACAAATTCAGCTACCACAGAAAATTCTCCACCCCATCTGAGCAAAAGCAGCATACCTTTCCTTCTGGAAGTCCTCCTTGGATGCGGCCCCTGTATATCCCTCCTCTATATTTCATTTCTACTACTGGACTCCACTTCTTGTCCAAATCTCGTTCAGCTTCCTAAATGATACTGAAGACACTCAGAAAATATGCAATACTAAGGAGAAGAAACCCAAAAAAYTGAATGAAAATGGAAGTTTCACAGAGTCCAACAACTTTCAGAAAATTCTTTCCTTCTCGAAAATTTCTAACCCCTTCACACCTTCAAAAATCCAAAAGATTAGAAGTTAACCTGGAAATTTGGTTTGCACTCCTTCCAGTAAAACATTAAGGCCTAGTTTGATTGAGGAGAAAGTAAAGTTATAATCGAATTGTGATTCCTCGGAATCAAAATTCAACAAATTAAAATCCTTAGAGATTCACTTATCTTGTTTGGAAGGCAATTAAATGTAAATGGTACGGGAATTTATATTTGTATCAAATTACTTAAATTAGAATCATGAATTGGATATAATAATTTGAAATATTAAATGTTAATAAGTATTATTAAAAGAGGATGCATTAAACCTAGGTTTATTTCCATTAAGTAAATAAATATAACTATTTAATTTATATTAAATCAAATACCATAGTTTTGCTAAACAATGAGGAAATTATTTTAAAAAAACAAAATATAAACTTTTAGAGAAAGGAAGAAATTTTTATTCAGTTCAAAATATTAGGATTAATATAAAAATCAAAATCCTATAACATATAATTAATATTTTAATTTCAAATATAAACAAAACTAAATCCTGAATTTGCTTATGTACGGGAGAAGAGGATCTATAATTTGGGAAAGAGATTAGAATTTTTTTGGGGGAAAATGTAAGAGGGTTTTTAGAGAAGAGTTCAGTCATGAAGGAGGAGAACGAGAGGAAGGAGGGAGAGAAAAAAGAAGGTTATTAAAATTTTTAAAACATATTACGTGTATTTTTGTTTAAAATTCTGAGAAATTGTGCAATTATTTTCTTGGATTTGAGGAATCTGATTCCTTTTCAGACAACAAGGTAATCTTTCAAATGCYGGAATTTAATAACGAGGGATCATATTACTTTCCCAATGCAGAATSCTTGACAATCAAACAAGGCTTAAGGAGAGCAACTCTATTTGCATGTAAGATTGTAACTCAAATGAACTTGGTAGTTATTTCCTAAACATAATTCAAAGATTATACAATTTCAATTTCTTCTAATCACTCCAATAACTAGTAACAGAACTTGAACATGTAAAATCTCGTATACATCATAAATGGCACAGACAATATTCAGCATTCAGAAATAGAGAACAAGCTTCCTGCTGGTCCTCTACCAATGGAATCACAAAAGGGCTATGTGTTTCCTACTCTGATAAATATAAGCAGAGTAGTTTCTTCATGTACTAAACTATGATATCCATGCACAATACAGAATACTGACCCTTTGCAATAATGGCTCATCCATTATTAGCGCTAAAACTGGATATATTAACTTTTAAGATCCATCAATTAGCCAATTTAACTCTTCAAAAAAATCATTCAAATAATACACCACACATAGACATAATATTGCATAAATTTGCTGAAACATAATCTTAAATTTTTGGAGATTGAAACATATAATTCTATTATTCAAAGTCCAGTACATGTTTCAGTAAACCAAAAAAAATAGTTGTTCAAATATTATAGCAATCAGTGCCCCAAGCTCAGAAAGGATTTTATACACTCAATGCAGAAAAAGTAGAACTTTTAATGTACCTATGTTACATAAAATTAAGCAAAGTTTATGTAAATCAAAAACGTTTTTATTCATRAACATTCATTTCCTACAAGGAGAACTTCTCATTGTTTTCTTTGCAAAACTCCCTTCAGCACCATTTTAACRTTTAAATTTCTGTTAATTGTACTACTTGAGAACATTATCAATAARCAAATTCCATAGGTCWAAAATATAATGACACACATTAAACTTGCCAAACTAGTATTGCTTGTCATATTAATGAATTTAGTGAAAAAATTATGTTTATTTTGCACTGGACCACTGAACAGTAGTACCACGCGTTGCTTCCACAAATTCTGCACTAGATTCCTATAATTCCTGCCAGAGAAGATGTGACCAAGATTTTTGTATTTTCAGAAATGTGAAGTGCTTGATTAAAAGCTATAGACAAAGGGGAATGGCCCAGTCATCATCAGAATCATGCCCATTTACATTCAGCAAGACATTGCAGTACTGAATAAAACGCAAAGAAATGTTTAAAAAGCAATAAGATCCAAAGTAAAAGGTAAATTTTTACTTTTAGTAAGAGCAGTGTCATGTCAGTGCAGAGAGGTATCAGAATGTGTTGATGACAAATCATATTTTAATTAATTGAGTCAGTGGTGAAATATCTTCTTCGCCATGTCCATTTGCCAAAGTATAATAAGTATGTAATTTCATAGTCACTTCTTAATAATTGAGGGGGGAAAAGGGGACGATGCATTAAGAGGAAAGAACGCCAATCCTAGGTCCAAAGGGCTCTGGTTATTAATGTTCTTCCTGATTAAAATAATTGGAAAAAATGAAGGGGAAAAAAAGAAGATTCCGCATTAGATACTAAATATAGGTTTCAGACTTCAACAACATCAGAAAGAACTTGAATCTCACACATCAGTAGTTTGTAAAAAWGCACATTAAGCTCAAGACCAGTAAGCTAACCAGCATTGATGCTGCCCGGACAGAAAGAAATCGTTGCTTGTTTGAATCACCTGCGTAACTTCCTCTTTTTAATGATGAGACATTATTGGAGTTCACTGAAGCTTCAAAACCCCTGTCACCAACCCCATTCCAGGATGCACTTGGTGTAAAATCAGGTTTCCTGTAGTCATCTGTTCTCCACTTCTTTTTATGCTTAGTATATGCAGGAGATTCATTCAACTGTTCCAAATATTTTACACCAACYGGAAGTGTATAWAAGTTCACACCATCATGCACTAGAGTGGCTTCTGTACTAGAATCTCCTTCCTTGGGCCATTCCACCATATTCTGATTATCTGGTCCCAGATGGTATCTCGTAAGCWGCTCCTCTTCAAAAGTAGCCCCTCCTAGATAATTCCAATGTAAAGAGGATTATTTTAACTCCAATAGTTAATTGCTTAGATAGGCATGTCAGTAATATGTTTTTAACTAAATCAACGACATGAAGTCTACATGATCACAGTTAAATAAAGCGTACGATGTAAAACTACAATAAATTACCAAACTAATGTAACTCTACCTTTTGCATTTGGAAAAGATGTTARAGAATATGAGTTGAACTCAGAAAATTGAGCAGCACTTTCTTCAGAACAGTTCTCATCAGTCCTACAAGTACAAAGCCAATAAAGTTTTACACAATTCAAAGTAAAAAAACAAAAAAAAAAAAGAAAAAGAACAAATACATATATATATAAGTTTGATTTAAAGCAGAACCAAGCAAGTAAATGAACCTTAAAGAAGATAAAATTTCATCCATATTATTTGATAGTGGTTCAATTTCTTCAGTGTAAACACCGAGGACCTCAGATGTATCATCCAGATCCTGCGAAGTTTTATCTGGAACTTCAGCATTGTCTTGATCAAATGATGCTTCAGAAAAACGTGGAGTGTCAGAGACACAGCTTTCCTTATTGTTTGAAGGTTGAGGATGTTKYTGCTTTAAGATATTGAATATGAAAGGGAAATGATCTGCCAGTCTAGAGAATATGCTATTCTTCTGAGATGACTGCTGCCCAGAACTGAGAAAAATTCAAGCATAAAAGAACTAGTAAATAAATAATATATAAAACAGCAAACTCAAGTAGAACATCAGCAAATAGTTGTAATACAGGAGTAACTTAGCTGCAGTAATTTACATATATAGTCAATAGCTGTACATAGACATTTTATCTGTCCACAATGATTAGCTGTATATTCATATGATCATACATGTTGCACAGATAAACTTAAAATTTGTATGTTAATCATTACATACATGCAAAAGAAAAAGCAAACCTTTAGACAAACAAGATTGAGATAATAGTGGGGGAAAAAAAAGCAGGGGCTCATTTTACCAGTAGCCTCGCAAGGAATAGTTCTGAATGGCACCACTATCTTTTACAATTTGAGGTCCGAAAAAGAATATGAGGCAAGAGAAAGGCATAAAGGACAAGAATGATGGTAGAGACATAGTAATTTCGCTGAGGCTTTTGCAGCATAAAAATCATTGAATTATTAACCATAAACGTTTCAGTCACCTCTCTACCTATGGAAAACCAGGATATGCCACAAATTCAAAAACTTATTCATGAAATTAAATTGATTGATACACCCTCATTTCAAATGGATGTCTTCATTTCTAATTCGGGGTCCTCCAAAACTATTATAGACTTTCTTAAAAAAGGATYATTTTGCAGTCTAAATTCCACTATTAAACCCACTTCTAAAACGAAAAACATTGAAAAATGAGTAAACATGGACCAAATAATGAATCATTTAGGGTAAGTTGGTAAAATACATAAAAAGTCAAAAGCTCTTTGAATCTTTGTGCCAAGTCATATATGGACATTCATCAGGAAGTAGAGATAGAATCTAAATACTATTTTAGACAGATCTTCAGAAGAAGACATTAGATTTTAGATACCATCAGCACCTRGAAATAAACTGTTGAATGTCAACTGACGACCAATAAAGTTGCATTCTTTTCCCTGGCTGGTTTAGAGAACAGAATATCCAAGATCATTTCACTTGTATCTATTTCACAAATAAGTTGTCCAGGAGAAGCCCTGTCTAAAAGGTGACAAACAAGACATGCATAAAGCACTGGGAAAGTAGTCAATTACTCCGAACCAATTTGAGTTCGAAAACCCATTACAAGTCGATATTTGAGAGAGTGACTTYAAGTACACAGAACCAAGAGAACCCTAACCACAAAAAAAAAAAAAAAAAAAAGGGAAAAAAAATGAAGGATACAGCAAATCATAAAACTCTTACACAATAAAGAAATTACTTTCTTCACCGCCAAAAGAAAAAAAAAAAAGAAAAAAGAAAGAAAGAAAGGAAGAAATAAAGTAAAAAAACTACCTTACCTGAATGTCATAATCGTAGTCACCACTAAGTTGCATCCCAAATTTGGGTCATGAATTATGGACAACATAATCTCCATCTTGCACTCTGTAGTTAGACGAACAATATGAAAAATGCTATCCACATCGTTGTTGTTGATGGTTCCAGAACTTGCAAGTATGCAAACAATGGTACCATTGGAGTCCTAGGCATAGAATGGAAAAGTGAAGTGTAGACTGAATGCAAAAGTAGAAATGTCGAAGTAGGGATAGAGCTTTGTGTATTAAAATGAGTATTGAGAATCAGAACTCAACCATACATGTCATCAACAAAATAAAAGATGGAACTGGAACCGGGAAACAAAATTCCACTAAGCAAATTCATAAAAGCATGCTGAAGTAGTCAAATGCTCAAGCCTGCACTAGTTATAACTAGGATCAAAACAGATGCTTATGCTCAAAACAACCAACAGCCTCGGATAGAGGGGGCATMTCTGGAGGAGTTCATCTGTAAACTATAGAATTCTTAGCATATGACTTCAGACAAGTAATGAGGACTTTGAACGTTTCAAATAATAAAAATAATAATAATAGTAGTAGTGATACTAAAGTCGCAGATTTGTCCTAATTTTTGGACCTCAAACCTCTAACTAGCAATGTCATCTTTGAAAAATTTGGGTGCAATTATTGAGTAAAATTCAGTTCAAGTCATCAAATCAGCCTCATTGACATGTGTAATAAACTGGTCAAATTTCAATCGARCTTCTCTTCATGGAGGAAAGAAATAGATGAGTCTTTCGACCATACAAGTCAAAAATGACACAGATTAACCTAATCTGACATGTAACAAGGAATCTGATGTAACTATATATCTTCAGTTGTATCACAGTGAAAATGGAGAATGCTTGACCTACATGTAGATTCATTTTCCTGACTTTCTATCCAATTCATGAAGAACAATCTAGGGATTTTCTTAAAATAAATAGTATCTTGAGCTTCATTCTAGCTTTTTGTATGATTTTCAACATACAAAGAGAATGTATTGACTTTAAACATACAATAGCAGGAGGAAGTAGATTTTTGGGATTAATTAAGTAATCTTTTGATAAAAGCAGAATCCATGTTATGCTAAGGTTTAAATATTCTAGTCAGATTCTTATTGTTGAACGAGCTAAAAAGGGCCACATACCATATAACGGGCATAATCTTCAGGATGACCAAGAATGACATGATGACAATATTTTCAAAGGGTAGAATAACCAAAAATGACATAATCACCAGATTTTCAACAAAAAGAATGTTTTTAAACTAATTAACAAGGTTCAAGTGTCAAAGATGATTTCCTACCACCAAAATAGCAGAAAAGAAAACAAACAGGAATTGCATAAATATCGTAAGCGCTAGTTTAGACATATATATCTTGGGAGGGATGCCAGCTACAAGATAAAGATTACAGGTTTAAGCTATATTTTTTGAACATTTCTTATTTCAATTTATTATGTCTGAAAATTCCACAGAACTACTCATCTTCTGATTCGATCAATTAGCATGGAGGTGGTTATTAACTAGTGATTGCAAGACCTGTGATTCGTTTCACCTACTTTAGGTGCAGAAGTAAGAAAGGAGCTGATGGTAATCCTAGTTAATGGTTGACTTGAGTAGTGCTAAGTATTTCCTGAGATAGGGAGTGGTCAGGTTCATTCTTTTATACTTTATGCTTTACCTTATTTTTTACTTTATGACTTGGAGAGTAAGAGTGAGGGAATATAGGGGGTAGATCGTTTCACCTACTTTAGGTGCAGAAGTAAGAAAGGAGCTGATGGTAATCCTAGTTAATGGTTGACTTGAGTAGTGCTAAGTATTTCCTGAGATAGGGAGTGGTCAGGTTCATTCTTTTATACTTTATGCTTTACCTTATTTTTTACTTTATGACTTGGAGAGTAAGAGTGAGGGAATATAGGGGGTAGATAGGTGAGAGAGAAGGCATTGAGAAATTACTTTATGTTGAGCTTAGCTCATTGGAGAGCCTCCAAGCCTCTCGAATGCTTGGTTCAGCTTGTTAAGGTTCCATATTTCAATCAAATCTCCCAACTATTCCGATCAAAACTTATTCTAACTGTTATTGCTGCTGTTACATTGTATCAAAGTGGTATCAGAGCAGGTTGATTGGTGGGAAACATGACTGTAAAAAACATGAATCAGTGGATGAATCCTGTGGAGGAGACTGTAGGTGTRGTCCAGGAACAGGTTTGCCGGGAAATAGGCTCTTYGAAGGAAGAACTGCAGATCATGAACCAATGATTTGAGCAGTTCATCAAGTTTCAGGAGGATTCTTCCCATGTCGCTTTGCCAACTGGCAAGGCAAAGGAACYAGTCATAGTGAACTCCGGGATGGGTGRCTTRCTAAAATCAAAGGGCCATTCTTTCTTCTCTAATTCATGACCTAACTTTAGATTCCAGAAGTTGGATATGCCTATCTTCRATAGAACAAATTCAGACGGATGGATCTTAAGGGCAGAAGGATACTTTTCATTACACCGCTTCTCAAATAAAGAAAAATTAGAGGCTTCAATCATTAGCTTTGAAGGGGATGCACTTCTGTGGTTTCAATGGGAAGGAAAAAAAAAAGCAGACTATCTTGCGCTGGGAAGAGCTGAAAATCCTTCTCTGAAAACAATTTCGGTCATCATAGACGGGAACACTACATCAGCAGTGGCTGGCCATTAATGAAGAGGGCAGCGAGCAGGATTACCGCCGGAAGTTCACTGAATTATTAGCGCCTTTGGAGAATATCCCTAAAGAGGTTTCTTTGGGGAATTTTATCAGCAGGTTAAAACCCGAAAACCAAGTTCGGGTGCAGGTTTTGGAACCTATTAATTTGGGGTGGACCATGGAAAATGAAGGTGCAAGCTGACAGAAAACAACATCATGAGGAGTTCTCTAAGGGAGATTTGGTGTTTTTAAATCTGAGGCCATATAGGCAGCAATCTCTAGCTAGATGCAAGAATGAGAAAYTGGTTGCTTGATATTATAATCCCTGTAAAGTTACTCAACGTGTGGCAAGGTAGCTTACAAGTTGGAACTTCCATCTACGGCTACAATCCAAACCCGTTTTTCATGTCTCCCAGCTACGGCGAGCTAGGGGGTAACAATTTCATCTCCAATAGTGCCACCTCAATTAAATCCTAATCTCAAGCTAGTTGTGGAACCAGAACTGTTGTTGGGGGTCCAGCCGAAGGCAAATAGTAGTTCAGGTGAAGTGGAAGTGTTGCTGAAATGGAAAGACTTGCTAGAGTTAAAAGCTACATGGGAAGAGTTCCAGATGATTCAGAAGCAGTTCCCTGAGTTTCACCTTGAGGACAAGGTGAATGGTTGGGCAGCGAGTAATGTTAGACCTCCAATTTAGTTCAACTACTCTAGGCGCAGGAGTAAGAAAGGAGCTGATGGTAATTCTAGTTAGTTGGCTGACTTGGGTAGTGCTAAGTATTTCCTGACATAGAGAGGAGTGGCGTTCATTCTTTTATACTTTATGCTTTCTATTATTTTTACTTCATGACTGGGAAAGCAAGAGTGAGRGAACATGTGAGAAGTTACTCTGTATTGAGCTTAGCTCATTGGAGAGCCTCCAAGCCTCTCGAATCTTGGTTCAGCTTGTTAAGGTTCCACATTTCAATCAAATCTTTCAACTATTCCTATCAGAACATGCTCTAACTGTTATTTCTGCTGTTAAGTTGTATCAATGTTCCATTAAACCAAACCAGCACTATGACCATGTCCAAGGGGAAGTTCAATAACTACACTTCTGGGACTTCGCTCATGAACATGCAGAATTCATTAATGCAAAAGGAAAACATCAGAAAGAAAGTGAAATGCTTGATATAAGAGCTTATTTTTCTAACCTTTACACCTTTACCAAGGAAGGGGCAGTCATACACAGCCTGCGAAACTGAAGTTTTGATATTACGTCCAGCTCCAAATCCAATCCTTGCTTCTCTGTAACTTTGCAGAATCTGCAAAATGTYCCGTTATCTTATTGTTGGATGAACTAAAAGAAGTAATGAGAAGAAATGGCAATTTGTAAATTAGATGAAACAAGATCATAGTCTGCTCATAATCTACTCCTATTCACATAAAATGCTCAATAACTATGACATTTGAAAAAAGGAAAAGAGTAGAAAAGCAGTCAAAGAGACTGAGAAAGGAAATATATAATATGGATAGCYGATTCTGGGTACATGTCGGGATATCGATCAAATAATAAATATTCCTATTTAGGTGCTCTATAGGCTGCTGCTCAATCAATTAGTTATGACGTACCATTAACTTTATTGTATTATCAACATCTCTACGTTTGATTTGATGATACGTGATTTGGTGAAAWACAAATTTTTTCCTTGTTCTTTTCTTTCTAATTTCTAAGAAAAAGCTTAAATAAATATTTTTCATTCTGTCTAGTCATCATCTGGGTTGATGAACTAAAGCAGATAGTTATATGAGTGATAGAAAACGGCGGGAAATTTTGCATTAAAAAGATTGAGCCTCAATTCCTATGTACAAGAATTAAAGAAAGAAAATGTAAGCAGTAGTGACTACAAGCAAACCAGATAAGAAAATGAGCATGGGATTTCTTATCTCGTTTCCTCTGTACAACAATTAAGTAAAAGTAAATATAAACAGTAGAGATTATGTAAAGCGAGAAGCGCAAGCCACTCACTTTTTGAATTTCTGGAGCCTTAAGTTCCTTAATGCCCTTTTCTGGTACTTCTAGAAGCTTTTTKTGTTTCTCCTGTCAATGATGTAAAACATATGGAGGGTTGAACAAATAACAAAATGAACAAACAAATATAATTGCCACAAGGTGGGCAAAAGTTGGAAAGTATAAAATTTGATAGCCAAGAGAACAGAATAGATGTTATGCTTACAGATATAAGAACAGATATGGCATTTATAGCCATTAAAACAGCACTGTTCGATGTCTTTAAAGCTTCATCTAAAGTCACCATATCTTTCTCCAGAAGTGCATCAGTATCAACAGCTGCAGGTCAAAATGGCAAGAAAACACACCCTCAGAGGTCTGGTGGGCAACACTTAATTAAGAAATACTGGTAAATTACTTTTGGAACAGCAAGAGAGTATGTCCTTCAATTATTGCCTCATATCTGTCATCTTTCTATTCAAGTTAAGAAAAGATCATCAATGTAGATGATTCTGTTGATTGACACAATAACCTCAAGTCCGCAAACCAGATACGCCTATGAGCTTGGCTTGGTCCTAAAAGTAAGTACTGATATTTAGTTAACTTACAATCTTAAGTAAGCAAATCAGATAAGGAAATGAGCATGGGATTATTCCATGTATAATTGGTTTACTAACAACCACATTGACATCAACAAACTTGACCCAAAGAACAAAAATTGCAGAGCTCTTTCAGTTAAAATTGAACAATAGCCACTCAATGGACAAGCATTCAGATTTTATAGACAGAACTACACTCAGGAAGTTTTTTCATATTCATGAATATGCAAGCTTGGTTTGAATAGCACTCTATGAGAAAGCGTGTTATAACACCTATCCTATAATTGACTGGCTAAAAGAGAAATCCACCAACAAATCTACCAGTCAATCTCACACTAGGGAAGAACCTTTGGTTTTTAACATCATGATGATAAGTAGTCAATTAGGATAACTGCTATCATCTCAAGGACCAGACACATCCGAGCGAAACCACCCTGTCTTGCTGGTTCCCACCAACCAAAAAAAAAAAAAAAAGCAGTATCCATTAGGTAACGAGAGGGTTTGCAATGGCTAGGCTGTTCGTAAGGCATTAGCAGTACTACAGCACCTCACAAATTAAATCTTAACCTTTTTGCTCTTTGTGGTGGTTATAATATACTCTACCAGCTTGACCTTTACCATTACAACTTTGCTGTTTAGCTTAWCTTAGAATGGTGCAGGTTGTTTCTGCCTTCTTCCTGGCCACTATCGGGACCCCATTCGTTTCCAAGGTTCGTTCTACTTTGTTTTTGCAATGAGAGAACATTTAGGTAAGGGAAGATGTTACTCACCAATATAAAAGTTGGCATGATTTTGAAGTTTATCAACCAAATACTTAACCTGAGGTAGGAATGGTCACACCATGATTTAGTAAACATAGAAGAATAAACTGAAAGACTTGACCAAAAATAATGCAAGAAAAACCAAATCATGAACTATTAGCTTTGTTAGCTAACAATCAAGTATTTCTTGTGATTACAAAAACTAAATAGTCGTATTAAGATTGACAACTTAATAATTTATTCACAATAATCGTGAAGACCGAAAACCCAAGAAATGAAAACGCAATAAGACTTTCTTTGTTGAAGACGCAATAAGCAAGTATCACTGCCAAAATGTGCCTACAGCTAACATGACTCTAAAGGAACTTAACAAAAAAAGCAGAAAGTAATACCAGCACTRAGGTCAATGATGTGAGTTCAATGATGTTTCCAACTATTCACAAGAAATTAAAAGTGTTTTCTTACCAATTCCACATGCTATTAAGCTCATAAAGCTCTCCCAAAATGTTAAAGCTTTTAGCTCATTAATATAAGCATGAGAAATCAGATTAGAGCTACAATATGTTGCTTTACAAAATCTAAACCTATTGTCTGTGTTATTTAGACCATAACCCTTTTCCAAAACAAAGCTTTAATGCTGGTAAATGAGAAGATGAAACCTGTCACRATGAAATAACCTTCTCTTTGCTCTTGCTCAGTTTCCTTTTACCTTAACATTTCAAGCTTTTCTCCCATAAAGAGTATGATTCATTAATTTAGATGAAAGGGATACCTCATCCTGGCGCCTTCGCCCTTCAAAGCTGAAAGGTTTCAAAATAAGGCCGATAACAAACCCATTTGCAGATTTTATTSTCTGAAGAATGTTAAGAGCTGCCATATAATCTGACCCATAAGCTGCACTAGCTACCTATAGAAAGAGCAAAAGATAAAGAAGAAACTCCAAACAATATATATATATATATATGTATATATCAGCACTTCAACCAGCCAAGCAATACCATTAAATCAAATAACCTTTAAGAAGAATCAAATGCTTCTGTTTGTGCTGATTATATTATGCATGTAGAGGTCTTTCTATCAACAAATTTGAAAAAGATAAGTTGAAGCATAATGTCATATAACTGACTGCGAAGATAGTTGATGATTTTTGCACCCCATATCCAAAAAGAAAAARATAAAAAAATAATCCTATTAGTTTTATTTGAAGGGAAGCTTGTTGRAAGCATATATAGACAAGGAAAAGAGGCTATAGAAAGCAGTGCGTAGTGTCTAGTCACTCATCAAAAACTACGAAACAGATGAGAGAAACTTAGCTGTAGCTTCAACATCAACTATGTAGCATACTTAAAAACTACGTGAGTGCTATGCATCTATTGTCCGGACGAAAAAATATATGATGCACWCCCTAAGTTGCATAGAAAATGTATTCCTTTTTCAAGCATCCCAACATAGTATCCACTTTCTTCTGGCACACTCATAGGGTACGCAACTCTAAATGAAACACCGAAAAGGATCACCAAAAAAGATGTTGATTGAACTTTAAGCTTTGGTTACTTCAACTAATAAAAAAATAATGTTGAGATGCAGCAGAGTTCACTGAACATGATACTCTCTACAAAAGCCTTTTAACTTATCTTTCCATTTCAATATACCATTCAATCTTAGACTGTCACAAAATTCTTATTGGGTGAACTAAATACCTAAAACACTACATCTTCTAGGAAATGTCAAAAGCAACWATATTAGCTGCAGTACTGGTAGCTCCACATATACAGTTTCTAAAAAGAAAATTATTTTTTAATCTCCAACAACTTTTGTATAACAAAATGCTAATATTTACATCTCTAATGTTCGAAAACTGAAACATCAAAACCATAAAAGAGAAAGGATGTACAAACAAGTATAACAGCTTTAGAGCATGACTTCAAATCTGATGGAGCTTCCACAATTCTAGCAGCAATATCTGCAGGTCGAAGAAAGAAACGATAAGAGAGACAGAAACAAGAAGGTGGACCCGGAGAAATGAAGAATAAAAATAGGAGTAAGATATGCATACAGCCAATTTTCTTCTCAGATAAATTGAAGAATAAGAAACCAATCAGCTTTCTCTTAATGATACGACATGACAGCTTGACACCAGAACGCAAATATTTTATTCAAAGTGGAAAAAATATAAAATAAAATAAAAAGACGAAAGATGATTAGCCAAATTATAAGCCCATTTGACTCCTTTAGATGAAAACTTCTAAGTAAACAATGGAGATGTTCAGAGCTTGTAGAAATTCATGACAAAATAGACCTGCTTGTCCTCGGTTCTTTAGCTTAGCTTTCAGATGATGTAGAGAAATGTATATTAAGTGCAGTAATAATACACATAAAGCAAAAGGAAAGTCAATACTTTTATAGTGCAATAGTCATGTGCAAGTGCTGGTGGTGCTGATGATAACTCAAACGATTTTCATATGATGAAATCCTGGAACTTTCTTGCTAAGGAGACTAATTTCTCTTCTACCTGATTAATTAGAAAATTAAAGAAATTATATTTCAATAACTTTTATAGAACTTATTGTTTACCATTTACATTTGCATTGTACCATTGCTCAGAGACTGAAAGGCCTTTTTCCTGCATGGAGTCTGTGGACAAGAAAAAGCAGGAGCAGAGTACAGCCACCATATACTTCATATGCACACATATGATAGAAACTTTTAATGGGGAAAAAAAAAAAAAAAAAACCTATTGAGCAAAAGAAACCAGCTTTCATTACTGTGCTTTGTGGAGAGAAGAAATATGGGCTTTAGACCCATTTGGGGTCATTTTGGCCCATTACAACACAACTTAGGTGTCTTTTAGAAATAGGCGTGTTTTAGGTTTCTCATTTTAGTCAAACGCAAGTTGAGGTGTACATTTTTATCTTTTTCTTCGGGCCATGAAATTAACAATCAGTTTCTGTAAATAGAAAGTAACTTCGCATTCCATGAATATAAGGCCATATATTAATATGATTGAAGAAATATATGTCCTCCATTTCAGCTGCTTTTAATGTAGTCTACTTATAGACATCAAGGAACTCATTTTCTGCAACTCCTTGTGCAAATACATTTCCCCAAACCAATCCCAAATTTCCAATAAAAAACAAGTTTAAGTCAACTCATTTCCATAGGAATTCCATTTCCTCAGGGTTTTTCCAAACTCCATCTTTCTATTTTCCCTATGAGATTCTTTTTTCCACTTTCTTGATTTGTTTTTTCCACTTTTTTCCACTTCCAGCAAAGCAATTGCCCTTGATGCATAAAGCTCTAGGATAACCCAAACTGTCAATCATTAGACCTTATGGACAAGAATAATTTGGCTTTTCCAAATTCAACCAACTTGAAATTTTTTAATAAGTATGTACCGCAGTTAAGTTTCACAGAGATGAGATGATTTTGTGCAAGTACTTTTGAAAAAACTGAAATAGGAATCCACATGCATCAAGTGCAAGTTCTTTGAACCTCATATCCAAGAAATGTGACATATCTTTCTTTCTTTTCAAATTCGTCCAATTCATAAGACTAAAAAGGAAATAGGAAACCTAGCATGTGTCATATGAGAGGCTAAAAAGGACCACATATTCCAGTAGAACATGTACAGTGTTTGATCATACCATGGTTGTGGTGCACTAAACAGCCCCAAACAGGTCAAAAGCTAGAAGAATGCCAGCCATTCAATAGATTTATGGAAAATACGTGATGGTAGAAACAGTAATTTTGTTTGAGAAGAAAAACAACATCCTAGACTACCCASTCACTTCTAAGTGACTTAGCTTTCAAACACTCTGTCCCTAGCCACTTCATGAAACTCGCATCAACACCCTTTTTACTTTTATCTATAGAATCCAAAAGACACCACCAGAAAAGAGTCTTTCTTTTTCAATCTGAAATACAAGAGGTTCCTTAGTTCAGTTATGTTATAGTAGTCTATACAATGCAAAGAAATACTATACATCAAAACATGAAAGCCTGGATTGCATGACYAAGGGATGGGCCTGAATTGCAGCTTCAGTTTGCCACACAACATAAGTTGGAGTCGTATCATCATTTTCTCCCTGCCCTCCCCATTTGAGTTTGGTAYTAGAAAAATCCTTTGGACTAATAAAAAGAACATTGCTACAGTCAGCTTTGCACCAATATCTTACTTATCCGCAACAAAGAAATAGATAGTTGATATGAGATCTCTGCAAAATAAGATACTYGACATCTATACATGTGATTAAGGAAACTTAAACATCAACAAGATCTAGTCAAGTAGGTGAAAAGAGTAAACCTCGGTTGGACAACCTCTGCTGTAATTGCATCTTTGATGAATCTTCCACGACAATGTTCCTGTCGTACAGCCAAATCATACAAATACACATGTTTAGTACCTGGGAATTGCATACATTTACATATGAATATAAAAGATGACAGGAAAAAATCAGAATTGAAAATAGCAAAACAGCATGGAACAAACTGATTATGTTAAACAAAAATGTCATATAACTATCATGATACAAAAGCCCCAGGAGTCATGGATTAAGTATAAAAATAGGAGAATTTAAGCATTTCAGAGGTGAATCTCAAAGATATTATGACATTTGGTTAAATGAGGTCCTTGGACAAGCATTCCAAACTCAATTACAGGTAGAAGATAGATACATTGAATGACAGAGAAAAAGACAGCAAGAGAAGCTTGAAGGTTGACCTCAAATAAGACTAGATTTTAATTTCACATATGATGACGGTATCACCAAATTRGAATGTGTTAAGCATCAATCTGATTCATGCTTCATTTATTGCCTTTCACATTTACATTGTCGTCATGTAGCAGCAAATTGACTCATGAAACCCAAATGTTCAACCCTAGTTTGAACAGATTTTGGAAAATATATTCAACAAAATGAAGCATAACAATATCAGGGTACAATAGAATGTCAGTAGAAGTAAGATTAGAGTCGACGAAATATGCAATAGAATTCTTGAGAACTAATTAAGGAAGAACCTAAAACAATAAACAACATTTGTTATCTGATAAAYATTTCATAGCTGAATAAGATATTTTATTCATCGACAAATCAAAATGAAATGTGTAATTTGAAGCTAATGAATCTCTAGATGATATATCCAACCAGTCAAAATCATCTAGAGAAATTCTTTTAGTTCCTTTAAACACATGAAACAAGTTCCACATGCAATTGAATGAGCCAAAAAAAAAATGCTCTCTTACCAAAGCAGTTCATAATAGAAAACCTTAAGCCGCAAGAAATCTAGCCAAAGAATGCAGTAAAGATCACAGAACCCCACCCCTCCCCCCCAACCTAGCTACCCCCACCAAAAAATTTCTTATATTTATATAAGATCTTTTAACTGGTTTCTCATTTGTAGCACTAGTTACCTGCAGTACATTATTGTGCATGTATAACTGTATGTCTCTGATAAGAAACTAACAAATAACATTAGAGAAGAGAACCACCTTTATCAACAATAATACCATAAAAAGAATAATGAGAAATAACAGCATAAATGAAGCACTTTGTGCTACTACCCAACTCAAAAGGACATGCTATACCCATTATATCTTGCATTTTCCATAAAGAACAGCACCTTCGCTTGTGATATACACAAAATCTATAGAGTTCCTCCAAAGGAAGAAGATAGGGGAAAAAAATTTAAAAAATAAAGAAGGATTGACTTGAACCTCACCAAGAAATTAATGTCCCTTCTTCAGAGAAATACCTATGCTACTCGCCACGGCAGTAATAATTAAGGCCATTATTGATTAATGATAGAGCAAACTGAAAACCTTTTGCCCAATGGATAAACCAAAATAAGTTCGATAAAAACATCCTTGGTTTCTTCTGGAGAAAACATATGAACTTTTTCATGTTTGGCTGACAGAAATTGGAAGGAAAGGAAAGGAAAGGTAAAGGATGAGTACAACTTTATCATTTCCATTGATTTTTGTGGAAGGGAAGGGAAGAGAACGAARGTGACTAGAGGGACTGGGATTAGCTCCAACTTGGTACGGTAGAAGAGTAAATCAAATGGAGGAAAAGGACAGTAAATTGAATGAATCATTTGGCAGAGACCGAAATGCCCTCATTTAACAACGTTTTATAGTCATTCAAAAGATATTGTCAAAAACCTATATCAATGTCTTATCCCCTAGCTTCTCTTCCTCTTCACTGTATTAGCCACCGAAAGATCATACACTCTGGAACCCTAATCTCCTATACCTTCCTCTCCTACAACTATTCCTTTACTCTCCTTTCTCTCCCTCACCTCAATCTAAAAACACAAGATTTAACAATTCAAGTGACTCGGCACTTAAATAACTAGAATTAGCAATTCTAGGCAATGCAGAATAGAGATTATAACTAGAATTAGATCGCCGCGTCAAAAGGCGATGAAAATACAAAGCAGGGGAGAGAGAAGGCGATTCAGAGTAATATGATAAAGCAACTTGATTGATCTTACCAGAAACGCAAAGCAGGGGAGAGAGAAGGCGAATTCAAACAAAAATCCAGAATTGCGTCTTTCCTACTCCCAATTCCAAACGCCTCCACATACTCAATTTCTTCCCATATGCTAATATTATCATTATCTACATCCCTCACGGCATCATTTGGAATATTGTTTCCTATGACGAAGTTCCCATTTGCTGGAGCGTTTTCGGAATCTCTATTTCCTTTCTTGGCACATAATTGTGGTCGGTGAGGATTGCGTATGGGGAGAGAGTTCACTTTGCTTAAGCAGTTAGGGCGAAGAGTTGAATGAGGGAAGAATATGGTGGCGCGTGATACAACGGGGGGCGTTGTTGAAGCRGGAAGGGTAAAAACCATTGGAGAAGTGTTGGAGGAGAGAGTTGTCCGATCTTGTGCATTAATCTCAGTTAATGCAAAATGAAAATGCTGCTACTTATATTCACTGATGCKGGGGTTTCTTTTATCAGATTCCCCCTTTTTGGACTCTATTCCCTCGTAACGCTGTCTTTTGTCCCCTTTAAGCATCCTTGGCAACTTCTAGCGGGGCTTTCTCATTTCAAATATGCCAGACTTCATTTTTCCAAGTTCAATGGATTGAATAAATAAAGACGTCATTGCAGAGAGAGAATTCAAATTTCACTAAAGATACTACATTCAGCAGCGTCCTTATTAAGTTAAAGGCCATACTAAATATTACATCTTTATTAAGTTTGTTAGACGTGTGCGTTTTCATATATTTTAAAGTAAAAATRTGAATTCATATAACGCTTTACTCCGAAYATTTTTTTTATCGCATGGTATTTAAAATAACTTAGAATAGTCACAATCTATTTTTTACAACGTTCTCACAACAAAAAATAACAAAAAAAAAGTTAACATTCCCTTAATAACATGAATATTAAATTGAAATTGACTTTCAATAGTCACACTTTATATAAAACAACATCGAACGTCATAATAATAATGTTAGAAAGAGTTGGAAAGTTTCTATATAGGTACAAAAGAACTAAAACCATTAAAATGACCGGTAATTGTCTCAATATAGAAAGTAATGCATTAATATTAACTATGTCAAACACACCAAAATCATCAATTAAGTTTTTGGCTCACCTTGACAATGTCCACGATAATTTGTTCTATTATGACCCATTCTATGATAATTTTTTGCATCTTCAAGGAGAACTAGGATTTCAATAGTCCGCATTACTTCTAATTCTCGTACTTTGGACACGATCTCTTGAGTTTCCCTCTATATTCTACTTATAGTGAATAAGATTAAATAGTGCTGGTCTCCAAAACGAACCATGTGCAACTGAGTAAAAATTTTCAACATATGCTTTCCGATAGTATTCATTGAATATATTTCATTGACAAACTCACCCGCTACCCAATCATGTCGACAGCATGTAGCAAAAGCATGGGAACAAGGAAACCCAAATACAGACCACATGTGGCAATTGCACCATTTTTCATTCATCTTGACAATGTAAATCTTGTTAGCCCTTCCATCTCTTCTAGGTATAGACTTGACACTGAACAATCCATATTGAGAATTTTACTAGAGCACTGTATGTGTACGAGATTCATTTTCGTTGTTTGAAAATTTCTTCCATATCCTAAGGGCGAAAGGATGTCTATTATGAGCTGCTTGTTCATGGTAATTTGAAAAATTCATCGCAAGTTTTACCATTGTCATTTTCACCAATGCTTTGATCGATAATGAATGCCTCTTCTTTAAGATACTATTCAATGATTCAGATAAGTTAATTGTCAAGCATCTATACCAATACTCGAKATYATATGCAAGTATAAATGTTTCATGATTAATTGCATTTGACCAATCAAATCCGACTTGACTTCCTAGCKTAATCTCATCTATGATTGGACTGAACTTCGCTTGATTAGGCTCCGACTCTGCACTATACATATGATTTGACAAGTCACTATTCTTAAATTTAACATTGAAATTGGCTTTGATGTGATGCAAACATTATCTATGTACTACAAATGGTGGTTGTCACTYTCTTATTTGATACATTGTATAAAGTTTKCCTTTGTGACAATTTGAAATTAATTGAACTTCTCTTTGTCCAACCATATGACRTCCTAATAATAGCATAAAGGACCTCCAACTATTGGATGACTCTCCATCTACAATGGCAAATGATAGAGGAAACACATGATTGTTTATACCCCGTGTGCTAGCAATCAAAAGAACTCCATGACATGCCTCTCTAAAAAATGTGTCATTATTGAAATGACTGATTGGCAATGYTAGAACCCATTTATGGATGGTCGAAAATTCTGGAATAACCATTCAAATATTTTTACATCATTCGTGCTCTGCATTTGGTGTTTCCATCTAACAATTATTCTTGGGTTGGAATCTTGCAAAGCCTGCATATATGCCAGAAGAATTTGAAATGTTACAATCTAATCCCCAWAAACACGTTCTACTTCGAGGCATTCTATCATTTTTTGTAAGAGCAACCCAATCCGAATAGTTTTTGGACCTCGATAATAGCAATACTAACATGTATTTCAGGATCATCACAAACAAAGTAGGTAATATGTGAAACAATGTATTCACTGGCCAAATTAAAATGGTTGTTGTTCACAATTGGGAAAAGACAAGTATGTTCTCCAATGATGATGAGTACTTCTTGAATTATACGAATATACCACGAACATAGATTAATTGAATTTTTACATCTAGTCATCCCCAATTCAGTATTACTCTTTATAACTTTATACTCTCTACCTCGTTCAAGAGACTGTTGACAGACTGCATAGATAGCCTACTTTTTGTTATTAAACCTYATGCGTATCTGGAGGTTGTTGTTTGTTTCAGACCCCATCATGAATTCACCTGGATCAACTGGTAATTGCTCACCTAATCCCATATCCTGAAATGAGTCATATGTTTCTAAAGAACTCCAAGTGTGGGATACCTCAGCTATGTTTGATGTTGGATGTAACACCTAGGATATTATTTTTTATTTTTATGAATTTCGTATGATCGTATGAATTGTGTGTCAATTGAAGTTTTTAGTTAGTTAATGTAAGCTCGACTTGTTAGAGCCCATCTTTTCCTTATTCGGAAACTATAAGCTAATTTAATGCTAATTATGGCTGAAAGGAAAGCGCGTAGAACTTAATTTATTGGGCTAGATTGGTTATGGGACGAGGAGGCCCAAAGAATTTTGGTTAGGTCCATATGTAAGGAATTTTTAAAAAAATTAATTAAATAAAAAATTAATTAAAACCTTAAGCTATACTTAACCACTATCATCTTCTTCTTCCACCCTTTGCTGCAACCACCATCGTTGCTACCCTTCTACCCGTCGCTTACCATCTTCCTTCTTTCAGTTTCGCACCGGGCTTGTTTCTTCTTCCTCCTTCCATGATGCCGGCGCGTTCCTGACAGTGCAGTAGCTAACCAAATTCCAAGAGTCCAGATCTACGCAAACGTCCATTCCCTTCCCTCGCGGTGTAGTTCTGCAAGAAATCGCAACACGTCCATTGAAGTTGCTCAGACTGATCTCTCATCCGTTGTTTCACACCTATCCATCGTCCTTGGCCTGAGCTCGTGCATTCAACGAAAATTCTGCTCGGATCGAAGTAGGCAGCCGTTGCTCCATAGCATCAGGTTCACGAAGCCCGTCGTTCGGCATGACCTCTCAGCCTTTTGCCAACCAGCGCTGCACGGCTCATCCGAGACTAAGCCTTGTCCAGACCGGCTCAATTAGATCGGGATCCTAGTTGAACCTTTCTCTGGCTGTTGTGGCTTACTGGTCAGGCTGCTCGACGACAATACTTAGACCAATTTTACAACTCGCTGCCTTCGATACAGAATATCCATCAACCAGTTCGCTGCCAATCACTCGTCCTACTATCCAGATTCGCCGCCGTTAGTCGCGCTGTGGTGGACTAATGGCACACTCTCCTCACCGTCCAATTCTTTTCTCCCCGCACTGCTTTTGCCCGTTGCCGCGACTAGTGCTGCCCGAGCGTCATTTGCAGTCTGTGCTGACTGGGAATGAATAGCTGAAGCTCAACCAGTGTTGTGCGCTATCTGAAGCTCAACCAGTGCTGTGCGCTATCTGCCAATCTCACGCATTGTTAGTCAATCGCGCTTGTCGTCTATTCGTGACTATTGCTGTTGTGTATGCGCTACCTGAGTGTACACCCGGGGTGCAACACAACTTCATACACGACACTTAGAATTTGTCGAATTTAAAGGTGAAAACATTATTATTCGATTCCAGAAATTTAATGACTTATGTAATTATGTTCTATACTAATAATTGTGGGAGAACATAAACTAGATTTAATACACGATTTAGGATCCAATTTAATTAGTATGACAATACGTTTTGGACTTAGGAATGTATTGCAATTGATGTTATCATTATCACTGTTAAGAAGCGTAGAAATCCATGAAATAAATTATACCATTTGAGAATGTTATGGTATTTGATGTGGGAATTAAGTACGGGTTAATATTGGTGAATGACATTCATATGATAAGTGTGATATTAAAGTTGAACAGTCATGTTAAATGAATTTCCTTTTTGTAATAATGATTAGGTTATTTTCGGGCACATTGACATTAGGAGCRGTCATGGGACTTCGCTTTGCAATTAAAGTAGAATTTTAACGTTAAAGASTTCAAGTAAGTAAATTCCCATACTCATCAACTTTATCCCATTTGTGTATTATATTGTGGTTATATTGGATTTTATTGTTTAATATGTTTGTGATTATATTGAWWGATATTTTGTAAGAATGTTGTGGTTATATTTGACTGTGTTGTGTAATATGTTGTGATTTTATTGGATTGTATTAAGGTGGTTGTGTTTATATTGGTTTATTTCGTGTAATATATTTCCTACTATTAACATGTTGAATGGTGTTTAAATACGAATTTCTGTAGTTCATATCATGGGCATGTAATTATAGTATCTTACATCATTCCTGACATGAGTCATTCATGCATTTAGAAAACGAATGTTTTAAGAAATAAAATTTGAAAAGAAATGGAATTTTATGAATGAATTATTTTCAGAAAACGTTAAGATTTTGAAAAGAGGTGTCAAGATGTGAGTGGGAAATGGGGCGTGAGGGACCGATGCACCCGACCTAACCCTCTTGTAGGCTAGGAAAATGGTAGTGTTCACCTCGTGTGAGGTGAAAAAGTAAAAGGAAAAGTTAAAGTAATGTTAATCGCTTTGCGGTTCTATCGGTAGAAAATGTGATTTGGTTCCAAAGAATAATGGCTCACCGCAAGCTTCATGGCTAGGCGATACGGCAAGTGAACTTACGACTTTAATGAAATGGAAAGGTTTCGAAAAGTTCTTACATTTTGAAATGAAAGTTTTATGGGGAAGTTTATGAAATGAAAATGATCAGAAAGATTTTATTGAGGAAGTGAAATTTTAAAACTTAAGACATATAGGGCATTTTACATACATTCATCATGAAATTTGCTTACTGAGCTTTAGCTCATTCCATTTCCTTCATTTTTGCATTTCAGGTAATGTGTAGCCAGATGGTGCATAGAGGTCGTTTGTGTGCAAGGCTTGATACCCCGAAGTGATGTTTTAAATAAATTTTAGTGGATAAGGGAAATGGTTGACTAGAGAGATTTTATGTATTGTTTACGACTTTATTGATTTATCTAGTCATGCATTAAATTCTTTCAAGTTTTTGTAGAATTTCAATTACGTAAGTGTTAAATTGGTAAAAGATTGTTGGAGTGGAAGATTATTTCATATTAGATGTTGGTTGGGTTTTGAATACATTGCGAGTATTGAAAAATGTTTGGGGAATTTTCTAATTGTATACAAGGAGTAATTGTTGATATTACAGAGAAAACTCTGCCAAAATTTTTATAAAACTTTTAAAATAAAATATTCAAATTTTATTTTTGCAGTTTTTAATATAAGTATGAGTAAAGTCAGTAACATTCTCGAGTTAGGATAGTTCCTAATCGGGGGGTGTTACATTGGATTTGAGGGAGTGTTGGATGGTAAAATGTCCACATTTTCCTCCTTATCACTAGGATTGTCTGCCTCGAGGACATCCGGACTGTGATCAGAATCTAGGTATCCATCATTGTTCGATGTGCCACCTAATGCATCCATGGTAGCTGATGGTCCTGCCTCACTCGATTGACTTGCAAGGACCGTGATGTGAACCTCATCCTGATATGTAGAGTGAAACCCGACAATAAGCAAAAATAAGCCCAAGAATCATTAAGGAACAAGTTTGTTAAGCCTTGACCCTTTGCCTAGAAAAGTAAGAACCAAGACTACAAGGAAGACGTCATACTTAGTCTAAGTATTACCTAGAACCTAAGTGTTAACTTGAAGTAGAACGCCACGAGTATAAAACTTTATAAGTTCAAAATATGAAAGAAGTAATATCTCAGAATATCATTAATAGTCTGAAATCTCATTATTTACAAAATCTTGAATGAAATATATTTATAATAATCAAACCCTAGAAAAAGTAGGAAATAAACTAACTAATCCTAGTTGGACAAGAAAGAGGCAATATTAGTAAAATAAAAAACTAACTAATTAATTATAATACAAGTAGGAAATCTTTAAAACAAGATCTTTTCAAGATATGGCTCCATTGACCATGCTTCAAGAACATAAACAGTACAACAATTTCACGTCAAATTTCGACATTGATTCATCCTGAATCTCTTAGTTCTCAAACCATGAGAGTTGTAGATATTCTTCTTGCCTTTTTCGTAGCATCTTGAATCATCTGAATCGAAACTTGGTTAAGATAGTTATGTTTATGTTACAGTACATTGTCGAAATTGTTCAAAATCTCCCAATCAGCTTCAGCAATTAATGTCTTTATATACTATTTCAAATTCATATCAGAATGCAGTGACATGATGTATCAYGGATTGCCTAGAAACTCTTAGGTTGGAGGTGGGATGAACAGGTGGTTTGAACCTCAATCATTGCTCCCATAGATGCTAACAATGTATTACTGTTTGTGGATGATTGGAATTGATCCCCAAATTGTGGAAAGATAGGAACCTGTTCAGAAGTACTATCGAATAGAGCTGAAAATGGGAAATATGTTCTGATATTCGTCCTCCATTAGCAATAATGCATACTCTCCCGTATGTCCCCAATTCATCGAAGGCCTCGTTAGTTGGTTGACCTACAGAAGCTCTCGTGATATGAATGGGTCGCATATTCACCGTTTTTACGTGGATACATGCTCCCAACGACTTTTYGAAACAACTAGGGAAATTCCATAAGAGCTCCATGTCATCCTCATCATTCAATTCATACGCTTCTCACTTAACTTCTATTCCCAGTCCATAGATAGTCGGCATTTTTAATTTCATGTTTAATCAGAACTTGTTAATGTCGAGCTTTTGATATGCACAAATTTTTTGAACCAATTTGGCATGACTGATACGTYGATGACTTGTCCAACATTTTTTTAATCCCACCATAAAAATATAGACCCCGAACATCACACTTAATATCACCATCTCAAAAAAGGTTCAATTTCAAGTCYTTTTCTCRTGATATTTCAATGGTTGAAATTTAACAACACCTATCATAGAAATTTAACAAACAAAAATCAATARGATACCAATATCATGTCCTTTGAACCTATGGTTTATTGTTATAGTTATTAGAACCTAGGGCTATTTATCAACTGATTATGACTTGCAACCTCGCCAAATCTTGCTATATTTATCAACTCTCTCATTCTTGGAGTCACAACAATGTATCTCTTCCAAAAACTCCCATAAACATTTCTAATATCCAAAGGTGTCTTGGCATATTCCTCACCCTCCCATGCAAGAGCACATTGATAATACATCTGTCTCATCAGCACACTGTTGTCTTATGGACCCGGATAAACATCCATGTCTACATGCTTGTGTTTCATCTAAAATATCACTCTATTAATATTTTAAAAAGAAAAATTTCAATAGAGCTTCATTTATAAATAGAATATTTACCAGGCTCAAGAGGCCACATCCATCACACAAATCGCATTCTCTATCAGTTAGCAATCCAAATTCAATAAAAATCATCTTTCAGTTATATTCTTTCCAAAATAACTAAGAATTTGAAAGTAATGTTGTATTACCCGAATTTATTTTTTATTTTTACGAACTTTATATAATTATATAATTTATATTACAATCCACAAATTAGATTATATTCATGACTATTAGTTGTTTTAAGTATTTTGCAGCGGAAGGGCTTAGAGGTTGTAACGTTCAATGAGTTAATTAGAAATAAATTATTATTCTGTGACTGGTTATTTATTTATGCATTATTTTGTGAATATATCTATTTAAATGAAAGGTTTTATTGGCTTAATTTAATTAGAAATATTTAGTTAATTAATTTAGGCTTGACCTGTTAGAGTTCGTTCTCTTCTTATCCAAATCTAAAATCAGATTTGAAGTTCGATTTTGGGCCTGAAGAAAACTAATAGAATTTCTTAAACATAAAACCTAACCCCCTGACCGCCGCCACCTCTTCCTTTTGCCCTCTCCGATGCCGGCCTTCCCCCTACCTCTCTCCTTCTCCTACTCTTCACCGGTTCCAGATGCCGCTCCATCTCCTATGTTCTCATCACTGTCGCACGACTAGGCTACCAGACGCTCAAGTGACCAGACGACCGGCACTATATGCCGTCCGCTCGAACCAGTTGCATGCATGCCGTCTGTTTGCGACCAAGCCACTGCACCGCTTGTTCACATGCCTAGAGTGCATTTCTCTCAAAATAGACGCCATTACATCTTAGGCTCGACACTACACCTAAGGTTCGAGATTCAAGGTGAATCCTTAGTTTCTTCATTTAAATTAGCCGAATAGCCTAGGTTTTGTATAATGTAATAATAATTAAGGAAAAATATGGAATACATTTAATGTGAAATTTAAATGAGTACGATTAAGTAAAAGAGGCATATATTTTTAGAAATATATTAGAATAGAATATAAGGTGAAATTTAGGGTTTGTATGATAGAATAATATATATTGTGATTATGATTATTGTTATTGTTTTAAGAATGATTAGGAGTCATGAAATTAAATTATAAYATTAGTAGTTCAATTTTTATTGACATGGAAATTAAACTTGGAAATTATCGGTTAATGTCACCGATAGAAAAAAATGATGAAYGTATTAATAGTGAACACTTATGTTAAATGAATATTCTTTGTGTAAYAATATTAGGATACTTTTGGCACATGAACGTTGTGGGCAGCCAGGGCACCCCGCTAGCCTTTTAAAGTAACCAAATTTACTAGGAACTTCAAGTAAGTAAATTACCACATTCTCATTAATTATGATACAAGTGTATTATTGTTATGATTGAATCTCTCTATGTGAATTGAATATGAGTTCATGGTTATAATTGCATTGCTTTTATGTGATATAATTTATGGTTTTATTTCAAGTATGTGAATTTTCTACTTGATGACATGTTGCGAAGTTTAAGTTGAGAGTTTATGTGATCCATGTTCATACGCATATAGTCTATAGTATTTTGCACCATTTTTGGCATGGGCATAATCATATATTTAAGAAAGCAAATGTTGTTTTTTAAAGAATAAAGTTTGGAAAAACAAATGTTTTGAGGAATGTTTGGAAAGATGTGATTTTAAATGTTGAATGTTTTCCAAACGTAAGGAATTTGAAAAAAGGGTGTAAAGCCTAGACCATGAAAGGTAYGAATGGGAAATGGGGCATGGGGGACCGGGCACCCGACCTAATCCTCTTGTAGGGTGGGAATTCACGTGTTATTCACCTCTTATGAGGTGWGGTTCAGGAAAAGATTAAGTTATGTTAACCACTTTGCGGTTCTACTRGTAGAATGTGATTGAGTTCCAAATAATAATTGCCTAATGTAAGGCTCAATAGTTAGGTGTTATACCAAGTGAGCTCACGATTTGAAAAGAAAGTTTTTTTGAAAGTTTTGACAAAGTGAATTTTTGAACATCATAACATATAGTGTAGGATACACACATTTATGCATGGAATTTACTTACTGAGCTTAGTAGCTCACCCCATGTTCCCTTATTTTGCATTTCAGGTGATGACTAGCCAGATGGTGTGAAGAGATCGTTTGGGGAGCTGACTTTGATACCCAAGAGTCATTTATGTTAATTAAATTTTCTTATTGATTTATGAACTTGTTGADTGTTTAAATTTTATTCGTTTATTTTCAAAAGCTTCTCCTAGATTTTAAATATATGAGTGTTTAGCTGGTAATCTATATTATTGAGGTTTGAGGTGATTTTATTATACCTAGAGTATTGAGAATGTTTGGTGAGGAAATTTTCTGATTGTTTACAAGATGGACATGTTGATATTACAGAGGAAACTCTGTCGAAATTTTATAAACCCTTTTGTATTAAAGTATTCAAATTTTACTTTCTCCAATTTCATAATATACGTAAGGGTAAATGGGTGATGTTCTCTGATTAGGACAATTTCTAATTTGGGAGTGTTACAAATGTAGCATGAAAAATACAGATAACATATAAACATATTTGGAGATGCTTTTATTAATGTACTTTATTATAAATCATTAGTATAATCTTTGTTAATGATTATACTAATAATGCAAAAAAATATACTTTACAATTAATGTACTTTTTAGTACATGAATTTATAGATGTTATTTTAGAGATACTTTTGACAACTAATCATTATTATAACTTACTTTTGGAGAAAAAAAGCATCTCCAAGTATACCTATGAATGAATTATTTCACCATAAAAATGGATGGGGAGCGACGGTGTGTGGAAGTAGTGGATTTGCTGAAAAGTTTTGGGACTCTTTGTATGGAAAAAGAAGAAAAGATCGACCATGATTGGTCTAAAGGAAAAATACAACAAGAATATACAAAATGGAATGGTGAGACCACCCCACCAACTCATTGTTCTTATGCTAAATGAATTAAGACGTTCTAATCGAGGCTTTTTTTCTAAGACGAGAGTGATGAGATTATCTGAAAATTTTCCATYAGCTAGGACAATTTCCATGATTGTTGATAAAAACTCATTATTGTTTCGCCTCTAACACATTTCAACTATGAAAGATAGACAAGTAATCCTTGAAAAGCCATCATAGCCAAGTAATCCTTGAAAAGCCATCTCTCCTCTACATAGTCTATTCTAAATGCAATAGAAAATGATCTGCACTCCATGTTTCAAATGTACTCTCTTTGATGTGAGAAAAGGAATACAAAACAATTTACATGAAGTACAATTCTACATAAATATGATAACTCTGTGAAAACTAGGTRYTGAAGCTAATGTCGATTTKTGTTTGGGGTTGTCAATTCTCCAAGTTTAGTAGTGTGTGTCCTGTCATGATTAAGATAATTCATTCATTAACTAACAATTGAAATTGACACATTTTTAACCGCATCAATTTTACCAACTCCTTTCCAAATTGAATGTTTTGGTTTTTTCCTTCTTTTAATCTTAACTGAAAAGGGAAAGACAGGATTTTTAGATTATTAATTGGTCCATATCAAATGATTGATTTCAAGTACTTTGTTTCTCAGTTTGATGATGGAAAACATGAGAGTGACTGCTGGAAAGAGCCAACAGAATATTTGAAGCTTCTGTGAATTTTCCATTAATTTAGTCAAGGTAGCCTTTCTCTTTCAAAAAGCTTTATGTGGTAACTTCTACACAGATATCCTTGGCATATTCTGTTAAGCTTAGATAGCAACAAAATATACATTTTACGATACAACAACTGCATAACAACTTATCAACTTGTACGTGCAAAAAGCAATACTAGGATTCCCAYATTAGAAAGCTTTAACAACTCATTAAACAATAACCAAAGTTGACAAAATAGTTGTCAATTATTAGTAAAACTAATAATTCAAATAAATACTTACAATTTAAACATCAAATATGCAAAATCCACTTCAAAATACTAGTGATGTAGTTATTATTGTATTGACAAATTAGCTAGTTGCTTAATTGTTTTTCCTTACAAGAGTTTCCACCGTAGATTGGTATGCTCCTTTACAATTGCATGCGCACGAAATACACATTCACCTCCATTATGATTTTAGTTCTTCTAAACTTTTCCCTTTCTTTGATGAGAAGAGAAGAGGGGTTGCTAATGGTGTTTGGGCGGATGGTTTGAGGTTGAGAGTAATGATAGAAACTTATCTGGTTCCAAATAATAATTGCCCTCGTAGAGCTTGATGGTTACGTGATATACCAAGTGAACTTATGTTAGAAATAGAAAATTAGAAAAGTTAAACGAAGTGAAACATTGAATTTCATCACAGGTAAAGCATGCCATAATCATTCATGCTGGGTTTACTTACTATGCTTGAACTCATTCCCTTCCCTTTGTTTACATTTTAGGTGATGTAATGCCAGGTAGCACAAGGAGATTGCTTGGGAGCAGAGTTTAATACATAAACTTCATTTTCTTYAGTTATAATATTAATATTCAGTGAAATTCGTCTGATAATTGTTAATCTTTATCCATTTATTGATATTATTCTTTCAAAATCTTTTGGAATTATAAATAAATGATTACATTTTTGTTGGTGAATGGATTTGTTGGGATTTCCTAGTCTAACATAGGAACTTTTTATTTTTGGATTATTTCACTTAGTTGAAATTAAAATGGTGATAYAGAGCATTTTTTAGAGGTAAGCGTGTTGAGTTTTCTTTTTGCAAATAGGTTGGATATGTATATATTACAAAGGAGACTGCCAAAATTTCTGCACAAATATTTTCTTAGTATAGTAGTTAAAGTAGGGTAAGTGATAGCACTTTTAGGGTTAGAGTTTCTAAACTTGGGGTGTTACAATTTTGGTATYAGAATTTAGAGTTTTAAAGGTGATTCTTTAAACATTATTAGAAAAAAATAATCTTTTGAAAGCTATATGGGTATCAGATCATACCGCAAGTGTTTCTTCCTGGACCATCTCGTACGGTTATGTTTTCATTCAAGTCATTGGCTAATATTTAATTTTCATTTGTTGTAAGTACCCGCTTCTTTATGTTTGGAATTCTTATATGTATAATTTTTCTTGGTTAAGTAATGACTCGTACCACTCTTTCACAAGTTCAAGAAGGGATGTCATTGGCCCAGAATGAAGGGATAGGCAATACCACGACTGCTCAAGGAACTATAATGACCTATGCAAGCGTTGGTTGCCTTAGGGTAAACTAGTCAACTAAGGAGGAATAAGACTCGAGAATATGGAAAGTTTCTAMGTTCAAGAAGCTTTATCCACCACCATTCTCGGGCACCAATGATCCATTGGAAGCTAAAAAGTGGTTGACTGAGATTCAAAAAGCTTTCTCTGTCATGTAATGCACAGATAGAAAAAAGATCGACTTTGCTATTTACATGCTCTAAGAAGAGGCGTATGATTGGTGGTTGATGGTTCAGTGCCAACATGAGGAGGATACTAGCCCTTTAGTTGGGAAATTCTTACCAAAGTTTTTAATGACAAATACTTTTCCAAGAGCATTCATCACAGAAGGAGAGGGAATTCATGAGATCGCAACAGGGAAGTTGATCTATGAGCGAGCATGAAGCTGAATTTGCACGGTTAGCTAAGTTTGCTCCCGACTTAGTGGTAATTGAAGATAGGAAGGTGTGAGGAGGGACTCARGTCTCAAATTAAACTAGCRGTGATTCCATTTGAGCTCTCCACTTATTGGGAGGTTGTCAACAAATCCCTTTTAGTAGAAAAGACACAAGTAATGAGTAAGGAGGAGACCGGAAGTCAACTATGGAGGTAGAAATTAGAAATGGAACCCCAAGGCTAGATCAGAATTGGTTAGAAGAAGAGACACGACCAAGGAAGTAAATAGAGTTACCAACAAAAAAAATAGCAAATGAAAGCTTGCTCAAGATGATGCAAAGAATACTTGGGTGAATGCCTTCTAGGCAAAGGATTGTGCTTCAAGTGTGGAAAGCCAGGACATGTTGCCAATGAGTACAAGCCTACCTGCTTTAATTGTGGAAAGCTTTGGCATCTAGCCAAAGATTGCAAGGAGAAGAAGAAGACTACACAAGCACGTGTCTAAACTATGTCGAGAAAGGAGGAAGAGGAAGCATTAACTATAGTATCAGGTACTTATAGTTTAAATACTACATTAATTCAACTAACATAGTATAATTGCATGCCTATAAAAATATCTTGTCATGTAGGCACCATTTTTGTGTATAATCCACTAGCTATTGTACTATCCGACTTAGGAGTAACCCATTCCTTTGTTCATCCTATGTTTGCAAAAACATCAAACTCTTACGTGCTTTTATACATAGTTTAGTGTGTCTACACCTTCTGAGGTGGTTATGAACTCAAATTATGTGTTGAAAATTTATTCGGTTTTGGTGGATGGGAAGGAGTTGCTTGCCAAACTGATTGTATTGGACATCAAGGAGTTTGATGTTATTCTAGGGATGGATTGGCTAGCGAGGTATCACACCACTATTAACTGTCATAATAAGAAAGTGGTATTGAATCATAGTTTTACTTTGTTGGGTCTAAGGAGAAACTATCCATTCCAATAATATCARCAATGAAGGCTCGTCAAATGATGAATAAGGGTTGCTCTGCCTACTTATTTGTGGTAACCGAGGTTCCAAAAGTAGAACGTACCATCAAATAAATCCCGATTGTTTGATAACATCAGGATGTATTTTCTGATAATCTCTAGGGTCTGCCACCAGCAAGGGAGATTGATTTTGCCATTGACTTGGCACTTAGAATAGCTTCAATTCTAAGGTGCCATATGGTATGGCTCATGTTGAACTCAAGGAATTGAAGGAATAGTTATAGAATCTTACTGAAAAAGGTTTCATTCAGGCTAGCTTTTCACTATGGGGTGTTCCTATTTTATTCATAAAAAAGGATGGATCCATGAGGCTATGTGTAGACTACAGAGAGTTGAACAAGGTGATGATAAAGAATGAGTACCCATTACCCATGATTGATGATTTGTTTGATTAGCTTCCGGATGCTGGATACTTTTCCAAAATTGATTTGCAATTTGTCTACCATCAGTTGAGGGTCAAAGAAGAGGACATCCCGAAGATTGCTTTCTATACTCATTATGGACATTACGAGCTTTTGGTAATGCCTTTTCGGTTGACCAATTCTCTAGTTGTATTTATGGATTTGACGAATTAGGTTTTTAAAGAGTACTTAGATCAGTTTGTTATAGTTTTCATTGATGRTATATTAGTTTATTCGCRATCTAGGGAAGAGCATGAAGAATACTTGATGATGGTTCTTCAGGTACTTAGAGATAACAAACTCTTCGTTAAATTCAAGAAGTGTGAATTTTGGTTAGAGAGCATGCCATTCTTAGGACATATTATGTCCAAAGAAGCTATTGCAATTGAGCCAAGTAAGATTGAGGCAGTTTGAAAATGGCCAACAACTATAAATGTTAGAGAGGTTCGCAGCTTCCTTGGGTTAGCTGGCTAGTACCGGAGGTTTGTTGAGAGATTTTTGAAAATTGCGTCGCCATGATCTAGTTGACTAGAAAGAACAAGAGATTTGAAGAGTTGAAGAAATGACTGACAACAGCTATGGTCTTAACAATCCCCAGAGTTGTGAGGGGTATGTGATCTATAGCGATGCTTCAAAGAAAGCGTTTAGCTTTGTGTTGATACAACATGAGAAAGTGATTGCTTACACCTCAAGTCAATTAAAGGATTACGAGATGAATTATTTGACTCATAATTTGGAACTGGCACTGTCGTCTTTGCATTAAATATTTGGAGACACTATCTTTATGCGCTAAGATGCGAGATATACACTGATCATAAGAGTCAAATATTTCTTCATCCAAAAGGAGTCAAACATGAGACAATGACGATGGTTAAAGCTTATCAAAGATTATTCCTACGTGATTAACTGTCACCTTTGTAAGACTAATGTGGCTGTTGATGCACTTAGCAGGAAGAATCATGGGGCTGTGGCAACTTTGCATGCTTATCAAAAACTGTTATT